>JARHVA010000986.1:3390000-3907500 GCA_037957365.1 Torreya grandis | reverse complement strand
TAAATAATAATAATGATGGTGCTTAACAACAACAATGGAGGGGAGGGCGTCCCATAGAGTGGGCAGAGCGTTATCCTCTTCGAAGTCGCCTAGCGTCGTGCAAGCCCTCTGGATCTTATTCATTGGTGATATTGAGTTATACATGTGCCCTGCTGCTATGTTTACCCTGTTATGTTTCCACTGAGCAATAAAAGCTTCACAATATGGTGATTCGTTCTGCCTTCACCCAAAATAGAGATATTCAAAATACAGGAAGGCATAATTTCAGATTCGACACAAGATTTTGATTATTTGCAAAGGTTAACTACAAAAGAAACATGTAAAGGATGGAGACCGACTTTGAACTCCTTGTTATGGTGATCATCTTATCTCTTTAGGTTTGTCGTGTTTTTATTAACTTGTCGTGCATGACTCCCATCTGGAAAGCTAAAAAGCCATACATCACCCTTCTGGCCATTAATGACTGACAGCGCTGAATTAATGCCTAAAATCACATGTTGCCTCGATCTGCAACATGTGATTCATTGAGGGAACGCATATTAATCAGTAGTTAACGTTAAGCAAAGACAATAGTTATTCCCTTCGAGACTAACAACATGGTACCCATATACCAAAACATATTAACATTAAACTGCTAGCTCAATTAGCTACACAAACAAAAACTAATTCACTAAGAATTATAAATATTGTATTTGTATGGCATGCTTTTAATTAGAGAAATCTAAGTCCAGTACATAGTAAAATAATAATGTAAATTAAAATAAATAAGAAGGTAAAAAATAAGGCTTATATGTTAATTGGTGATAGATGGCTTCAATTTAGTTGCATCATTATGTAAGGGTTAAAAAAAAAATTTGAAAAAAAAAGATTACAAATTTCACCATATGCTCAAGATATTATGATTTTTTGATAGACTTCTCCAAGTAACAAAAAAATGAATATGAAGATCAAATAGACGTCACATTTAAAGTAAAAATTGCTTTGTTCACGAACATTTCAATCCACCATTACCCATAACAACATAACAACCCATATTTTATCATCAAAGTAATTTTATAAACAAACATATTGAAATTTTTGTGTCGCACCATTATAACCATTTATTACCACTGAAGTTACACCTCTCAACATAATAACCAAATTAAATATAAATTATATCAAAACAATCATAAAACAATAAATACATAATTGTCATTGTTATATAAAAACGTAAATAGTTGTGCAACTAGCAAATTATTATTGGATGGGGAAGCAAATGTTGGAGAATTTTTATCCACGTCACTAATTCTGCAGCGCAGCTTCTGGTAAATGTTGAATTTTTCATACACTGTAAAATTTTATTTCAAATGTTATTTGAAAAAGTCCATTGCTCCATTGGATAAGTGCCTAAAATAAAATTTCTTTCTTTCAATGTCCATGGCTATAAGCACTACCAGTTTAAAACACATGATTACTGTGTCAACTATAATTAAATTTATTTCTAAATTAAAACAGTGAATTATGTTTTCGAATATTTTTTTGTTGTGTAATGGTTAATTATATATGTGTAAATTTCAAGTTTGATCCTTAGCTTATTTGCAGCATGCGGAGTTGAGTAGTTTTGTTCTCCATGGTAGTTATAAGGGCTCATTCTTGTAGAAGTGCATTAGAAAGGTATACATCGCTGATAATAAAGTATTAGAGTTTGATATTAAAATTATACTATAGTTGTTGTGAAGGTGCAAGTTACGTTTTTAAAAAAAAATGTATATATAATTTTTGTAATTTTTTTTTATAAATTTTTTTTTACGATTCTTTTATGACGATATTCACATTGTATCACAAGTGATGTTTTTTTATGTATCCATGTGACATGCACTTTACAAAAGCATTGATACTTACTTTCAATCACAATAATATAAACCCCTTTCTAATGAATACAAGTTATGTAAATCTAACAATTTTCTGAAGTGAAGTCAGGGGCATTTGTATGATATGAGTCATATGATATACATATGAAATGCTCTCTCATTAATCATCATTGTCACCACTTAACTTACTTTGAAATTCTTCACCACTTACAAATTTTATATAATTTTTCCTTAATTTTTATAAGTATCAATATATTAACGACATGAACCAACATAAATTTTGTACATATATAATATTTAATTTATATATTAGAGGAAAGGTCTCAGTATGCATGTTCCAATTTTCGTATAAAGGTTTTTGTTAACATGTGCTCTATTGACGGAACATATTGGTGTGTATAAATATTAAAGTGTACCAAACGATGAACATACAGTGTCTAATACTTGTTCAACATTTATTATATAAAATTAAAAGTAACCAATCACATCTTGACAAGTAAGACTCAAGTATTGATACTCTAATGCACAACTATTGGTAGTCCAAAGGTTAAGTTTTGGTCATAGGTTTAAAAAATGTATTAGTTATATCGTAAAATGTATAATGTGTTAGACCTTAAAACCTTAATTATAAGTAGTTAAGACGACATATTAAAAAGGGTAAAAATTTTGAAATCTAATATGATGTTATGGTACCTTAAATCGCTATCCAAAGCTAAAGTGTGCGGTTATAAGGACCTTTCCAATAATATTATTATAATTTACTTAATATAATTTAATTATTATCATACTGACATATCTAACTTAGATAAATTTATGTAAAATATGAAGAAAGATATCATTTTTAAAACACTTATTTTATTTTATATTGGATATGTGATAAAAGTAGAATACACTGATCTAGAAAATGATATTTTTAGTTGTAAGATAAATTTACTAATTATTATTTATTTTTTTTCCAAATCAAGGCTTTGAAATGGGAGTTCACTTTTTTTCCTTCAAAACGCACAGATCTGCAAAAGTTAAAGACATGTGAAGAGTTTAGAGTGGTAAGAAAAATGTGCAGCGCCACTTTCAATCGGCCCACTTCTGCCGTCATGTCATTTCATGAGACCACATCTGACAATTTCGTGAACGGTGGGGTTCGTGAGTGGCGGCGTGGAATGGCTGGGGTCGGGGTTCTATGTAGGACAACTCGTTTTCTGCATATCCAGTGCAGCATTCGATGCATCTCCATAGCCTCTGACAGAAATCCATTTTCCAAATTTATGCTCTGATGGATATCCATACCCTGTACCAAAGAATGTTTTTTTTAACATCAGAGTTTCCTTGTTGGAAATGCAGGTCTGCAATACTTGAAGGTGTGTAGAATGGTTTACAAGGGAGTTGTGTCTGGTAAGCAGAATTTGGAGTGCCAGCCGCAAGAAATTCCCTTGTTCAAATCAGAAATCATAGTGAAACTCACGATACCATGGTCTTTTGCAACTGCTGCCAGAGAAAGCAAAAACTTTACTGAAAAGGTCAAGGGACTGTTACCTATGTGTCCCTGGTTTGCGGCAATATGCAGGAGGACATCATATCCGATGGGTTTTTTTTTCGTAACAGTTTCCGGATATGCAAACTTCAAAAGCTTTTTTAACACATCCAAATGCCCCTGTTTTGTACCAATATACAAGGGTGTTTCCTCTGGTTTATTCACTTCATTCACCAGACTTGATTGAATCTCCCCCCTCTCAATATCAATCATCATATGATCTGTGTGAGGGCTCTATAAACCATTGTTTGATTTTATGTGACCCAAAAGTTGCTTTACGGACTCTAAATCTCCATTCTCCATTATTCACTTCTTAATGTAGCTCTGTATCGTTATGTCTGCCAGTACCTTGCTTTGCATAATTTTTTTTCCCTGTCTAGTCCAGTGCTTTTCAAGAGTTAGACAATGACAAACTTGGCTGGTCTAGGAATTTACTGGAGTTAGACAACACCAAACCTGGCTGGTCCAGGGATTTACCAGAGTTACACAACACCAAACTTGGCTGAGGCCCTGTACAATTATTTGCAGAAAATTTAATGTTGATTCTGCATTGCCATCCTCTGTCACATCACATCAAATATATTAATTAGTGCCTGATAAAATTCAAAAAATAAGCAAGTCTACTAGATTAATCTTCTATTATCATTTTACGTCAAATAAAAAGGTCTACAAAATTTAGAGCAAATTTGTTAATCAAGGCTATTTGCCAATGGAGTTTGACAATTTCTGTGCAAATGTGAACATTGATGGCATTAAAGTAAACTTGGGATTGTGTGGCATTGTAGATTAAGGCACTTTCATATTTCTTTTATGTTTCCGAAAAATCATGTTTTATGATTCATGTTTGTCTACATTTCAGCTTATGATGTTTTGTGATTGATCTGTGTCCAAAAAAATAAAGACGTGATAAATCAACTTTCCCATGTATGACACACTGGGTTGCACTCTACCATTGGCATTAGTGTTTATATTTTATTTATATGTCGATCTTGTCATCTGCACCAAACAAATGCTATTCACCATACATTAGGCCAAATGTAGTGTAACCTGCAGGTTGTCACTCTTGTGAGCATAATAAAGTTGAATGGGCTCAAATCAAAAACTTTTTCCAAAATAGAGCTTATTAAAATTCGTTTTTTTCCTATATTATACCATTTTGTCAATACTTCTACATCCAGATTTTAGGATGATAGCTGAAACAAATATGTTATCATTTCTTCAAGTCACTTTTTTTGTTTTATATCCAAGGCTTCTTCTCTTGGCACTGTAAATTTTCTTGCATACGATTTCTATAGAAGTGACATCTATTAGTTTACATATGGTCACATGAAAAAATTCAACTTTATGCATCTTTTTTTAAGTATGGATGTCATTTAATTGTACAACATATTACTTTTATATCATGTGTGTTTTCCAACTCATTATGTAAGCAACGCTTGAATTTTTCATTTTCTGAATTGAGATTGGTAATATATGTGTTTTATAGTTTTCTCAGGAATTCACTATCTCAGAGTATTTCAAATTGCTGATACTTGTTGAGTCATTGTTGATTGTGAGATGTATAATCTGAAGGTTGTTTTTTATACTGCCATAAAAGTAGTTCTTGAGCCACTCACGCCAAAAAAAACATAGAAAGAAACACAAAACATGTTCTATGATTTGAGTGATCTTGATATGCAGAACTTTTAGTAGCATGTTACTAACAAGGAGGATGACATATGATTCTCTTCTTTGCACGGTTTTTTTTAATTATTTCAACAAATTTGCCATTGTAAACATATACAGTCTTATTACTTTTTGGAAAGCCTTATTGGATGAGCTTGACATAATTGATACCCATTGTAATGATATTGTAAAGATTATCCAGTCTTTTCTTGTTGAAAAACGAAAGATTGTTGAGAAGGTATTAAAGATCCATAAATCTAATGAAAAGACTACTAGGAATTAGTCATAGATCTGGTTTATTGCAATGCGTGTTTCCATTTCAAGGAAACATCAATGATGTTGGTAACCGCATATTCTATTCAATGATGACAAAAGCAATTTGTTTTTTTCCCAAATGCGTGGGTATTTGTAATAACACTAATTCTCTTTCCTTGCATAAAGCTTCAGGCTTTCTTCGATTGAGGCCTAACATGATTTTGTCAATCACAAGTAATTATATATATCCATATCCTTATTGTTGAATTGAACTCAATGACAAATGATTAAAATTGCTTACTAGTTACTCCTGGAATTTATTCATTTACTTTTTGCATTTTCCACATTTGTTGTTTAATTTTTTTTTTTGAGAATATAGTTTGCTTTAAAATTTGCAGGGCTAGAGATTAGAACTCATTATTATATTTTTGACCGAAATGAAACATGATATAGGGGGATAGTACTTGTCCTATAGTTGTTTGGAGCAGAGATGGCTAACATTTACGATGGTGCATTGCATACTTTTAATGCAAAACACTGGAAACAAATTGACTGCCGATGGCATTCATGAGAATGATCTAGTAAAATTCTTTTCTTTAGCTATTCCTGCCTTGGGAAACACGTTACAGTTTCACTTTCATCTTGCTGAATAGAGCTAAAAGCTCATCAGAAGTCTTATAATTGCACAACATGTATGTGGGTTTATTTCACAATTATAATATAGCCGACCTAACTTGTTCTGTTCTTAGCTATGTGACCCAAATCTGAAAGCTTCAGCAACAAGATTTTTTTCCCTCGCCCTTCCCAATGGGGGTTTCAATATATAATTTAATGCATCATTACTCCTATAAGATTTTGAGTGCATGTCATTACTGCAACTAACTTTAGGGTGGAAACAAGTCACCTCATACGTGAACATGTTTTCAATCAATATCACTTTCATTAAAAAAAATATATCTCCCATTTTAAATCTGAATGATCATTCCATAGTTTGAAGACATCGATGCCGTATGGAAACATGATGTTGAACATAGAGCTTCTGGGTTATATTTTATGCGCTCGCTATTTTCATGTTACATTTGTTTATATTATCAAAGCACATTAGTTAACATCCAATCTTAGTTTGTAGCTGATAAATGGCATAATTTTGTGGCAATCAATCAATGTAAATTGGTTTTTTTATCAGTGCTCAACATATTTAGAAGTGCTTATGTCAAAATCAATCTATCTACATCTATTATCATGTCTTACAATGTTCTAATCACACACAAGTTCAAATGTACTTTTGTCTATTCGTACAATTTCCATGTTTGTCTTTCCAATTATGCTGCATATTTCAATACACAACTAATGCAAATGTTTTATGTTCTATTTCAAGGTTCACCACACGCTTCTCACATCCAGCAAATTTGGTTCCATTTAACAAAAGTCGCACGTGCAGTCCACTATACACAAGTTACAGGGCAAGTCAAAACCAAAACCAAAACCAAAACAGAAGTGTTGATGCTCAAATTAACATTATTTTGTAAACACAACTTTGCATTATCTTGGAAGGTACTAGCCAATCCATGGCACTTATTAAATTCATATCCCTGCTGGGCAGGGTAGGGCAAGGCAGAGATTGAAGACTTACTGTGCTGAAGTAGCACATTAACCCTAGGACTTGCACCCTAAAGCCTTTTTTTGGATCGACAGTTTTTGACACCAATAATGTATCACAAATTCCCTTTTCATGGCAATTACTATCCATGTGGGATCACTCGCAGCGCATACACCCAACACATAATTAGATATGCTTCTATTCTTCTCCCATTTTAACACTTACATCCCCGGCTGGTTGAGGGATTTGTGTTTTTGTGTTTACTCATGGTTACAGTTTTCTCCTAAATTAATTTCTTAACTTTGAATGTCTTAATAAGCATGGGTAGCATTTGAGCCCTAAGCCTCGCCAACTCAAAATACTTGTGACCATATTGGTGGTCATTGGATCCTCTTAGTTTCCATTTCACTTGTGAAAATGTATGTTTAAATTGCCTTTGCCTGGGAAATTTAAGGTTTTACATTAAGACTTAGATTTTGGTTTTTTTCCAATCAACAGTTATTTTTTGATTGGTTCAGATGTTCTGGAGCTCATCTAAACAAAAATGCAACATCCACTCTACCCTGATCTCTTCTTCGAGTCTTAAGCGTTAGGTGGTGTTGGGCAATGAACTCGAAGGGGGATACCTAAAATTTCTTAGTAGATACTAGTAAGAAAATTTATAGGAGCCTTTTGCGGAAGATTGGTCTTAAATTTTCCTGTTGATGAATTTTTGAGCCAAATCGTACCCCAAATTTGGAGAAAATCTCTATGAAGAGCAACTGTAAAAATTGTGGAGCACATGCAAGCAACCATGTCACAAGAAAAATGGTTAAGCAGGCATGAAAAATTCCATCCATCAGCCACTCAAATTATCCTCTTACATGAAAAATGGTCACTCCTATTTTCGTGATGGGAATGTTTCATGGGATCATCTGTGCGCGACCAATAGAAGCAATAGTCCTCTCCATGGGACCACATCCTTAGCTCTATCACCCTAATTTTACCTTGATGAAATTGTTTTAAGTGAATTCAAATTCTACACAAATTCTAGCCCCAAATTTACGAATTATATAGTACAATCCTACATCTGCATTGTCTGAATGTCTCCAATGGACTTCACACCTTAAATTCTAATATTTATCAAAGAAAGAGCTTAAATAAGAATACAGCACAATTATTTTTGAAGACCCAGACAAGAACTTGATAATAATCTGCATCGTTGAAAAACATCTCACTACAATACCTTCCATATGGAAGACCCTTCGGCACAATTATTTTTGAAGTCCCAGACAAGAACTTGATAATTATCTGTACTATTGAAAAAATTCTCACTACAATACCTTTCATATGGAATGACACTTCACATAAAAACTGGTAGGAGAAACCTTATATGTAATACAACTGGAAATTGATGCTATATATGCTTGACCTTGATGGTGAAAGCAGGTTTTCACTGTCATTTTTTTTAGCACCTGAAGCAAATCAAATGACAACAATTATAAACTGCTAATCTGGATACCTGAACTAATACATACATCTCTTTCTTCTGCAATGAAAACACTTGCTCTCTTCTTCAGCTCCTTGTTGCGAAGCAATTAAGAATCTTGCAATAGTTATCACCGAGGACTGTTGCAATGCAATTTGAAGCAGAAACTTCCCTCCAAGCACATGCCTGACTTTCAGGGCTGCACGCAGGGACCAGTAATAGAACTATACTCCACAATTTGAAAACTGACACATTGTTACGCTTACAGGTTTCAGGATTGTACATAGAACAGACTAGATATTCTTCAAAAAACCAGGTCTCAAGTCACTAGACGAAGCTTGCCCCTGCAAATCACCATCCGTCCTGAGGTGCCGCTCCTCTGAATTTAGATTCTTTCCATAGATATTTCTGTAGACTATCCTGGTTCTATAGACAAGTATCATACTCAAGACTGCTGCAAGAATGCACACCCCAGTCATGATCAAAAAAGTGGGGAAAAAACATGATGGGCCATGACAATCCAAGGGCTTGTCCTTGTTAAAATGTCCGCCTGAGATGCCAAAATCTGTGATTGATAAACTGGAGAATTGGTTGGATTTACTGTGCTGCTTCTCTGCTTCCCAATCATATATTGTACCAGCTATGAGTCCCGAGAAGATAAAAGTTCCTGCTGGATTCGCCATGATTAAAAAGTTGTACAGTGTACCGAAATCCCTCAGACCAAAGATTTCAGAAGCAGTGGCTGGGATGATAGCCCAATGTGCACCATAGCCCAGGCCCACAAGGAAAGTCCCTATATATAATGATCCCGACCAACCTATTGCAAAAACTATATGGCCAATTGACATTATGATCTGTGCTGCTGCGATTGTTACAGGTCGAGGGTATGCATAATCCCTGTGGAAATGTAATCACAGTAAGTACTACTTCCTCATCAAACAGCACAAGATAAAAACGGAAAACTATTCAAGGGTAATTTCCTAACGGTAATAGACCCCTTTACCCATCCCTTATTGAAACTTCTCTTCGCATTGGTGTTCCTTTTTTTTGTCTCCAGTAGAGTGAACTTGTAAGAGAGGAAGATAGATGACATTACGGTGATGGAAATGGAAAAATTGCATCAAGGTATTGTGATCTAATGAGTCCTTTGCATTAAAACTATAAATGGTGTGATAATCAGAGCAATAAGATCCACTAAAATTCACTGAATGATGAGCTCATAATGTATGTCATTACTTCCTGCTTGGGTCTATGGGTTCTTACGAAACTGTGTGACAAAAGCTCATGTGCGACTGCAGTTGCAATCGATATCACTCTAGAAAATTGAAGTGTTCCTTATCTTTAAGAATCTTGTTTGATCGTTACATGAACCCAGATTGAAAATAAAACCATTCCTAGTCTTCACTAAGAGAATGAGTGAAAACAAATACAAGAAAAGTCAAGAAGAAGCTATTGGTATCCAGAGTTTCTTTGAACCTTACCTTGCAACAATTTCAGAAACAAACCCGCCACCAATGCGCCCAAGAAAATTCCAAATGCTTATCATTGATACAAATATATGAGAGTTCTGATAGCCCATTGACTGGCTTATCTGTCCAAGATTATCAATGACAGTCAAACCTGATGCTGCTCCGAAGAATAGAGAAAAAAACAGGAGCCAAAAATCAGCTTTGATCATAGCCTGCATCAAAGTGAAGTCTTCTCCTCTCCGAGGTCCCTTTCTTCTTTTAATCCTTACAGCTCCTTCAGCGGCAGCATGCAACAAACGGGCCTGCAACTGGGCAATTCGTATCTGTCTCTCCCGTTCTGGCAAAAGATCAATTTCCCTCGGCTTCTCATCTTCAATCTCACTCATAAGCACTTCATTCCAGTTCACATTCGAATCCTGCCTCTGATATCCTTGACCATACTTGGATTGATCAGGTCCATTGGATTCTTCATTCCTACTATTATGCAACAGTGGAGCTTCCAAATTACTGTGTTTAACAGTAGGATCAAGATCCGCATAAGGATAGTTACTCGTGTAGGCAGAAATCAGGGGCAGAGCCAAAGGTGAAATCAAGATTAGGAGCAAGACGATTGTGAATATCAAACTGACTGTCTTTCCAATATCCACAAAATTCTGTACAATCATCACTCCTAACAAATATGCTGCCAATAATAAACAAATACCATATACAAAATTGAAATTGGCACTGTCTGAAGGATTGGTTTCCTTAAAACCTCCAACAGGCCTTAAAATAAACATCACAACAATGGCAACCATGGAAGGCCCAACTGCCACCGTGAATATAAAGGCTGCTTGATCCGGTGCAAACAAAGTAGCATAATACTGTGTAAGTATCGCTCCACAGAGACCTGTAAAACCTTTAAGAATCCCCACAACAGGTCCCCTACTCTTGGGAAAGTTTTTCACACAGGAAACCAGAGCAATGGTATTGAAATAAGTCTCCCCATTCGTTCCTATTCCTATAAGGAGACACACCTGCAGCATATAAGAGTCACCCCAATCAAAAAGCAATCCAGACAAATACAGAAACCAAAGGTAAAAAAGTTGAAATCTCACAAAATTCATAAAACTCTAAATTTGCTGCAGTTGAGGAATGAATCCGGGGTTGATACTACGATCATATACACTGTTATGCAAATCAACTAAAGATAAGAATAAATAATACATTATAGTCGCCAGGAAACTCGATTTGGGGCTGCACCCGCAGTCCAGAGCCACGTCTCCTGGCGAGTACGGGAAAAAAAAAACATCTGGTGACTATGAATAATGAATGAAAGCGCTGCTTCCTAAGAAAACGGATACATAACTTTCAGGATCTGATCTCCAATGTCCAAAATCAGTATGTGCTCAATCAAACGGCTAGACAACCTTTAGGAAGAGAATTCACCCTGGGACATCGACCAAATGGAACCATTTGATGCGAGTTATGGACCATTGGATCACTATGTGCTCAATATGTGAAGTCAACTGATAGGGAGATAAAGATATTAAGGTGAGGGGTGTTTCTTGCTACTGATTACTCAAGGAACTGAAACAATCCAATGTATTGGAATGGAGAACCAGACATTATCCATTCCACATGAAACTGGTAACTGGTCACACGGAGCACTAAACAGACCTTGGGAGTTTATTCCCTTGACTGCAAGGGCTCGATCGATAGGTGGAGAGCCTTTGGGTGATCAATCGATAGAGGACTCGATTGAAGACAGGGGACGTTAAACGGAATCGAAGCCAATGATGACTCCAATGATGATTATGGTTATCCTCTCATCCCACAACCCTATATAAATGAACCTTATTTGAGATTTAGAATGATCTCAATATCTTAAGCTCGCTCATACTAGTAATTCAATGCTATAACATTGTAGCCTTATGGAGAGTTCCAATATAAAAGAGAAAGAGGCCAGGTGCAAGTGTAAGTCTCAGTTCACTCTTCCTTCCTGACTGATGATGGATTACTGAGTGTGATCTGAAACCTTGATCAAAAACAGCAAACACGGTTTTTTCCAGAAATTACTTAATATTTCTTACGGTCTGTGAAAACAATAAATCTCTCTCACACCTAAGGTTCTGCATGCAGCCCCTTAGAAGTTTGCCTCTTAGCTCAGTGATGGAGCAGCTTACAGAGGTGAGTAGATCGTACCTGAATCTTAACATGGTGAAATTTTCAACATGGTAGGTTGTAGAGACCTCAAACTGACTGCTTTACTTGAGGGATATTGAAATTTGTAATCTACACTTCTAGAGAGAACATTAGTCTCATATTTTAGCAGGATCCTCACTAAACAGAAGAAAAAGTGCACAAAACAAAACATTTTAGAACTCAGATAAAAGAACTCACCGCCCAGAATGGGATTTGGGGGACCTTGTGACGAACCAGCAGCCACAACCACCCATACCCAACAAAGTTAAACAATGCACCCCACATCATAATGCCCCAACTGGGCAAAAGCTCAGAGAAATACCCTCCAATCAATCCAATAGCGTCTCCAATGTCTTTAGCCACTCCCAATGTATTGATCTGCTTCTGATTATACTTCAAAGAGATTTTGATGACAGGCGATAGGCTTCCAAATACATACCCAATCCCAGCCCATGACTGCATCCATATGGCTGCAACCAACACAAGCCACCTGCTCTTGTACAGCCTTCTCACATACCCACAATCCATCTTTTCTTTATCAACGTTATTCCCTAATCGTCCTGCTCTGAAAACAAAATTCTGTGTTTTAAATCATGACAACGAAAGTCATAAGAGATCGAATCCAAATTAAAACTGAACAAACCCGCTAACCAACCAAAAAAGAAGATTGTTCAATAGTGACTTAAAAAGGCCGAATGAATGTGTTGTAAATTCTTAAGCTGCCTTCCTTTTATAGAAATGGGGTTTATCCATTTACAGATTCTATTTAACTTTCTCCTAAGTTTATTGGGCGCATGAGCTGCTAGAATTCAGTCCAACATGTGCGAAGTAAGCTAAAGCCGTGGATGTGAGACCAGATATCCTAATCTCAACAAGTTACAAATTTGAACATTTTGATTTTATTAAACACGTGTAGTTTTGCATTTTTGTTTAAAAGGATAAACACTGGGAATGACGTGAGAAAACATAAGACCATCTTAATGAGATTGGGACCAGCCTGACCTCTGACCAGCCTGTTCAGTTTTATCATTTGGGAAATCAAATCCACTTTGCTGGCCTTTCATTTCTTGTACACGTTTTAGCCTGAGTGGCCAGCATTGACCACCTCTGCTTTTTTTTGAAAAGCTAATGTAAGCTTGAATTGTAAAGATTTAATTTGTGGATGCCCACTTTGGCCATGGCTTCAACTATGCTTTGATATAAGGACCTTTATCATTTTCTCACAGATTTTGAAAGCTATGTTCTGTTGAGATTAAGACTGAATGTAGTTTTGTATAAAGATTATAAACAAAGTGGCATAGATCAATTGAGAATTTTTGTTATAAGATTGGTGGTAAAGTGACAAATGGCCATAATGATTAGAATTAGGAGTCGCCTCAAAGATGTAAGTTATATTGAAAGGGGTGTAGTTTTTGTTTTGGTAAAATGAAAGAGGGTAAATTGACAGTTGTATCTTATTCGAAACCTATGATTCTAGATCTTGTCTCACCTTTTGAGATGAAGCATCAAGCAACCATAATCTAATGTTTCTATTGGAAGTGACGGTGAAAACGGAGGTGTGTTACTTCATACAGCGTAGCAATGCATCATGCGGGGATTAGACATCATGTTTCACAATGAGCTTGAGTAATAGCAAAGTGATGGGGAAGGGCAACGTTATACAAAGCATGAAAGCAGTGAAAGATTTCCAGATGAGTTGGGCGGTGATGGTGAAGGGAAATGACAAGGTATTTCAAGGGATGGACTCGATAAAGTCCGCATAGATACACATAAAGTTCAACGACATGTCACATTTGTTTGTTTCAATTTTGTAAACCAAATTAGACGACTTTAAAATCAATTAGGCAAGAAATAGAAAGGTTATCTCAATAAAAGACACATCTTATATAATATAATCAGCGAATCTAGGATGTCATATACAAATAGATAGGGATACAAATATTTCCAAGCTTTTTCCATTATATTTTTCAATAACACTAACGACACCTTGTATTTGTAATAGTAGTGCTCATTTTTTTATATTTGATGAATGGAGGAGAAGCAAAATTGCCACCAAGACTACAACGCTACCAATTTTGAGTACTCTACTAGACTTGAGTTCAAATCCCCCCCGTCTCTATGCTCTCTCCAAGTGCTCTAGCTCATACACACAAAAATATATATTATAATATAATATATTAATAAATTATATTATAATTAATCTTGGTATAATTAATAATAATTATATATTATATATAATTAATATTATAAATTATATAATAACTTAAGGAATATAATATAAATGTTATTAATAATATTCCATTTTTTATTAGTAAAAAATGGGGCGATTGGTTGTCTATTAAAATAGTAAGTAAAATTTTGAGGTTATTGGGTACATTAAGAGTTGAGCCTTTTAATTGAAGGCAATTATTTAGTTTTTATCAAAACCACAACTAATATAAAAGTTGGCACAAAGGTATAAATAACAACTAACATCAAGGATTAAGCAACCTCCTTTTTAGAAGAATCATAGACCATGATCATTGGACCACGAGTACGCTCCTCCTCCATGATAAGAGTAGCAAGTGACTCTTCTAGCTTTGAGTCCTTGAAGGTGGAGGCATTAGTCCCAAGCTTTGAGCAAATGGCATCAATTTTGTGACCGTTAACAACCTCGTCCACAACCAAGGCTTTTACAAACTTTCAAAACTGGGCATCTTCCCCCCATATTTAGTCCCAAATTCTCAATGTCTTCATGCACTGCATGGGTGTTGCTCGCATTGTGGAGAACAATTTGCACCCCAATAAGTTGTGTTGCCTTAAAGGTATCAAGCCTTGGAGTGGATTTGTTGGGAGTCTCTCATGGCTTGTAAGACATTGTCAATGAAAGCTCCCTCTCCTAACCTAGTTGCACACTGAGCCTTGAATAAATTCATCACCATCCACCTTAGCAATTTCTCATCTTTTACTCCTTCAATTGGAGCCTTTTGCCAAAAGCCTAAGGTCTCTTCTACAATCGTACGAGTATTTTTTTTAGCAAGACACTAGTATTAATCAATTATTTTAACTTGAATTCATTTAACAAGCCTAGAATTGAGCTATGAATGTCCTCAAGAGAATAACCATTGTTCATTTCACAAACTGTGTATACCATTGAATCTTTTCCACTATTTTGCCTAGTTCTCCTTGAAGGCCTTACCTTGTCTTTCTGCTCAACCATGTTTGTGGCGCTATGAAAGCCAATATAATTCCAAATTATCAGTAATATGCCAACAAGAAGAAAGGTAGTGAGAACATATGAAAAGATTATTTTTATACCTTTTCAAACTTCGGAGGGAAATTAGGTATCCTAGAAGCAAACTTTCTTGATACCCAAAAAAGAAAAAATCAATCCATTTTCTAAAAAAATATAGTCTTTTTAAACAATACTGCGCCAAAAATCCAATTCCTTTCACCAAGTAAATTGGTTCCCCAACAAGCATTATTCCATAAAACAAGAATCCAAGAGAGAACAAACATGCTCAGACCATTCCAAAATAAGCAATTATGCATAGGGGAGTGGGAAAATTCAAACAGGGGATTGAAAAACTTTGAAAAAAGGTGGCTACGACCATCGATTTCAGCTTTTAAATCCCCCTACCAAGATCTCCATTGACTCATATTGACAAAGGAATTAATAACCAACCAAAAAAAATATAGTTAGGCTAAAGAAAAGTAAAAAGGAAGGATGTCATACCTATGAGTAGTTGCAGAGCTCTCCACGTCGTCCCCTGCTTGTCTCAAATGAGAGGAGCAAGGACAGGTGGCAAGTACTTAAACTACTCACACAAGCCATCACTTGACCCATCCAATCCACTGTGAGGGGAATGTCATTTGTGGCTTGTATTAATGATTGCAGATTCCAAATGCCCACGACCTTATGAATCATTGTAATCATGAGTTATCACATGGGGATATATTTGGTTAATAATGTTTTAGCCTTGTTATTTATAGAGGAAGGGAGTGAGGGGATGTCACCAAAGTTTGAGTTGAGTGGTGATAATTGAGTCCCACCCCTAAATTGGTGAAGTAATCTATCACTTGATTTCCGTTTCATCTGATATGGTTGATTGTGCAAACCAACAATTTACGAGAAGCTCCTTGCAGTTTTCAACCATTACAGATAATTTCTAATTTTCACTGCAAACATTTTTCAAAGCATCCAAAATTAACCTTCAATCCCCTTCGATCTCAATTTATTGTGCCAATTTTTTTCTAAAGCAATCTTGAGACCTCGCCACAAAGCCTAAACCTCCCCAAAATTATTTGTGCATTTGCCTAATGCTTCATTGTAGCTAAGGAGAAGGGTACCTTTGGCATTTTGAAAGATGCCTCCAGCTCCCGCCCATCCCCAATTTCCTTTGGCAACACCATCAAAATTTAATTTACTATTCAACACTTCTAAAAATGACAAACTATTCTTAGATTATACCTTGATATTTATATCTATCCTTTTATCAGAGATTTTAATTTTATATATATATATATATATATATATATATATATATATATATATATATACGTGTAAATTATAATATTATTTATTAATTATTATATATTATATCAAATATTATAATGTGGCTTACCATAGAGTGCATGGGATGTTTTTCAAAGCATTCCAAATTCAGTTTTAAATACCACAGACGTCATAAGTGGCCACTACATGGCTACTTTTACAAATGCATGGCAAAACATCTTTAAGGACTTCAAACATTGTTGTGGCAGTAATACTTTAAACCAAGGAATGGTGCCAATGTACGTTCAAAAGTAAAAGTAATGCTCTGGGACTGGACACTGGATGGAAAGATAAAATTAATGCAATGATGATTAGAGAGCCCAAAGAATAAGTCATATAATGAAATAACAACCCCATTTATTTGAAATATTTATGAGTAGATCTCTTTTATTATAGGCCACTGAATATATATTTGAAATTAGAGTGCTTTATCGACTTTCTTTAATTACAGGGATAGGTTTATCTAAAGTATATGCAAAGTCAGATCTTCCTTCTCGTGGTTATTCTAAGTTTGTGTAGGTTTATTTCTTTGTATTTGAGAAATTTGAGCTTGACCCGTTTTTCAAGTGGCACAATCACAAAAAGTTTCACTGCCCCCCTTTCTCTCATTAAGTGACAATGACGGATGTTATTATAGGATGTCTTGGGCCTACTCCCCTTGCCCCCCCTCTCTCCCCTTCCCCACCCTAATTCTTCCTTTTCGCGGAAGATTCCTTGCAAGAAAAGTAGACTCCTTGTTCAATTCCTCCTCGAACGAACCCTCCTTGGTCTCCCCCAACCAGGGCAAGTAAGCGACATGCGGATGTTGGTACCTTCGAAGAAGAAAGGTCGTAGATCGGAGGTAGAATCACTGAGGGCAAAAGTGCACTCTCTCATATCTAATGGATCTCAATGAACCCTAGAAGACCTCCTTTCCAAACGAGGGCAATGTATAATAATGTCTTGTGGATAAGCCCCTCTAATGGATAGTTTGCAGAGATTGGTCTTGAGGGATGTATTAATCTACTTCCTTTTTTGGGTGTTTGGGTGTTCGGTTATCCGTATCCTCTCTTTTTGTTACCCCTCTCATTTTATTCTCTACAGCTTTTGTGGCCTATATTTCTTGTTCTTTTGGGAGGTGGTGTCTTTCTGCTCTTTTTCTTTCTTCTTCCTTCCTTTTTGCTGCAGGGAATGGGCCCCCATTTGTGTCACATACGGGTTCATAGCTCTAGTTAAAAGCATTTTACCTAGTCTAATAAAAAAAATGATATCTTCAAAAAACCCTCTTACAAAAGAGAGATTTTAAAGTCAATGCCTATCATATTTTTTATGTATTTAAATTTAAAACATGAAAAAAATAGTTATAGTATTTATTAAATTGAATTTTGTAAGAATGCTCATTTAATATTGAAAATGTGTTAACATTATGCAAAAAAAATGTCTATAAAAAATCAATGACTAAAAGGAAGAAATCGAATTAATGTGGTATACATATTCAATATCTATAACGAACTAATCTCTATTTACCACTAATATTCTAAACGAATAAAGACAACAAAAAAATATCTTTATCCATATATTGAAATTATTTGGCATTCGTTTATAAAGTGATGTGGCTGTGTATATCATGTTAAATTCATGGTTCAGAAGTTTTTTATTTTTAATGTTTAAATGCAACTAATAAAATATGTGAAAACACATTATGTCATTTGATGTCTCAGTGGTTTTATTTGAGATAGCTTTCTGTTTAAATTTGGAGAAAGAATAGAGGTGTCACTGGGTTGTAGAGGGGATTTCTCTTCCCTCTCTAATTTAAATTGATGAATGTTATTAGTCAGGAAATTGTTGTTCCTCGGGTGCAGTCTCCTCAGCCTACCATCGGACCACAGTGCAAAAGCAGGTGTCATCGTGGAAATAGATCCGTCGCTACTAAATCCTTTGCAACCGTCGATTTGGGACCTCGTGTTGGTAGCTCAAAAATCATTTCTCTTATTCTAGTATAATTGCATTCATGTTTCAGCTTTGCCTCAACCCGTGGAGCATGTGACTGAGCGTGATGCTTCGGATCCCATCCATATAACTGTGTGTGTTAACCTTGGAGCCTCAGCTAGAGATTTATTGACCCAATAGCATGTGCCCTGTTCAAAACTATGGGGTCAAGGTCCTTCCTCAACGTAGTGTTGGTTCTTTTCAAGCCCCAAATAAAACTGAGGATGGCTCTATGATTAGTTGGGTTAATGCTAAATGTATAAATGTTTCAAACCTTTTTCATGTGTGGAGTGATTTTTGTAAATCTTGGATCCCCTCGGGGTCCTCTTATGAGGTCTCTTTTCTTGTTGATGCTTTCTAGTTGTTAGCGTTTCATTTCTTAATTTTTGGGGTGATGTGCTTGTTCAATTCTCTGAGGATATCCTTGCCCTGTTTCTCCTTGACTCTTTTATCCAAGAGATGGATGCTGAGATTGGTTGCAAATCTTTCTTTGGAAAGTGTGTGGGCAAGTTTCTCTTTGCTTTTATCTTATTGTTGGGATTCTGATGTTTGTAAGTTCATTGTAGTTCCTTCTTTCACCCCAAGGCTTAGTTTTGGCTTTTTCCTTATCAAGTTTTAGAGCCCCTCCCATAGAGATTTTGTTCTTAACTCTAGGCTTTGGTTTTTTAAGAACTTCAATTTCTTGTGGTGTCCATGGTCTCCATTTTTTGATCTAGATAAGTCCCAAGTTTCAGCTGCTCTACTATGGATTAGGCTACATAACCTTTCACCAATTTTAAGGAACGAGAAGATTATTAAGATGTTGGTGGACAGAGTCGGCTCATTTGTGAGAATTGATGTCTCCTCTTGGAATCTCAAATTTGTCAAAGTTTGTGCTATAGTCGACCTCTCCAAACCACTCTTCCATTATGTGAACTTGCTCTCCTCGCATGGCTCGTGGACTCAATTTCTTAACTATCAAGGATTCCCCTTTCGTTGTTTCCATTACAATTTTCTTGGGCATCGGATCATTGGGTGTCCTTCCAGGTCAAGAGTTACCTCTACTCCTCAATCCTTTCAGGATTGGGAGAAGAAAGTTTGAACTCCCGATCAAGAATTCATGTGGCACAATCACAGCAAATTATTTCTTCCTCCTTTTTCTAAGGAGGTCCTTGTGGAGGATTGTTTGAAGGAGGTGTCTTCACCCAGTCCGCAGCTAACTCAATTGCATGTGCCATTATCCTCCCCTCCTAGGCCCAATATTTCTACAATTACGGAAGCCACTTCTAAAAGGCAAGGTTGTGGTTCAGAAGTTCAGCGGTTAAGAGAAGATGTTGTGAAATTGTCCATCCCCTCTCTCTTGCACTCCCCTCTCTCCCTTGATTTTTTCCTTCCCACTAAGCTCGTTGACCCTTCCTCCCCTCCTCGGGTTGTTCCCCTCTCGCTGCCCACCTCTCCTCGTGTCGTCCCCCCTCTTTCCTGTTGTCCCTCTACCTAAGCATGCCGAAAAACACAATGCTGATGTAGGTTCCACCACAAAGAAGAAATTCAAACGCTCTGAGGTACAAACGTTGACGTTGAGGTGGAAGAACTGATGAGAGAGGGATCATAGTGGATAATGAAGGATCTTCTTTCAAGGCGTGAGAGAAGGTAGGCCCTAGCTTGTGGTTGAGCACTACGTTGTGCTTGTTTGGGCTCCTTCGGTTGGCTTCCGCTATTATTTTGTTTTTTTGAGCTTCTTTGCGTTAGGTTCGCTGAAGTCTCGTTGAAGGATATTGTTTTCTCTTTTGGGTATGTTGTTGTCAATTGCTAGAGGTTTGGTGACTTGTTTCTATGCCTTGTCTTTTCTTAGTAGTGCAATGTTCTCTTTGTGGTTGGGGTTTTGTCATTTATGGTAGTTTTTTCATTTCTTTGTTGCTTTCACGTCTTCGAGTCTTTAGGAACTGGGCCCCCTTTTATATCTCAGAGCTAATTCACAGCGCTGGTCAAAAACGTTTACCCTATCTAATAATTTTTTTTGAAGAAATAAAATAAATAAAAGAATGTAATCTTTCAGATATAAATCATCATAAAAGTAATCTTGAGATAAATTGACGAAGCTAAAACATCTTTTACAAAAAAAAAAGCAAACTGTAATCATCATAAACCATGAATTTCTAAAAAAAAATATACAAATCTATGAAAAAACAAAAACGAATCTTTGAAAAAAGAAAAAAAATACCGTAATTTCATAATTTAAAAAAAACATCTAATAAAAAGAATTTAAAATGTCGACCCACACTCCTATAAAAAGGCATTGAAGAATGTCAAAAAATTCCACACTATGTAAGATTTCTCCTAAGGATATACATAACATAATTGATTGTCAGCGTTTTCAATTTAAAAAAAAACTCAACATTAAAAATGCCATTTTAAAGTCTAATTGTCCTCATTAATGTGGCAATATTTTACTAAAGTTGACAATCATTTTGTGTCGTGGAATAAACATAGATATTGCAAAGTATGAGTATACAATAATTTGATTGGATAGAATCCTTTAATCTTAGGTATTAAATTGAAAAATTGGTCAATTAAAAAAAATGTTTTGATGTGGATAAGATTAGATCTATTTTTAGTCCCTATCATAGTAGGATACCATAAGTTTTATTTGAAGCAACTATTTTTAGTCCCTATCATAGTAGGATACTATAAGTTTTATTTGAAGCAACTAATTTTAGTCAACAAATTAATGAATAAAAAGTATTTTTATTTAATATTAAAATTTTAAGTATTTTTATTTAATTTTCATAATTTTAACTTCAAAATTTTTATAAAAACTATTTATTTATTATTTTATTCATTGAAAAGTACAAAATATATTTTTTAATAATTTTATGATACATTTTTTTAAATTCTTAAAATAAAAATTATTCAAATAATATATATACAAACAATCAAATTATCAAATATTTTAAATTTTTTTATGTTTTTACAATTTATATAAACAAATCTTAATTTTTGTAAAATAATTATAAAACTATTTTTTCCTTATATACATTTTAGATCGCACCCTTAACCCTTTATTTTCAACATTATACCCCACCCACATTATCAAAGTTACATGTCCAATTTGTCATTATCCAAATTATTACGCTCATTGTCCAATCCGAATCAAAATTATTTTTATCGAAAACAAATGTTTAAATGTATTAGATGTAACCCTTTTGGGGCCCTTTCATCATTGCTACCCTTTATATAAGAAATAATTATCGCTTTTTGAATGTATTTTATTTCAACTCACTTATGTCAAACTCAAGGTGTTTCATGGGAGAAGTGGTTTGCTACGATGAGCGAAATGTATGGCTTACAACTAAATTGAATTTATATGAACCCTCCTTTTTTTTCACACTTTTCTCATATCAGCTTTTCTAATATCAGTTGTGGAGGAGGAGATGATGATGATTATTATTATAATAATAATAATAATAATAATTATTATTATTATTATTAAATAAAATTTTTGAAATAACTTTTCTAAAAGTAATATTTTATAATTAAACATTAACTTTTAGAGTTAATTTTATTTATCTTGAATTTTTTTGAAGAGAATTATTTATTCAATATTATCTTTTAAATGATTGTAATATTTATAATAAAATAAATAAATATTAAAAACAATTTATATATTTATCATAGTTTTTTACAATCTTTATAAAATTTTACTTTGTATTTGATATGTTTTATCAAAAAAATTGATTGTATTTTACTATTAAAAATGTAAAAATAGTTATACGATCATCAAATTTAGTCTCAATATTTGACACTTGTTTAAGCATAATCGAATTTAAATTGCATAGAAAAATGTTCTCCAGGGTCCATTTTAAAAATGTTCAGACCACTTCCATTAATTATAGATATTTTCTCTTGAAGGCCATTATAATCTACAATTTACGGGTTATGAATAATTATTACCAATGTTGGGCAACTTAACCACATGGTCTAGCTCACACAACCACCATAGATTCGAGAAAGGGACATGTGGCTTGTTAAATGCACACTTGTAAAAGTAAGTGCCCCTGCATGAACTGTTAATTCCTTGCCTTTGGTTCCTGAAGACATAACACACTCTGTCCCCGTGCATAAGTGCTCGCGCATGCTTGTCTTCATCATACATTCTTAGGCCCACTATTACGTGCTCTTCATTATTACAATTTTCAATTTTGGATTAAAAGCTTACAAACTTTTTCCAAACAATTTTTTGCATAATGAAATTTCAATGCTCTATTGCATAGTTATTTTTCTATTGTTTTATTTTGTAATATGTGGATATTTATTCATTTATACCTATAACTATATTTCAATGTATTGATTACACATTTTAAAGTCTTGAACAATTCTTGCTAATGTGAACTTTAGACATGAAAGGGGGCCACAATAAATTTAATATTTGACACTAATTAATATTTGTGTGGCCAATTAAATTCAAATCCAAACTAGGTTATCATGTCAACTAGAGTTGAAAATCCTAAAAGCATCACAGATGGCATCAAATAATGCATTTCAATAATTTTGTAGGAAATGGTCCTCTTATGCAATTATTACCTTTGATTTTGTCACAAAATTATATAATTTACTCTTAACTAAAATTTACATTTGTTTAGGACTATCTATTCTCACAAGTAGAAGGAATATTGTTAATCACAAATATCTGAAGTGTCTAATATAATTATACTATATTATATAATTTAACAAAACTAAGGATGGCTCTATGATTCATTGGGTTTATGCTAAATGTATAAATGTTTCAAGCCCTTTTCATGTGTGCAACATTTTTCAAAAAAATTGGATCCCCTTGGGTTCCTCTTTTAGGCCCCCTTCTCTTGTTGATGCTTCCTAGTTGTCAGCACTTCACCCCGCTATTTTTTTGGGTGATTTGCCCGTTCAGTTCTTTGAGGATATCCTTGCCCTGTTTCTTCTTGATTCTTCTATCCAAGAGATAGACGCTGAGATTGGTTGAAAATCTCTCTTTGGGAAGTGTGTGGGCAAGTTTCTTTCTATTTGTGCCCTCTCTTGTTGGGATTCTGATGTCTGGAAGTTTATTGTAGCACCCTCTTTCACCCTTCTTAGTTTTGGCTTTTTCCTTATTAATTCTATAGCCCCTCTGATAGATATTTTGTTCTTAACTGTGGGCCTTAGTTTTTTAAAAACTTCAATTTCTTTTGGTGCCCATGGTCTCCATTCTTTGATCCAGATAAGTCCTAGGTTTCAACTTCTCCACTATGGATTAGGCTACACATCCTTTCACCAGTTTTAAGGAATGAAAAGTTCATTAATATGTTGGTGAACAAAATCAGCTCATTTGTGAGTATTGATGTCTCCTCTTGGAATCTAAAATTTGTCAGACCCTGTGTTATCATCAACCTCTCCACACCGCTCTTTCATTTTGTGAACCTGTTCTCCTTGTGCAGCTCATGGACTAAGTTCCTTAACTATCAAAGACTCACCTTCCATTATTTCCATTAAAATATTCCTGGTCATTAGATCATTGGGTGTTTTTCCAGGTTAAAAGGTCTCTCTGCTCCTCAGTCCTTTTAGGTTTAGAAGAAGAAAGTTGGGACTCCCGATCAATAATTCATGTGGTGCAATCATGACAAATTATTTCTTCCTCCTTTTTCTAGGGAGGTCCTTATGGAAGAATGTTCAAAGGAGGTATCTTCACCCAGTTCATAGCTCACTCAACTACATGTGTCATTGTCCTCCCCTCCTAGGCCCAATTGTTCTACAATTGTAGAAGCCACTTCTAAAAGGCAAGGTTGTGGTTTGGAAGTGAAGAAATTAAGAGAAGATGTTGTGAATTTATCCATCCCCTCTCTCTTGCACTCCCCCCTTTCCCTTGATTTTTTTCCCTCTTACTAAGCTCGTTGACCCTTCTTCCCCTTCTCAGGTTGCTCCCGTCTCGCTACCCACCTCTCCTCCTATGCCGTCCCCCCTCTCTCCTGCTATTGTCCCTCCACCTAAGTGTGCCAGAAAACTCAAAGCTGATGTAGGTTCTACCACAAAGAAGAATGGTAGACATTGTGAGGCAAAAATACCGAGGTCAGAGGCAGAAGAACAAGTGAGAGAGGGATCCTAGTGGGCAATGAAGGATCTTCTTTTAAGGTGTGAGAGAAGATAGGCCCTAGCCTATGGTTGAGGGCTGTGTTGCCCTTGTTTGGGATCCTTTCGGTTAGCTTCCACTATTGTTTTATTTTTTCTGAGCTTCTTCATGTCGGATTCGCTGAAGTTTCATTGAAGGATATTATTTTCTCTTTTAGGCATGTTGCTGCCAATTGGCAAAGGTTTGGTGACCTGTTGTTATGCCTTGTCTTTCCTTAGTAGTGCCATGTTCTCTTTGTGGGTGGGGTTTTGTCATTTCTAGTGGTTTTTTATTTCTTTGTTGCTTTTGCATCTTCGAGTCTTCAGGGACTAGGCCCCTTTTTGTGTCCTAGAGCCGGTTCACAACTCTAGTCAAAATTGTTTACCCTATGTAATAATTTTTTTTAAGAAATAAGCTAAATAAAATAATGAAATCTTTCAGATATAAATCATCATAAAAGTAAAGTCTTTAGATAAATTGATGAAGATAAAACAGCTTTTACAAAAAAAAAGCCAACTGTGATCATCATAAACCATAAATTTCTAGAAAGAATTATACAAACTCTGAAAAAACAAAAATGGATCTGTGAAAAAAGAAACAAAATTGCTTTAATCTCATAATACAAAAAATATCTAATAAAAAGAATTTAAAATGCCGACCCACACTCGTATAAAAAGGTATTGAAGAATGTCAAAAAATACCACTCTATTTAAGATTTCTCATAAAGATATACATAACATAATTAATTGTCAACATTTGCAATTAAAAAAAAAACTCGCGATTAAAAATGCCATTTTAAAGTTTAATTGTCCTCATTAATGTGGCAATATTTCATTAAAGTTCACAATCATTTTGTGTTGTGGGATAAACATAAATATTGGAAAATATGCATATACAATAATTTGATAGAATAAAACCCCTCAATCCTAACCCAAAACTTATCAATTAAAAAAAAAAAATTAATGTAGATAAGATTAAATCTGTCATAATAGAATACTATAAGTTTTACTTGAAACAATTAATTTTTGTCAACAAATTAATGAACAAGAAATATTTTTAATTAATATTAAAATTTAAAATATTTTTATTTAATTTTCATAATTTTAACTCTAAATTTTTTTATAAAAACTATTTATTTATTATCTTATTCATTTCAACAAGATAATTTTTTGATAATTTTATAATACATCTTTTTTAATTTTAAAACAAAAAATTGTCCAAATAACATATATACAAACAATTAAAACATCAAATATTTTAACCTTTTTGACTTTTATAATCCATACAAATAAATCTTAAAACTTTTAAAATAAGTGTATAACTTTTACTTTATGTTCACCCTCATCACTTTATTTTCAACATTATACCCCACCCACATTATCAAAGTTACATGTCCAATTTGTCATTATCCAGATTATTATACTCATGTCCAATCCGGATCAAATTTATTTTTATTAAAAACAAATGTTTAAATATATATTAGATGTAACCATCATTATATATTAAAATGATAAAATGAAATATCCTACTAATAGCCATCATTGTTAACCTTAAGTGCCCTACTATACAACCCTTATTATATATTAAAATGGATTGATTATTTTTTTAATAGATAAATGATCCACACCAATAAAAGTGAACACCTAATTTCGATTCACCTTAGAAGTAATAACTTTTTTATTAAATATTATATATTAATGTAATTGTTAAACTACTATTAAAAAATAATATACTAATTTGTTATCATTACAAACTTTGGTTTAATTAACCTAAGTTTATGCCTACTATAATCATAGCATACTATAAATTATTGTATGTAATGTGTTTGGTTTGATTATTATATTTTAATAGTCTATATTAAAATAAAATGTGAGAGGTTTTTTTTTTTAAAATTTTGGAATCAAATCTTGATAATATTTTGATGTCTATTATAATCATACCATACTATAAATTATTGTATGGAATATGTTTGGTTTGACTATTATATTTTAATACTATATTAAGATAAAATGTGAGAGGTTTCTTTTTTGAAAATTTTGGAATCAAATTTTGATAGTTTTTTAATGGTGAATTATGAGATGTAATTTAAAATGTCTATTAATAAATATTTATACGATATTATTACTGAAAATATCAATATAATAATTATTAATAAAAAATATAATTATATAAAAATGGTTACAATAATAAAGTGGTCAGTTGGTATTTACAACCCAAACTCCATAATAATAAAAAAAATATAGTTCAAAATAAAAGTTCATCAGTGATGCACAACAATACCTAAATTCCACAAGATTATAATGAATAAAAAAAATATTGCAACTAAATGGCAATTGAACATCACTACTAACTAGACCACCTCCCTGCACATGTAAGCTCCATCTTAACGGACCAATGATGAAATCCACCCCCCCTCCATCGTTGAAGAAGAGAAGTACAAATGTGGCTACGACTATGTGAGTGGATCTTTTGGTGCTTGGGAGCTAGAGGAAGGGAATTAGGAGGTTGTTGATCCAAGGGGACATGGCTTATAATGTAGGGAACACTCTCCCAGTGGTTGAATGGCTCTTACAAATGTTGAATTTCAAGCAACAACTTTTTAGTCTGAACCTGGATCTACATAAGAGTTGAAGAAATAATAATCATTTTGTCATTAACAAAAAATTGCGAAGATGATTCTTCATTGCTAAAAATAGTTGAATTTATAAATTTTCATAGTTGAAATAAAATTAAATAACTTTGAAGAAGTTTCATATAAAATAATATGTGATGACCACTGAGATTTATCCTTAAAAAACACCATGCGCCAAGTGAAGGGCTCTGGGTTGAAAGATTGGAAAAGGATGTAGATCCATTGTCAGGTAGATTGAGCTCTTGGACACATCCAAAAGAGATGTTTGAAGGACTCGAGTCTACAACATGCTAGGCATTTAGGTTGAATAATTCCAATGCATAACAGGCACCCCCTAAGAGGAGGGCCTTGATATACTAGACACCAAATAAAATTTCTGAGCTTGGGCTCAAATTTGGCATTTCATATTCTATTGAGTCTGGAGAGCCAACTCTTGAGAAAATAACTTAAATTAAAACACCAATTTAGCTCATCTAGAGCAGAAAATGATGGGCTTATGGTTTGATAAACAAGAACATGAGAGTAGTTTATGAATTGATTATCACAATTTCATCTCCAGTCCTTCCACCAAACACACAAAGGTTGTAATCCCTTAATATACAACATGAAAATCAAGTATCAACTCTTGGATACATAAAGTGGAAGGTCATAACTCGTATATGTATTTTAGCAGATACCATGGGATCTAAACTAGAAAGGAAGTCAAATCATTAATAGCGTAAATTCCTTTTTTTAAAAGGTACGAAGTTGTTATACTTGGGATTCCTGCTCAAGGAAGACTAGTATTACTCATTATATGGGATCAAAATAAGTTATGGTTATTAAAGGAAAGATCAATGCGATATCCATTTCTAACACATTTTAGAAAAAGGCTTGAAAAATTCAAACTATTTCCAAATGCTCTTGGCTACAAAAGAACATTTTATCCTGACAAGGGCAATGCTATTCAACAAAATTTGTAAACCAATGTTCTTCCAATGGATTTTTCCATAAGACGCAATTGTATAAATATAGTTCCTTAGAAGGATTTTTCAATCCTCATTACCTTCAATTTATCTAACCACCCACTTGGCACAAAGGGATATAATTTGTCTATAGACATTAATGATTCCCATTCCTCCTTTGTCATGAGAAAGGCATTATATGTCCCAAGCAACCCTATGATAGCCTCTAGTTTGCTTACCATTAGCCCAAATAAATCATATAAAAACCTTTGATAATTTTTCATACGAGGCTTTGGAGTGGACCAACATGAGGAACTTAGTAAACATGTGCTTGCAAGGATTTTGGTACAATCCTAAAACTTACCAGCTAAAAAGAGAGGTTTGGAAATCTAATAAGAAACCTTCTTTTCCACTCTATCAATAACATACTGCCACATATTTGAAGGAGAGATATAAAAAACAAAATGAATACCAAGTAATTTGAATATTTATCCTTTTTGTATCCACTTCTATTGATAATGATGGATCACTCTAACAAGGGCATCATGCTCTATTTATAACAGTAGATTTTGGCCCATTCTAGATTAGACCTTAAGGATTTGTAAAAACTATCAAGGCATCGAAGTGCCTCTTTGAAGGAAGCTTCTTACTCATCAAGAGTGAGGAAGGTATCATCTAAAAAATGCTCATATTGATAAGTAAAGAGGAGTGACTAGGAAGAACAAAACCCGTAATAAGTCCTTGATCTTATCTAGGATAAATAAGATAACCATACTCCTTGACGGCTAAAACATATAAAGCAAGAGCAAGAGGGGAACCGTGTCTAATGAAGAAAAAAGTTCAAAGCTATAAGACTTGTGCCCATTTATGGTAAGGTATGTCGATGCCTCATAAAATAAGGTTTGCATGGTCAAGATAAATAAATGGCCAAAACCCAAAGCCTTAAATATCATGAGAATAAAAGGCCATTCTATCCGATCATAAGATTTTTCAAAATCAAGTTTGATAAATAAGGTCTTATAACGAGAGGCAAAATTCCATTCCATTCCTTCCCAAACTGTAATTAAATTATCTAGTATATAGTCATTTTTTATCAAGCCCATTTGTTTTCATCATAATGATTATAGGTATAATATGACATAGTAAATTTGCTAGGGCCTTGGTAATGATTTTATAAGAGACATTCAAAAGGATAATTGGGCACCGACTGGTAATATGATTTGGGTCACTAAACTTGGGGATAAATTTATTAATTCATTTATTGATAATATTCCCTAATGAATTATTTTATAGTGCTTCTTTGTAAACTTATAACAAGTCAAGCCCTATAAATTACCAAGTAGCTTTATATAATCTGAAAGAAAATCTATCAATCCTCAATGATTTGTCATTGGCCATGTATTACACTACATCAAAGAGCTCATTAAGAGAAAGAGGAACATCACATTTTAAAATGCTTAACTTATGGGGTACCACATCCCAACATTTTTATAACACCTATGCTTTCTTTCTATCAAATCTTCCTAGGCTTGGAACATCAAACTTTAAAGGTCAAAGAAGGCTGAGAAAATTTATTGTAGACTAGTGAGACATTTATGATCAAGCTTGATGGTTGTCATTTATTCTAGGCCTTGTTTGGCCCTGAGAGACTTGAATAAATCCTTTGAGGCACAATCCCCAATCTTAAGCCCCCTAGCCATATGGTTATCAACTATTTTAATATAATGCTTGAGAAAAGTAGCCATGGCTTGAAGCTATGAGTAAAAAGGGTTTCACTCAAAGATGGAAGAAATCCTTTGGTAATCCTTAATGATAACATCATCAACCTGCTTATGAATTCACATAATCTACTTGTCATAATGGTAGAGAAAGGTGGAAATGTGGTTGATCACTTCGTTCCAGCATTCGATCTAGTTGGCAACAAATGATAGATTTGGCACTGAATTCCACACTTTAGCGATGAGTTAGATGGTTCCCTTGTGGTTGATAAGGGACATGTTCAAAAATAATTGATTGTGTGGGACTTTAAGATGGCCAATGCCACACTTCACTTTGCAAGTGATGGGATTATAATCAAAGAGGACAATTCTTAACTAGATTATGACAAATTGCCCATAAAAAATTGATAAGGAGAACACATATTGCTCAAAAAACATGACACAGTCTAACCTTTTGAGGACCTTATTGGTACTAATATAATAATTATACTAGGTAAACCATGGTTTATTAGTTAATGCATGCCACTGAAGGAGTGGCTCCACTAAGCCCTATAAGTGTTTTAAATAATATCACACTTCACATTCTCCAACATAACATCTCATTGGAAAGGAACCAACTTTGACTTTGAGACTCTTGATCATGTTAAAGTCACCACAAATTATCCAGGTGGAACATGTAGATTATCGAGTCATCTCCATAATGTCATTATGTCATATCCATCATTCAGGATGTAAACATTGAGAACCCCTAATGAATGACCAACAATGTCAAGTAATATCCAAATCACTGAATGTGGTAAATCTAATTCTAAGTTAATAATTAGGGGGCTAATTTTTGGTAAATCTAAAATATTGGTGCCACCACATCCATATTCATGTGAAGTGGAAAAGTGAGATGTGTTGGAATGTATACTTCTCAAAGAGGATTGTATAATAAATCCTTAAATTTTAACTTCTTACAAACAAATGAAATATAGAGCACCCAACTATTGATATGTGGCATGCACAAATAATTTGTAGGAGGACTCAATGAGACCTCAAACATTCTAGGAGATAAAATTAATTGGGATAAATCCTCCATGAATAATTCTCCTTGCCCATCTTCTATATATTCTTTTGAACCAAGAGGTACACAATAGTTTCCCAATAATGATTTCTGGTTTGAAAAAATAAAATCCCCAAGTGAAATGGAGTGGTGTTTATCCCTATTTATGTCTTGAAAAGAGTCATCACTACCAAAAGGTGGACTGTGCAAATGCCGCAGTGTATTACCAGTTGTAGAGGGTATCCCAACATGATAATAAATTATTGGTAAATGATTGACTTGATAGATTTGGATCTAAGAGGTTGTGAGGCCATTATGAGATGGGGAGGATTAATGGGAAGGGGGTATATTTATCCATCTTTCCCTCTTTGTGAGGTTTGAGTATGTCGATCTAGAAAGAGTCATCTTAGGAGTCTTGCTCTCAATTTTTTTTTGTTAACCACCATATTCCAACCATCATTTTTTTCATCCACATTTTTATTTTCAAGTGGTGCCTAATCAGAAGATGGATTTGAAAAAAGGGTATAGTTGTGAATCCTATGGTCAGGTGCCTGACATATAAAACATGTGTTTGGGATATTGAAGTAGGTGACCCTATGCGATAAGGGTTTTGTCCCTACTTGAATATCAATGGACTCTTTCAAGTCTTTTTTCAAATCAATCTCGACACAAAAATGCTTATTAGGGCATGCAATTAAAACTTATCAACTTCATGATAAGCCACCAACCCTCTTGGTTTGAAAATATTATCAAGTAATGTCCATAGAGGAAGTGAAAGACCTGGAAGCTCAACCTAAACATGTACCTTGAGGGAGGTTTTTTCAGATGCTTTAAAATTATGGGTCCAAAGGGGCACAATCATGAAGGTTTTCCTTAAGAAATAATAGCTCGACCTATAAATGAGTGCTTGGAATTGAGATGGATTATTAAAAGAGAATTAAAAAAACTATTAGTAAGGTTATAAACATCAATAATTTAAAAACCCAGGGGTTCCTAGTGGTGTCAAACCCAAAGATTTAGGGAGTCCTCAGAGGGGATGCTACCAACATAATAAGCAATAATATAATTATTTTCATACCTTATACACATTATCAACAACATCTACTTGTAAACAAAAATCAAGTTGATGAGGATTAATAAAATCTATAACTCATCATAACCCTTTAGGATACACTTTTGTGCTCATGTCAGTGCCATCTTTCCCAATGTTAGAAATAATGGTTGTGATAGATTGGTCGAGGGCCATTTAAATAAAAATGATCTATCTAAAGGACAAAGATTAAATCACAATAAATGTGAGCTTTATCTTGCAAATCTCGTAGAGGTAGTATGAAAATAGGATGAAACAGGGTTAAAAAAACACAAGACAAACACACAAACCCTAACATAACAATTTTATCAAATTTTATTCATAGATTTATTTCTAAAAAGTCTCTTATAATATAAACTTTTAAGACCTTAAATTTTTAATTGTAATAAATTATTTTTTATGTTAAAAAATTTAACCCCTCACCCTCACCCTCATATAGCTAGTAGTTTCCCCAAAGGTGAAAGTTACGCCGAAAGGGATGTCTCTTTATATTTTGTCTTTTTTATTTATTAAGTGCTTATGAGTGTGAAGTGGGTGAGGAGTAGTAATGAGCAAAACAAATTTTATGAAATGCATTTTTTTGTGTTTATTGAGAAAAACTACATTTGTTGTAAATTTTATGGAAGAGATATTATACTAAGTCTCGTTTTCTTTACTCTTTTAAGATTAACATATATATTATCCTCATTCTTTTATAACGGTCAAATTTAATTGAAGGATTGATATAGATGTCATCTAATGACCATACTCTTGATACATTAGTGAAGGTTAACCCTTGACGATCAATGTTCCAAATATCAATTATTGCATTATTTGAAGTCATTCATTGTCTTTATGTATGGTTAGATCCCATGCCATTTTAATAGGAAGTTGGCAAAGATTACCTTGTGTAATAGGTAGAAGTAGAAGATGTGTAAGGAAGGCGGGTTTGAATCTAGGTTGTAGAAAACATGAAGAATTTCTCCAATGGGTTACACCACCATTTTTTTCCACCTATAAAGTGTTATCTCCCTTATGGAAAATGTGTTGTTTGGAATTCCTTGTCTGAGCCATATGTTGTTTCACACCATGTTTTGCTTGCTCATGCAACCATAATGGACACACATAAAAAAATATATCAGGTTTTATTTTATCCTCTATAATATGTACTTATGTTTTTAATTATACCTTCAACCTTACACGTGTATAACTATTAGAAAATTCAAGGAGGATCTATTGGATATATGTTAACTCACCATATGAACCTTTGGAAAATACCCCTGATGACATAGTGGATGTTGGAACATACTACACATGTTGGTTTAAATCAATGGAAAAATTCCTATGTGTATGAAAAATAGAGAGTAGTTATTGATGTTTTAATCAAGATTAGTTTCGTTTGGACAACATATAATGGCCAAGAAGAAATAATTGATAATTAGGTTGCATTTTAGATTTTTTTTTTGGGTTATTTTTTATGAAGGCTAGAACCATGGAAGGCAAGGAAATAAATATGGTCATAGATATTGTCCCCAAGGTTGGATCATTTTGTAAGAAAAATATTCATATTTATCAAATTTTTGAACGAGTTTAGAGTTTATCTATATCTGAGAGTAGACTCTAATTTGATATAGAGTGGAGATGGCCCACACAAATCATATAGTAAGGTAGCCACATGAGGATCCCTCTATTTTTTTATTTGATGTTTTGATTTAGAGTTTTAAGCTTGACGAATGATAGGGAAAAGGGGATGTGTAAGTGACCATCAATAATCCCAATCTGTTCATTCAATGACCCCATTCTCACTGTAAATTTGAAGCAAAAAAATTGTGGTGATCAAATCCCTAAGGTATGTAATAGAGGCGGTGATGGTAAGTTGAAATTTATCATAGACCTGTGGGTTTAAGAAAGATAATTTTCATGGTAATCTAACAACTATCATGAAAAAACCATGCAATCCATTTCCCACACCACATATCACAATATTCTCTCTATTACATCTAAGAAATTGATATTTTTTTGTAACGATTGGTGGTTAGATTGAAGGCAACCAACCATAGAGAGAATAGGCCCAATGAATGTCAGTACATTAAAAATGCAGTGTTGAAACAGGGCAACCCAATAATAGGGTAAGTTATGATTCGATGTTTCTCGAAGGACTTTGTGTGTTACAAAACTTATTTTTTATGATAAGAGGCATTTTCTTTCAAAGAAGTTTTTTTTTTGATAATTGGTTTTACAATCATCTAATTGGGTTTTATACACTTAACATAGAAATATTTTTTGTCTATTTAGTTTTAACCTTGTCTAAATTAACACATGGCACATTCTCTATGTTTTTAAGGGATCCATTAGATCTATGATGTCTCCTCCCTGCACATTGCATTTCCACACCGTATGAAGGAACACATAAGTTCATTTTACACTATCACCTCTAGAAAAAATATCAGATTGTTGTTACTTGATACTTTGTGAACAAAATGTGAGATGGGGTCAACAGTTGTGAGTTTTTAGTGTGATTTGATTGCCAATCAGACTACCATAGCATTTAAAAAAAATATGTTGAAACTGATGGGGATTCAAATCCTAGTCCAACAAACTACCCAAAATTGGTAGTGGTTGTGGTGTTGGGTGCACTTTTACCTTTCTTCCATTCATAAAATAACGTTAAATGATCACTATTGTTACAAATACAATTGTTTTTGTTAGTGTTACTGAGAATGAGAATGGAAAAATCTTGGAAATATCTATATCCATATCTATTAGAATATAATATCCTACATTAGTTAATTAGATTATATAAGGGGCATCTTTCATTGAAGAAGCCTTTTCCATTTTTTGTCTAAATGGCTATATAGTCATCTAATCAAGTTTTATATAGTTAACACAACTAGAAATTTTGTCTATTTAGTTTGAGACTTGTATAAATTGACACATGGTGTATTCTCTGTGTTTTTAAAGGAGTCATTAGATATTTGACCACTATTTTCATTGAAATGACACTTGTTTCAATCTTATATTGAGTAATTGAAATAATTTAGTGGAAGTTATAGATTGCATTGATAGATGTGACATGTTATTGAACTTTGTAAGTCTATCTTCCTAAGATTCATCAAGTTAGGGTTCTGAGTATGGTGTTTACGTATGTTCTTAAGCATGATGTAATTGCTCTACGTGTCAATATATTGGAATCATTGATGAATGGAATAAAAAAGATAGACTATTGGACCTTAATGTCTTATCCCAAGATCAATGACATTGCATCGTTGATTTGAGTTTTACATGAGACGTGGAGCCCTTCCGTAATCAAATCAAATATCATGGTGTCCTCATTCACCCTTGACAATAGAAACTGACTAATCAAAGATGTTACCACCTTGCTTTGGTATAACTAACATGTATCACTCTGTATTGTTGGTACATTGATGTGGAAATTTAAAATTTAGCGTAGTCAAATGTAAGTGTACATTATATGGGATAAATGATGATATCCATATGTTACCATAGAAAAATATTCGTTTTCCAAATGGTAACATGTCCATTAATGCTAATATTAAATTACATTATTACATTATATATATATAATAGTATATTATTATATGGGCCCCCTGTTGTACAATAAAAATCTAATATATGATCTACCATAACAATGAAATTAACCCTTAATTGGATGTAAAATAAAAAATTCCTAGAATTAATAATTCCAATTTCAAAGCAATAATTGACCAAGGGTTTAGAAAATTATATTAATTTTTTGGGAAATAAAAAAAAATGTCGTGGTAATTTTTCTACAATTTTTTGATTCATGTACTTCTCCTTTGCACAAGCACACAAATAATATATACTATTGTTTAGTGTGTAGAGCTTAATGTACAATGTAACTGTGTAACACTGTTTGTCTAGAACTACAAATTTGGCTTGTGTCATGCCATGCCACACTGGACAATATTGTATAACATCCATAATATGTAGTCTCCTTTTGGAGACAACACACCATGTTGTGCCGTGTTACATAGCTTTCAAAACTACACAACTTCCATGTCAATTAGTCCTTCCACCTCGCATCCTTTTGTAAACCACATGGATGACACAACCACCTTTTTAGACCTTTTTCCATACCACATACCACCAAAGATTTTCAATCCTTTTCCAATAGATACTGCATGAACTCCTACAATATCATAGTTCAATATATGAAGATCATATCTTAACATTCAAGTGTGCATCAAATATGCAGTATATACTAGGGATTCCTCAAGGTCCTACACACTTTCATGCAACACCACTAAGGTCAATTCTTGTGCACTTCCAATAGACATGCCACATTATATAATGTTGGGTTGATTGTCCACAAGTTTTTTTCCTTATTTAGTTTTATTTTTAAAGGGGCATGCATCACTTTTTGTGACACCCCTTCTAACTTAATCTTGTTAGTAGGTTAAGTTAGTAAATAAATATTAGTTGTTAGTTCAGGTTGGTTAAACCCATTGGTCAGTTCTCACAACCAACTCTCGTAAGCTTATAAAAGCTTATGATAACTTGTAAATAAATAAGTTTTTATCTTATATAAATTTTAATATTATTCCTCCAATTTATGGTCCTAACAGTGGTATCAAAACTTAAATGAAGGAGGAAACTATGTAGGGAAGGGAAGAGGAATCAAGCAAGCACCTTTTTGGGAGGATTGAGCATTATTGGAATGTTTGAGATTTTTTTTTATTCCAATCTTCCAATATTATTATTATTTATCTTTAAAAAAGCCTAAAAAATCAATTTGTACGACTCTCTGGTGCAAGAAAAGGCATACATATGCATTAAAACTACCTAAATTCCATTTGTATGGCCCATATTTGCTTTATACAACCCAGGATGGTGTGTTAATGTAGTAATTTTTATTTTGTACGGTTTAAATATATTTTGAATCCTTGCATTGTTATTTATATTCTCTGAAAGTCCAATTGTATGGATTTCAAATTCTTTACACAACCATTGTATGGCCCAATATAGTGAAAATTAGTCTTAAGCAGTCATTTTGATTTTAAATTGTATTATGTATGACCTAAACCTCAAAAAATTGTCATATGCATGGATTTGGAGCAGGTTGAAGGTATTAGTACGACTTAATATTTTTTCCTGTAGCATTTGTATGGCTTGGAGAGGAAGCAATGGTCTAAAAAAATTAGAAAAACTCTACCATATGCACATGTAATCAACTGTACGTCTTTTTGCAATAATTTATAGTTTTACACAACTCTTATACAACCTTTATGGTGTTTTGAAGTAGCACTATGGCATGAGAAGTAGAAGTATGGCAGAAATATGGCATTTCACACAAAATAATGGTGAAATTTTTTACTAATATTTATTTCTATCTGATTTTTCTCTAATGATATGTCCTTATGGGTCCTACAAGAAAGAAAGGCGTAGGTTTTTACATGCAATGAAAGGTTGAGTAACTTAAATTTACATAAAAATATTTATTTTTTATTTTTTAAATTATAAAAATCAATTTTATTTAGAATAGTTTCACTTTCCTTTTATATTCTAAAATTGCTTGTAGAGGGGTTGGCAAACAAAGTTTTGTAAGGTACATGCAAAGAGAGAGGTCTCATGATCAAAACCTACAAAGGTTATTTTTTGATTAAATTTATTTTTGAACCAAATTAGTTGGAGAATATTTTTTAAATATTTTTTTTTGTAATTGGAGATACAAGGGTGTAAGTTGCGCAGTTTTTGACACTTGCGACACTTTTTACAACTTTTATGTCTAGTCATTATTTTGTGTAAAGGTGGTCGTGTGACCAGTCGATCTTTAAGTTTGTGACATTATGGACACATTACAATGGCCAGTTTTATGATTTGAATCTTATTTATATGTTCATTGCAACAAATGTATTGAAATTGATGTATAAAGGTGCAATTTTGATGGAAATTGACACCTTCAAAATGAAAAGTTTCATAATATCATCTCATGTTTGTTCTTTCAGAGAACATGTCATCTATTACAGGTCCACCATAATCCTTGTGATTGACAAATTATAAGTGTCAAAATGGAGTTTGGAGGATCTGTTAGAAGCTAGAGGATAATCTCCCTTCTCTAGTTAGTTATTTGCTTGGAGTTTGGGTAAAATAATTGAATAACATTTTGGGTAGAAATAGTGTGCCTTTTTCTGTTTTAGTTTTGGTTTTCTTTGCTTCATTGATATTTATGATGAGGAGTAGACATAATAGTCTTGATTTGATTTTTTTGCTACAAGGACTTCTCACCTCTTGTTTGACAGGGGGAAGATATTACATGGCCTTCGATCAATCGTTAGTGATTGTACGAGTTTACATAGGAGTTGTTAACACTATAGCATTGAGCAAATGTCTATTAGTGTTTGTTGGACATTAGGGAGGTGTCTCATCCACAGTACTAAATAGTCACTTGGATGGGTTTTTGTATGAGACCTTATGTAGATCAATGTGGTTGAACAGGGCTTGATCATATTCTACTACAATACGGTACAAAATGGTCAAATGAAATGAACAGATCTTGATCATGTTCATCATTCATGCCACAACTCGTGGGGTGGAATTATGTATGGAATGACATCGGTTGATCAGTACTACAATATATAATGTGCTAATTGCATGTGCATCATATACTTTTGATGATTTCATAGTCATAGCTCCGGATCATCTTCTATACCCCTTTTTTTATCAGAAGGGTTTAATGGGTCAATTGATCCACGAGTTTTTTAATTACTTAGTTTTCTTTGTAGAGGGGCATGCATCACTTTATGTGACATCCCCTCTAACTTAGTCTTGTTATTAAGTTAAGTTAGTAAATAAATATTAGTTGTTAGTTCGAGTTGGTTAAATCCGTTCGTTGGTTCTCACAACCAACTTGATTGTAAGCTTATAAAAGCTTTTGAGAATTTGTAAATAATTAAGTTTCTCTATTATATAAATTTTAATATTATTCCTCCAATCTATGGTCCGTACACATCCATGATTGTCATATGTAATTTAATCTACTGATGTAAGATGTTATATATAAATAGATATAGATACAAATATTTTCAAGGTTTTCCATTTTTTTTCTCAGTAACACTAACAATAACCATTATATTTGTAACAACAATACTCGATTATATTTATTTAACAAACAAAGGAGAGAGAAAACTCTAAATAAAAATCACAAGCGTTATCGGTTTTGGAAAGTCCATTGTCCACTCAAGTTTAAATCCGTACCAAGACACTCCATGGCTGGTTTGTTTTCCCATTACACATGCAATATAGAAATCCGATACCTTTTTACTATTCATAGCTTGCCTGCTGTAAGAAGTTGACAGCTTCCTACGCAATTTTAAGATTGAAGTCGATGTTTTTCGTTGGATGAGCATTATAAAAAGGATTCTTAGTGTTTTTCTTTGGCTTATTATGATGACAGAGGAAGAAGGTTGAGATTTGTTGCAATTGAAACTCCTAGAAAAGCAATTGGTGGCCTTCCTAAAGGCATCCACAAACGTGAAATATGCACATGTTTGTTGAATATTATCATCATAAATTGAAAAGGCTTACATTTTTTACTTGAAGATGGTATAATATAATATTAGGGTAAATAGAGAAGGCTTCAATTTCTTGCAAAGTCTAAAGGAAATTCTCAAAGTAAGATTTGTATCTAACAATCCAAATTTTCTCATATTTTAATCATAAATGTGGTTTTATGGTTATTTGAGTTTTTCAAATGAATTTTTAATGGCTTAGAAATGAAAAATTTCTCTAAGTTTTAAAATTTTATGGTTACTAAATGAAAATAAAATTTTATAGTTATCTGAATTTTTTGTATTTTTTTAAAAGTAAAAATTTAAATATTTTATTAATTTTTTTAATTAATAATTTGTTTTTATATGAATATTCAATTTATTATATGCATTTAGATGATTTAAAGAATGGTAAAAGTTGTGGAAAAAAAAACATATGCCAAACACAAAAAAATAATTAACTATAAATAATAAATGTAGAAATAGCTAATTAAATTATTATAGTGAACAACAAATTATAATTAAAGAATCCAGATTAATATATTATAATTAGAGATCCCTTTCCACATTAGTTTAAATACTTATTAAGATTGTTATTTTATGTTTTCAATGTAGGAATTAAATTTTTAACATGTATCATAGAAATAATGTAAAATATTATAAGAAATTGTAAGTTTATTTCGTGGATATGAAATATAAGTTGTTTTGTATATTACTGTTTTAAGAGATAAAAATGAATTAGAAAATAAAAAAGTGAAATAGACGGTCTTTGTAAGCACAATATTACAATATGGACATTATTTTTATTTTTTATTACGATAGAGACATGATCAGATAAACCCTACATTGTACCAAGCAAAAAAAATTTAGAAAAATAAAACATATCTAATATTGTTATACACAGAACAACATTTAAATTGACATGAAAAACAATATCCAAAATATAAAACAAATCTATAATATATTAATCCCAATAAACTCTCTTTTATAATATAAACTATAAAAACTTTAAATTTTTAATTATAATAAATTATTTTTTATATTCAAAAATTTAAACCCTCACCCTCACTTTAATAATGTTTAAACAAGTTCAAAGTTAAAAGAATTATAACCATTCAAGCATATCCACATGCACAGATATATAAATATAAATAATATTAATCAAACGAGTTTCTCCATCCAATTTCAAATTTTTAATTTTATATTTCAAATATAAAATTAATTCTTCAATATCTCGTAGATATTATTGGGTCTCCGATAATGAAAATGTTTTTGATTTTGATTTTTGATTTTTTAAACATGAAAATGTGATGTGCATGCAGATAGATCCCCATGTTCATCATATTTTCCACACACACACACACACACACACACACACACACATATGAAATATGATGAACATGGTGATCTATCCGCATGCACATCACATTTTCATGTTTAAAAAATAAAAAATAAAAATAAAACACACACACACACACACACACACATATACACACAAGTACATGGGAAATATAGTGAACATGGTGATCTATCCGTATGCACATCACATTTTCATGTTTAAAAAATAAAAAATAAAAATAAAAAACATTTTCATATATATATTTTAATATAGTGATTTTTTGTTTCCTTTTTCTTTAAAGATTTCTATACCTTTATAAGGATTTGTATATATATATTTACATTGTTATGGTTTATGTTTTATGTAAAAAATATTATTATTTTATTCATTTTATTTTTTTAAAGATTGAATAGGAAGTGACTTCGTAATATGTTTGTAGATATGATTAAATTATTAAAATATTATAAGATATAATTTATTTTCACATATTTTTTAGATATATATACTTATAAATTTAATTTTTTTTTAAAGTTAAATTTAGATTGGAAAGACATACCCCCAATCCACATGGTCTTTGCCTAAATCCCTACTCTTCTCAAAATTTCAATATTACTTAGACTTATATTTTCACTCCAATGAAGGGTTCATTTGATTCTCAGGGTACACCAAACTCTAGATATTTTACAACATGAGGATTTCCCTTGCTCAGTGTAAAATTTCTTCCCATTAATTTTGCATTGAGACAAACCACCATATACTCAGGAGCATCATATTTTTTAAATTTTCTCTTTGGAATCTAAGACTTAGCGCTATTTTATTTTCAGATGCTCTCTTTATTATGAGATAAAGAGATAATTATTTTACATTTTTAGATATTCTCTTAGCTCTCTCTAGACACTCATGGCGCTTATGAAGCCCAAAGATGCTTAGCCCTTTCCTTTGCGAGATATTCGACCTTTGCCAACAAAATTCTGAAAGTCTCCAAGGGGGCCTACACCCATGGTTAAGTAGTATTCCTACTTCTAATCATCTCACACCATCAATACAAAGAGGCCTCGTGGTCAACTTCTAAACTTATATTATAGATGAGCGAGATGTCACAAACTCAATAATTCACATGGCCTCATACTCATCACACACTTCTTTACCACTTTGAGTATCATATGTATTTCTCCAAAGCACCAAGTTTCATCTCAAAATGCGGGACCCTCATCTTTTTGATCTTCTTCATGGTATTACATTTTGATGGACTATTACTTTTCAATTATCTATTTTAGATTTAGTTTTCTCTTTTGTATGATTTAGAATGTATTATTGCGCTCCCTTATCTTATTTATAATATATCTTTTGTAGTCCCATTGGCCAATCTTAGCCTTTGATGGCCATATTATTTTTTAGTTATCTATTTTAGATTTAGTTTTCTCTTTTGTATGATTTAGGATGTGTTATTTTGCTCCCCTATCTTCTTTACAATATATCTTTTGTAGTTCCATTGGCCAATCTTAGCCTTTGGTGGCCATTAATATATAAATTAAATTATATTAACTCACTACTACACTAAGTACAATTAACATCACCATCTAGATCGAAGTTGTGAAGGAAATAGATGTGTGTGTGTGTGTGTGTGTGTTGTATATGTATATATAAATTATATTATATTAACTCACTACTACACTAAGTACAATTAGTGTCACCATCTAGATCGAAATCGTGAAGAAAATCGATGTGTATGTGTACGTATATATGTATACACACATGTATATATATATATATATATATATATATATATATATATATATATATATATATATATGTATGTATATACATGTATACACACACACACATATATGTGTGGGTGTGTGTGTGTGTATGTATATATATACATATATATACACACATGTATATATACATGTACATACATATATATATATATATACACACACACACACACACACACATATATATATACACATGTATGTACATGTCTATATACATGTGTGTGTATATACATGTATATATATACGTATATATTTATACATGTATATATACATGTACATACATGTATACGTATATATATACATGTATGTATATATATACATGTATATAGACACACATGTATATAGACATGTACATACATGTATGTGTATATATATATATATATATATATATATATATATATATATATATATATATATATATATATGTATGTACATGTATATATATGTGTGTGTATATACATGTATATATACAAACACACACACATATATGTGTGTGTGTACATTTGTGTGTATATATACATGTATATACATGTGTGTGTACATTTGTGTGTATATATATGTATATACATACATACACACACACATATATATATACACATACATGTATACATACATACATGTATACATACATACATGTGTGTGTGTGTGTGTGTGTATATATATATATATATATATATATATATATATATATATATATATATATATATATATATATATATATAGTATTTGAATATTAATAAATCATATAAGTTTTTTGATACAATTATATTAAAAAATAACATTAATAAAAAAAAATATATATATACAATAATCTATGACGTTGGAAGGTGTGAAATTAATATACTCTCCCTTTTAAAAATTAAAAATAGATCTATGTCAAAAATACTAGTCATTGTCATGCTCATCTTAAATATAATTACTAAAGACGTCATATGTTTATAATGAGGCATCATTTAGCTCAACAATTTCATTAGCACAATCAACATAAATGAGGCCCTTCTCATCCTTCTTCTTAATCAACTTGGACATAATGTATATCTACCAATAAATTATACATAATTTAATTGTCATATGTGATTATGGATATAGTTGATTACATCTAAAAATCATATTTGGCATACCTAATTAGTTCGTCTCAATTAATCTAGTAAATTTATCACTGGCAGATTGCCCCTAAAATGAGCTTACATGTTGAATGCGTTTGTGTTTTATCTTAGAACTTTAGCCAGTCTTGCTATTGCTTCTGCAATAAATGTATATCATAAAATGAGATGTAATAATACTTATAAAATAACTCGTAAAAACTTACAAACATTTGTAAAATAACTTATAAAAAAGTTACAAACTTATATGTAACCTTATTTACGCTCATTCGCCCCAAGCGGTGAGTTATCATGATTCCTTGACTCACTTTCGCTTCTTGGGCCTTGTCTTGGCTACTTTTGATCCTTGTATAAATTATAATAAATATAAAATGTATAATTATTTAAATATAAAAAATGAACAAAATTCTATATCTCATTAAATTTGTTAATTAAGTCATGTCTCTATCATGTTTGAATTAAATATTGTACAACTTTAAATAAAATATTGTTTTAATGTTTAGACGTTAAATCTTTAAAATTTGTTCATAAACTTGTAAATGTGCTTCTAACACGCTTGAGCCAAATATCACACAATTTTAACTAAAATGATGTTTTTAAATTGAGAAAACTTTTCTCCTCTGTACATATATAGAAGTTAAAAATTATACATTTGAAAAATACTACATAACTACGAAATAATGAAATGTTAATTAATATGTATTTGGGTAGCCTTCTCACATACCCACAATCCATCTTTTCTTTTTATGAACGTTATTCGCTGATCGTCCTGCTCTGTAAAACAAAATTCTTTCTGTGTTTTAAATCATGACAATGAAAGTCATAACAGATCGAATCCAAATTAAAACTGAACAATACCGCCAACCAACCAAAAAAAAAGATTATTCAATAGTGACTTAAAAAGGCCAAATGAATGTGTTGTAAATTCTTAAGCTGCCTTCCTTTTATAGAAATGGGGTTTATCCATTTACAGATTCTATTTAACTTTCTCCTAAGTTTATTGGGCACATGAGCTGCTAGAATTCAGTCCAACATGTGCGGAGTAAGCTAAAGCCATGGATGTGAGACCAGATATCCTAATCTCAACAACTTACAAGATTTGAACATTTTGATTTTATTAAACACGTGTAGTTTTGTATTTTTGTTTAAAAGGATAAACACTGGGAATGACGTGAGAAAACATGAGACTATCTTAATGAGATTGGGACCAGCCTGACCTCTGACCAGCCTCTTCAGTTTTATCATTTGGGAAATCAGATCCACTTTGCTGGCCTTTCATTTCTTGTACACGTTTTAGCCTGAGTGGCCAGCATTGACCACCTCTGGTTTTTTTTGAAAAGCTAATGTAAGCTTGAATTGTAAAGATTTAATTTGTGGATGGTCACTTTGGCCATGGCTTCAACTATGCTTTGATATAAGGACCTTTATCATTTTCTCCCAGATTTTGAAAGCTATGTTCTGTTGAGATTAAGACTGAATGTAGTTTTATATAAAAATTATAAACAAAGTGGCATACATCAATTGGGAATTTTTGTTATAAGATTGGTGGTAAAGTGACAAATGATTAAAATTAGGAGTTGTTTCAAAGATGTAATTTACATTGGAAGGGGTGTAGTTTTTATTTTGGTAAAATGAAAGAGGATAAATTGAGAGTCATATTTCACTCAAAACCTATGATTGTTGATCTTACTTTTGAGATGAAGTGTCAAGCAACCATAATCTAATACTTCTATTGGAAGTGATGGTAGAAAAGAAGGTGGTATGTTACTTCATACGGCTGACAATGCAATGTGCAAGGGTGAGACATCATGTCTCACAATGAGTTTGAGTAATAACAAAGTGGTGGGGAAGGGCATGGCTATATGAAGTATGAAAGTGGTGAAAGATTTCAAGATGAGTTGGGTGGTGATGATGAGAGGAAATGACAAGGTATTTCAAGGAACGAACTTGCAAAAGCCCACACAGAGACACATAAAGTTCAATGATATATCACATTTGTTTGCTTTAATTATGTAAATCAAACTAGGTGACTTTAAAACCATTTAGGTAAAAGCTTCTTCAATAAAGGACACCTCTTATATAATATAATTGGCCAATGTAGAATGCCATATACAAATATATATGGATACAAATATTTCCAAGCTTTTTTTATTATATTTCTCAATAACACTAACAACACTGATTGTATTTGTAATAATAGTGTTCATTTATTTTTATTTGATGAATGGAGGAGAATCAAAATTGCAACAAGACTACAACGTTACCAATTTTAAATACTTTGTTAGACTTGAATTCATTCCCCCCCAATTCCCCCCCAATCTCTGCATACTCTCTCCAAATGCTCTAGATCATATATACACACTAATATGTATTATAATATAATATATTATATTATGATTACTCTTGGTATGCTTAATAATAATTATATAGTATATATAATTAATATTATTTAATACTATAAATTATATAATAACTTAATAAATATAATATAAATATTATTAATAATATTTTTTTTATCAGCAAAAAATGGGGCTACAACACATCTATTAAAATAGTAAGCACAATTCTAAAGTTATCGAGTACATTAAGATTTAAGCATTTCAATTAAATGTAACTAATTTTTTTTATCAAAACCACAACTAATACAAAATTTGGCACAAAGGCATAAACAACAACTAAGATATGGGATTAAGCAACCTCCTCTTCAGTAGAATTAGAGACCATGATCTTTGAACCATGAGTACGATGCTTCTCCTCCATGACAAGAGTAGCAAGTGACTCCTTGAAGGTGGAGGCGTTATTCCTAAGCTTTGGGTAGATGGCATCAATTTTACAACTGTTAACAACCTCATCCACAACCAAGGCTTTTACAAACATCCAAAACTAGTCATGTTCCCCCCATATTTAGTCCCAAATTCTCAATGTCTTCATGAACTGCATGGGTGTTGCTAGCACTGTGGAGAACAATTAGCACCCCAATAAGTTGTGTTGCCTTAAAGGTATCAAGCCTTGGAGTGGATTGGTTGGGGGTCTCTCATGGCTTGTAATACATTGTCAATGAAAGCTTGCGAGCTAATCCTTGAATAAATTCATTGCCATCCACCTTAGCAATTTCTTATCTTTTACTCCTTCAATTAGAGCATTTTGCCAAAATCCTAAGGCCTCTTCTACAATCGTATGAGTATTTAATCAACTGTTTTAACTTGAGATAATTTAACAAGCCTAGAATTGAGGTATGAATGTCCTCAAGAGAGTAACCATTTTTCATTTCACGAACTGTGTATACCATTTTTTACAACCCCTTAGTTGTACTTAGAAAATGTAGTAATTTTTTTTAAATAATTGACTTAACATTCATTCCACAAAATAATACATTACAACATATCTAAACTATAACTAAGAACAATAGTAATTTTAAATTCAAATACCGAATACAATAATTATCTTATATAACTCTAAGAAAAGTAAATACAATAGGACACAACTACGATCAATCTGCTAAAACTGTAATTATTATTCAAATATAATAAGTATATATTACAATTACATTTTTTTCAGGTATTCAGTCTAATATAATAAATAAATACCAAGCTCTCTGAAGTTTAGATCAAACTAACTCGTGTATCATTGATAATCTCAAGTGTTATCTCCAGGTAAATACTATAGTGGGGAGGGAGAGCATCATCCAAGCGATCTTCCACACCAACCATAGACCAACGATCCCCACACAATCTCTTATCAGGGAATGACCTTCCCTTCACGGATAGGTAGATAAAATGGTGTGGGAATCTAGAGAGACATGATAGTACCTCGTGTGTTATAATATTTCTACTATAGGTTGTGTATCATAAAGAAAATATGTTTCTAATATGATATCGCACAACATGAAAATCAAACATATGAAATGACAAAGTATATCTAACATTACTTTGGCCAAAGTTTTCAAATAACATAGGATCACCTGGGTTGATCAATTTTATAACACACTATTTGATTGGATTATCTACTTCAAATATTGGTGGTGCTATCTAGACTAGTAGAATCTGTCTCACTACCTATTAGCCTTATCAATTTAGATTCTAATATAAACATATAGAACATAGTATATAACTCAAAGATTCATATAGATTTTTCCTACACTAGGAATGGAACAATATTATTCATACATTTTATCCATCAATGCATAATGAATCTAACACTATTATTTAACTCAAACAAGAAATAATACCTATAGTTCATACCCCCTGAGTATGTTTCACATTCATACTAAATTGCAGATTCCCAACTACTACAATAAGATCCAAACAACTATACCTAATGATATCCCATACTATCATAATCTAGTGTTCTAAGAAATAACTACTAGTTCTCCACAATCAATCATACAAAGTAGTCATAAATAAATGGAATCATAAGCTTCTAATCAAGAAAGTATATATAACAAAGCAAGTCCTATAATCACATAAAGGTCTAACCTACCATTCAATTACTCTCACAATGTTGTATGATCTCATACAAGATCTTACTAACTGTTACAAAACACACTATTCAAGAAATAACCAACACATACATTTAATCAGTCAACTTAGGTGAGAGTCTAAACATACAGCTAGGTAAGTGCACACATTTGAGAGACAAAAAGGGCCTACCCGTGAACATGATTTTTCTAAAATTTTAAAAATGTGAACTTCTACAGATAATTTGAGATAGTTACACTCAAAATTTAAATATAGTATAAAAACATGAATTGTAGAATTTTGAGTCTAGTTTCTAAAAAACTATTTAAAAAAAAAAATGGTTAAGTATAAATAGGTCAAACATCTAAATTTTTAAAAAGACCTATTTTTTAAAATAAAACATAGCAGATAGATGGTCGTGCGGCCCACCATTTTTTGAGCATTATTAAATATGTTTTGAAACCCTTTGATAAATATTTAGATAAGATCTTCTAGTGTGTTACGAAATTTTTTAAATATTTTTTTGATGAATATTTTTTTATTAATTTTTCAATTAAGTAAATATTAAAAACTAACAAAAAAATAGTTAGTCATTTGTGCGATCCACTCTAACTACCTCAATTTTTTTTTTTTGAATGTGTGTAGAATTAGGCCTAGTTTGTTACCATATAATCTATTTTGCACTTGGATCAACGAAAAATAAATTAGATAAACATGAATAAGCATGCATAGGTATGGCATGTAGTGGTCTAAAAAAGGTGTTGTTAGAAATAAATATAATTTGAACCCTTAAAATAACCCAAAAAATATAAAAATCATATATTTAGAAAGAGGACAACGTGCTCATCATGATGGTAATAATTTTTCAAATTTTGATGTTGAAATCCATAGCGTATTTGGTGATTGAAGTTAAAATTTGTTAGTTTTTCTCAAAACTCTCACTCTCGATTGTAGATGCATAGTCACAAGCCTTTGGCTCGAAAATCCAAGCCATTTCAAAGCCTAAAGGCTCATTTTTGAATTCAAATTCAAATAATGCGTATGTGCTATATAATGCGTATGTGTTATATAATGTAATATATAATGCATATGTGTTGATTTGAAATAACACAAAATAAACAAATTTCATGTTTGTTATAGGGGAAAGGTCCCTTTAGCTATGCATCCTTATAGGAGAAAGGTCAAAGTTTGTGTTTCTTATAGGGGAAAGGTCAAATTTTATGTTGATTTGGATAGTGATTTAAGGTACCATAACATCGCATTAGACTTAAATTTTTTTACCCATTTCAATATGTCATCTTAGCTACTTATAACTAAGGTTTCAAGGTCTAACAAATTATACATTTTGAAATATAACCGATTTTATCATGAGAGGTCACAAAATGTATTTTTTAAACTTATGATCAAAACTTAACCTTTAGAGTACCAATTGTTGTGCATTAGAGTATCAATACTTGACTCTTAATTATAAAGATGTGATTGGTTACTTTTAATTTTATAGAGTAAATGTTGAACAAGTATTAGATATTACATGTTTAGCTTCTGGTGCACTTTAATATTTATATACACCAATATGTTTTGTCAATAGAACACATGTTAATAAAAGCCTTGTTCGACAATTAGAATATGCATAGCTATTGGGACCTTTCCCCTAGTAGGGCAAGGATATACCTTACTACCTTACTTTCCTAAAATCCCACTTGCCCTTAAATTTCATGTTTCTTATTGATATTATCCTACTTGCCTAAAATCCTATCTTACCATTTTATTGTTTTTTTGATATCTTTGACCAAACCCATTTATTTATAAAATTTGAACTAATTTTTTAAAGTGGCAAACCCGTTAAATTGGAATATGTAGTACAGATAATCTTGTGTAAGTAGAAATAAGAATTGAGCCCTTGTTGTAACATTGCATCTCTTGGATATCTTTTTCAATAATGCTATCTAATGGAGCCCAATACTTGTGAATCATGCCTTGGATTATCCCAAAAACATTCCTAAAATGTTCTGAATAAAGTCCCTAAAGTTTCCTCCAAGGTCACTTAGTGCATCTAATTCAATAGGTGCATTTTGAGGTCCCAATTGAAAGTCTAACAAGACTCTTCTATTATTATAATTATTCAAGATTCCCCTAATGTATTCAAATACATTATTCAAATTTTGCCTAAAATTAATATCTCTTGTGAAAATATGGTTAATCCTCCATTCCATGTACATCCTTCATCTACCTCTCTATCACACATGGGACAACTATCAACCATTCTTTCCATTCCCACCTCATTTGAAGAGTGTATCTTTGAAATGGGACTAGGCCTAGCCGCACCATAGATGCAACAATTGAAAGCTCAAAAATAAGCTAGACAACACCTGTACCTTACTATGTAATTGGGATGGTAAGAGAGGAAAGTAAGATGATAGGTACAAGGTATGTACATGATTTTATTAAATATTTTGGTCAAGTTTGGTATGCATTTTGTTTTGTATAAGATGTGGTTTTGAGCTCAATAAACTTGAAATGGTCACATGTATCCATTAGTGATGATGTGGTTTTAAGATGTGGTACTTGTAGTGATGAATGTAAAGCTTATAAAATATCTAAATGCACAAACAAATTTGTTCAAAATCATTAAGGGATGGCTATATGCTTTAGAAATATAGGGTGGTGTAGAACTAACATTGACCAAGTATGACATATGTATAAGTTACCCTAGCTTAAACTCTATTGAGCTTATTCATGATACATTAAAGGTGAAAATGTTCCATAAATATGAGACCTACTTCCCCTCAAGGATGATGCTAAGCAGGGGGACCCAATAATTATTCATGTGGATGATGAACTACTCACCTCATATAGATGGTTGATCAGAATTGAATACCAGTGTGCACCCCCTCATTGAAGTTTCAAGTTTATATATTTTATAAATATATCTTCAATCATATTGTTCATATTTCATTGTAATGAGCTTAAACCTTATGATGTGGACTATAATAAAGTAGTACATCTTAGAATTCTTGCTCTGCCTTGGGATTTGAGGTTGAGGAGTCCATTGTTGAATTATGTTCTCTCCTACATGTAGGACTTGATATGAATGCATTTTGGGATCTAGAAGTAATTCAAGGTAGTGGGATATAAATAATTTGAATACATACATAGAAAATTGATAATGTTCGGGGCTTGATCAATTTGGATGGGACCTTAAAGGGATCTACATGATAATTTTCATACAGTAATAGAAAGTTGGAGGCTCGGATCATGTGAACTATTTACTAGACATGATTTGATTGGATTAATGTCAATCTTTAACATTATTGGATTATATTTATGTATGATAAATTTGTGAGTAGGCCTTAGCTAGATTGGTTAGAGGTGATGGGATATGTCTAGGTATCAAAGATGTGCATATCTAACAACTCTAACACTTCTCCAGGTGTACTAGACCTACACATGTATAAATCTTTGATTGGATTGGGAATCTTGAGGCTCTGAAAAATATGATGCTTTTAAGACAAGTGAAATTTAGATCTCTAACAGAAATATATGTGGGTACAAGATACACACGTGGTGATGTATCTAATTGGATCAGGCCTCATAGGGATTTGATAGCTCTTTAATGCTTCTAGGACCTAACACCTCTAACAATGATTACACTTTTGAGCATGTACGAGGTAAACATGGTGATATGTAATTATATTTGGCCTCCCAAGGCATTATCAACTCTGAAACTTCTAGACTTGATACATCTCTGATAACTTTAACACTTTTAGGTGTACAAGGTACACACATGGCACAACAAGGTTCAATTATAGGGGCAATTCAATCAACGAGGCATGGGAGGCCAATTTGAACCCCTTATTGATATAAATATAAGAGTGTGATATATGATTTGGGGCAAAATTAAGTATGATTCTATCTATCATGAATTGAATCAATTAGTTGATTGGTTTAATTAGGGATGTGATTTGGGTAAAAATGGGCCCCTAAACCAAATTTATGATCGAATCGATTGTATAATATAGATGCAACATGTATGGCTTAAATGACCCTAATTTAATCAAAAATGCAAACACAAATGCAAATGTGGCCAATTTCAACCCATTGAACCTAAATTGGAATCTATAATGTGATTGAAAGGGCTAAATTAGGTCATGTTTCATGACATGTTGATTGTAAACCCTAATTTTATCACTTGAACATGTAAAATTCCCCTAAACCCTAATTTAATGACATATACACATATACAAACATGTTACACTAAACCCCTAACCCTAAATCCTAATTTTATAACAAACACAACCCCTAAGTTCCTTGATTTTATCACAAATGCATAAATTCATGAATGTGATTAGTGCTAATTTGTGAACCTATTATTCACCTAGTTTTATAAGGACCCATGATGGAATTTTGGGTAAAATTAGCTTATTTCATCTTAATTATGGAGATTTATTGCATCATTCATTAGTATTATTGCTTCATAGTCTTATCAAGAGTCTTATTGCATTATGTATTGGACCATATTGGGGATTGATACATCATATTGAGCCTTATTGCATCATATGATAACCTTATTCCATCATATTAGAGATTTATTTCATTGTATGATAGTCTTATTACATCGTATGACAGTCTTATTGCATCATATGATAGTCTTATTGCATCGTATGATAGTCTTATTGCATCATATTGAGCCTTATTACATCATATGATAGTATTATTACAACATCTGATAGTCTTATTGCATCATATTATGGATTTATGCATCATATTATAGTCTTATTGCATCATATTATAGTATTATAGTGGATTTGATGAATTGAATATGAGCCTTTTTGCTTGTTTTTATAGTATATGCTTATACTTCAAAGAACGTGTATCTATTATAATAACGCGTATGCATTTTTATAACACATATGCACTCCTTGAAGTAACATAAAAACTTAATTTTCAATATCTATTTTTATCCGTAATCAAGATTATTATTCCCACAGACATTCCCTACGTACTCTGCATACTTTTTTGGTTGCAATTTTTTTTGGACCCTACATTTGAAGTACTTTCTTGGTTGCTTTTGTCAAAATGGGCTCTAGTTTGCATTCAGAGAAGAGGAAGAAGTTGAAGAATAAAACACCGGAGTAATTAGAAGAGTTGAGAGAAAAAAAACAAGGTATGAATGTAATCATTTCATTCCAGACAAGGTACAAACACTAACCCTAATGAGCCAAATGCCTTCGATAATGAGGCAATTAACAATAATGAATTGAATAATGATGAAACTGTTAGCCATTTTTCACTCCCAAGTTTTACATCTCTCTTTTGGCTAAGTGCAACATCTTTATTGGTTCATCCCCACAACAAAGAAATACCAAGTGTTATTTCCTTTAGAAGCCTTTGTTTGGTCTTTTTGTCCAAGTCTCAAAGGAATTGTTTTGAACTTTTTGTCTGAAACGAAAAAGTTTGAAGGAATTGGTCCTGAATAGGTTTTTCAAAGGGTACATTTCAAGAATGCCGAAGGAGAATTTCTAAAGCAAAGGGACACTTTGTACTTTTTCAATGGTACATTCCCATTCTATCAAAGGGTATTTTTTCTCTTGAAAAGGGACGTGTTCAACTTTTTTGAAGGGTACATTTTGAGTTTTTGAAGGGCATCAGATGGATTTATTTTGGAATTTTTGTCTAAAACAACATTTCCAAAGGTTTTGTTCTTTATTTAGGACCTTTTTTTAGACAAAAATTCTGAAAGAAATGTCTTTTGGGAGAAGCCCGAAGGAATCGGTCCATTTCAAAAGTCCTTCGTAACTTTTTTGAAAGAATTGTTTCAAAATTTTTATCCGAAACATTAAAGGGTCACTTGAAAAAGATCCAAAGGAACATTTCTCTGAAGGGACACTTTAAAAAATTATAAAGGGACACTTGCAATATTTTTGAAGGGTCTTTCTCTAAAATTGGTCCACTTCCAAAAGTCTGAAGGGTCTTTTTGCTGTAAAAGTGCACTTAAAAAAGTTCAAAGGGACACTTGGGAAAAGTCGGAAGGGCTTTTTCAATTGATCCAAAAGGTCACATTTCAAACAAAGTGTACTAAAATCAAGGTCCTAAAGGAGCATTCTTGGTAAAAGTGTCCTTCAAAAGAAGCCTTAAGGGTATAGACATTTGTGCAGAGTCTATAGAAGGTTTGTCGAAGGGCATGTTGAGAAATCTAAAGGGACACTTCTAGAAAGTCTGTTGAAAGAAGAGAGTCTAGAGAAGGATGGTTTCAAAAGGAGAAAAGTCAAGTGATCAAGGAAAATAGTCTGAAGGAATGGTCCCAGTAGAGTGACAGCTATATGGATGTCAGATTTAAAGTGATGAGCTAGCCATTGACATTTAAATAGTGGGTCCCTAGGTAACTCTATGGTCCTCATTCAAATGCTCAAAGATCTAAGGGCTCACATTCTTCATCTGTCAAAGTAGTGAGAGGACCCATATCTCCATTAATCAATCAGGATCTGATTTATTTCTTAAATACCAATCAAATGAAAAGGACAAGTCCAATAGAATGAAAATGATAAATTTATAATAGGTGGATAATCACCTTGATGCCATGACTGAACCCAAGAATACCCTAATTTTATTAGTGAAAATGATGCAGAAGCATCTTTGGGAGAGAAAGCTTATTATGTAACCACTTGAAATGACATGGATCAATTAGATGGCCTGAATGAACATCCTTTGTAAAGATGATTGCAGCTGAAAATAGAGACCTCTAACAAAATGTTTCCTCTTTCTGGTGCTAAAGGGCTCCTCCTCCCACTTCCTCCCTGCTATATATATAGCACTTGGACTAGTGTAAAAGAGACCACATAGTGCATGATGAAGCCTTGCTAGAATGATATCCTACCTTTAAGCATTAGTACAAGTTTTTTTCCTTTGAAGTTCTGAGCAATTCCCTGAGTGTTAGGTTGTGGAGCTAAAAGCTTCAACTCTTTGCAAACAGTAGGAACAAAAGGTTGCTGAGATCCAGGAGCACCGGCGTCAGCAGCAGGACCGATGTCGGTCGTGACCAGTGCAGAAGGCCACCGGCGATGACAGGAAGTCGGCTGATGTCGGTAGAACCAGGCAAGCAGGGACCGGCATCGGTCGCCTGTGTGTTCCAAAACTGCTCGTTTCACGGACAGTTAGTTAAGTGAACAAAGAGTTTGCATGTTAAGACCAGTTAGAGTCTTGGGCTACGAGGATAATTGTCTAAATTAAGAGTCTAAGTTATTGTTTAAGTCTGGGATCTATTTATAGACCCATTGGCATGTATTGTATAAGTATGAGATAGAAAGGAAGAGTTCCTTCTAGTTGTAAGATCATTGAGTTGCAGGTTGTTGCAAGCTCATAGGGGATCTACATGTAAGTTTGGTCTGTTGAATTGCAGGTTGCAGGTTCATGGGAGATCAACTTGAAGTGCTATAGAGTGCTTGGTGTATCGGCAGGGTTATTACTGACTGGTTGGAGAGGTGAACACCAATTTTGTGTGTGAGTTGGTTATTGGGACCATTTTTTTATGTGTAGGAGAGTGTGTGTGCAAAGAATTACTGTACACTTGAGGTGTGGGAAACCTCTGTAAGGTGGAAGAGTGTGGCGGCTCTTTGTAGTATTCTTTTCTGTAAAGTGTTAATACAATATAGTGTATTGTCTCTCATATTCTGTGCTATTGGTGAATTCTAGTTACTTGTGTTTTTAGTTATTTCCGCATATTTAATTGCTTATATTTGGTAATCATATTGTGTTCTTTCTGAGGAGCAAGATCCTAACAGGAGGAATCAGAACAGGTGTGTTTGTTCTTGGATTCCCCACCCCCTACAACTGGTATCAGAGCTTTTGGTTGGGATACTAACAGATTGGTTTAGATCTGGGTAGTGTGTTTTGATTACAGGTTACTCACAGGGTTTCTGTTTGAGTGGGAGTTGAGCAATGGTAGAAGACAGTAAGCTATGAATGGAAAAGTTTAATGGCAAGAACTACCAATTATGGAGGATGCAGATTGAGGACTATCTATATCAGAAAGATTTGTACTTACCATTGGGTGGGGTTAATAGCAAACCCTCGGATATGAAGGATGAAGAATGGGAGGTTCTTGATCGGAAGGCTCTAGGATCTATTAGATTGAGTCTTGCATCATCTGTGATTTCCAGCTTATCACAGTGTAAGACAACGGTGGAGTTGATGGAATCTTTGGCAAATTTGTATGAAAAACCTTCAGCTTCTAATAAGGTATTTCTTATGAAGCGTTTATTTAATTTGCAAATGTTGGAAGGTGGATCTGTTCATAGCCATCTTAGTGATTTCCATGGTTTGGTAAACCAGTTAAGTTCAGTCAATATTGTATTTGATGATGAAATTAGAGCTCTCTTAATCTTGTGTTCATTACCTGAAAGTTGGGAAGGTTTGGTAATGGCAGTTTCTAATACTGTGTCTCCTTCAAAAGTCTTAAAAGTGATGATGTTGTGAGTGTGATCTTGAATGAAGAGATACGTAGGAAAAGCACAGGTGAATCATCAGGAGATGCTTTGAGTGTTGAAGGCAGAGGAAGGCCAAGAGAGAAGATAGAGCGTGGGAGATCAAGGTCGAAGATAGGCAGAAGATCCAAGTCCAGGTATGGCAGAATAACCTGCTAGAAATGTGGAAAGCAAGGGCACTTAAAGAGAGATTGCATATTGGGTGAAGATCAGCATGAAGGACATGGAGAAGAAGCAGATGTTATGGATTACATTGCACAGGATGCTCTGGTATGTTCTTTGGATAAAGTAGAATCTTGGGTTTTAGATTCTGGTGCCTCTTTTCATGCATCCCCACATAGGGAATTTTTTCATGAGTATGTCCAGGGAGACTTTGGAGAAATTTGTGTAGGGGATGGTAAGCCTTGTCAGATTGTTGGCAAAGGAAAAGTGAAGCTGAAATTGCAGACAGGTGACACATGGGTGTTAAAGGAGGTCATGCATGTCCCAGTTTTAGAGCAAAATTTGATTTCTGTTAGAAGTTTGGGTGATGAGGGTTGCACAGTAACTCTCACAGTGGACTCTTGGAAGGTTACCAAGGGTACACTTGTTGTAGCTAGAGGTAAGAAAGTAGGTACGCTTTATCTATCTACTTGTATTACTGATTCTCTTTCTGGGTTATCTACTTCAGCTGTAGATTTGGAGATGTGGCTTAATAGGCTTGGTCACATAGATAAGAAGGAGATGCTTGTTCTTGAGTCAAAGAGTATGCTTTCGGATTTGGAAGGCATGGATCGTGGTTTCTATATGCAGAAGAAGAAGGTGACGTTTCTTGAGGAATCTGATGTTAGTGACAAGAACAAGAAAGCCTTGGTTTTCAAGGAGAAAGTGATAGACAGAGTTCAGCACAAGGTGCAGAAGAATTCTGAGCAGAGCAAGGGTGATTTGGACAAGGGTTTGATCCAAAAGGAGCTCGCGGGAAAAAGTCAGGTCTCACTAGAAAAACACAGAGACCGACATCGGCAGGAAAACCGACGTCAGCATCTAGACAGGGACCGATGTCGGCTATGTGTAGCCCGACGTCGGTGACTCGGGGCAGATAACGACCGGCGTCGACCAGGGGAAACCGACGTCGGCCAGGGGAAACCGACGTCGGCAAGGTGGCAGTCACAGGGAACTGACATCGGTTGGCTGCAGACTGAGATGTGACCGGCATCGGTCACTGAGATGAATTTTGGGTGGACAACTAGTTGTCATGGAGTCTCAAGCGCCCATATGGAGGACTGAAGGTGTAAGTAAGTTCTTAAATTCGTCATTTCCCTTCTTTACACTACTTGTTGCTCACTTATGGTATAGAACTAGGAAGTTGTTAAAGAAGCAGAACAGGTAGATCCAAGAAACAGTGGGAGCTTGGCATGGATGAGGATGTGATTCCTTGGAGGAGAACCAAACAGGGGTTTTCGGTAGAGTTGCCAGCTGGAAGAAAGCACTGAGAGACTAATGGATGTTCAGGATGAAGAAGAGCGGAAATGGATACGTGAGATGGAAGATCAGGTTATATGGTCTTGTATTAGCTGCAGGGCAATGGAGGTTTGATCATTGTGTTTCTCTTTACTAGGTTGGATAATATTAGCTACATTATCCTATTTCTATTGATGTGCTTGTTGCAGGGTTACATATACATGTATTGCTGAACTAAAGGTAAAGCTAGTTCAGGGGTGTGTCATGGAGAATCTGGGAGCAACAAGATTCTTTGGCATGAGTGTGTTTTAGAGACATAGAAGGTCTTGTTGACTTTGTTTCAGGATGATTGTGTGAGACCGGTTAACACGCTGATGGTTGGACAGTTCACAGAATAGGTGTCTTGATTCACATAATGAGGTTGAGTGCATGGTATGTGCTAAACCTGAGTTTTCCCAAGCAGTGGGAGTTGTCACAAGTTTGGAGTCAATCCAGGAAAGTAATACTAAAGGGCAGTTCAGTGGGACCAGCAGCAGGTGCACATGCTATGTAGGGTCAAGTTCTTTTTCTACATGGTTGTAGATGCGGATGTGGTAGGTAATTTGGATGACAAGTTTTGCACTACAGGATTTGTGGTGGTTGGTCTTCAAGAGTGATCTTGAGGAGGGATACAAAGCCAAGGGAACAAACTAGATGGAGTACAGGTACAAGTACAGGTTGCAGCTGTTTATCTCCAAGTGGGAGATTGTTAGGTTGTGGAGCTAAAAGCTTCAACTCTTTGCAAATAATAGGAACAAAAGGTTGCTAAGATCTAGGAGCACTGGCATCGACAACAGACAGACATCGGTCGTGACCAGTGCAGAAGGCCACCGGTGACGGCAGGAAGTCGGCAGAACCAGGCAAGCAGGGACCGACGTCGGTCGCCTGTGTGTTCCAAAACTGCTCGTTTCACGGATAGTTAGTTAAGTGAATGAAGAGTTTGCATGTTAAGACCAGTTAGAGTCTTGGGCTATGAGGATAATTGTCTAAATTAAGAGTCTAAGTTATTGTTTAAGTCTGGGATCTATTTATAGACCCATTGGCATGTATTGTATAAGTATGAGATAGAAAGGAAGAGTTCCTTCTAGTTGTAAGATCATTGAGTTGCAGGTTGTTGCAAGCTCATAGGGGATCTACATGTAAGTTTGGTCTGTTGAATTGCAGGTTGCAGGTTCATGGGAGATCAACTTGAAGTGCTATAGAGTGCTTGGTGTACCGACAGGGTTATTACTGACTGGTTGGAGAGGTGAACACCAATTCTGTGTGTGAGTTGGTTGTTGGGACCATTTTTTTTGTGTAGGAGAGTGTGTGTGAGAAGAATTATTGTACACTTGAGGCGTGGGAAACCTCTGTAAGGTGGAAGAGTGTGGCGGCTCTTTGTAGTATTCTTTTCTGTAAAGTGTTAATACAATATAGTGTATTGTCTCTCATATTCTGTGCTATTGGTGAATTCTAGTTACTTGTGTTTCTGGTTATTTCCGTATATTTAATTGCTTATATTTGGTAATCATATTGTGCTCTTTCTGAGGAGCAAGATCCTAACAGGAGGAATCAGAATAGGTGTGTTTGTTCTTGGATTTCCCACCCCCTACACTGAGTGTGTATGTGACAGAAGTGACAATAAGTGATGATTTTCATCCTTCTATCCTTTTTCCTTCATGCTTGAGCAAGTGTTTTGGGTCTAACAGGTCATATATAGTGTGTCTAAGTGTGTTGAATTATTGCATGTATATAACTATTATTGAAATGTATAGGTTGTCTTTTAGTTAATTTACCTTATGCCATTTCATATATCTCACCTCTATACTGAAATACTTGTGTTAGAATATTTAGGGATTGAAAATAGTTTGTGTATTTTGTTGTATCATGCATTAGAGTATGGAATTCATGTGGAAGATAACCTTGGTACATCACTATCCTTATAATAGGTTTTCTTTATGCAATTTCTAACTATTTTCCCTTCAATCAAACTTTTTTAGATAGAGGCTATTTTGCAGAGATATATTTAGGGAGCTAGCCCTTTAAATCTAGAGGTTCATTTCCTCTATAGGTATACCCACATACTTGGAAATTTCCCAACATTACCCAAATCTGGAAAAGGATTGAACACTCTCTTCTAGGGTGCAATTTTTGGAGATAATAATTCTAGCATGCCCAGTGGGACAAATTATTTACATGTCAAGGTGAATGTTGCTCTTGGAAATCCTAGGGTTGTATGAATATCCTTAATCCAACATTTGGAAACTCCAAAAGGTGAGAATCTCTAGTTGTAGATCAAGTTTCCCACATTATACTTCATGGTCCTCACTAGGTCACCTAGGCCTTCCTATCAAGCCCCTCTAGCTGATGCTCTTCTTGAAGAATAATGCCCTAAACCATTCCTAGTTCTTAGAGATACTTGGAAAGGAGGTTTTGGAGAAGAAGAAGGAGTTAGAGAAATAAGAGACCAAGAGGAAAGAAGAGAAATGGAGAGGCAACAACCTTTTCCAACCTTCAACACCCAAAATCTAGTTGACCTTCTTGCATATGAACATATTCCTCCCAATGCTACCAAGAGTCTCCCTAATTTCAATGGAGAGGGTCTTATTACCCCATCTGAGAATATTAGAGACATTTCAATTTTTTGTAACTTCCACAATGTTACCTGAGCTAATATAGCTACTAAATTGCTTGCTATGTATCTAAAAGGAAAGGCACTTGATTGGTATAGGACTTTAGAATGTGGTTGCATTACAAGTTGGGATGGCTTTGGGGACTTATTGGTAACTATATTTGAGAATAAGAGTGACCATACCTCACTGATCCATCAACTAAACATGATAAAGAGAGGTCCTAACAAATCCATTGGAGATTTTAATGAAATATTTCAAATGACTTGGCATGGGTTGTCATCTGTCATGAGACCTCCTCTTAGCTTTGTGCTCCCCACTTATCTCAAGGGTATTGGTAGTGATGTGGTAGTGATGTTACAATCAATGGGAATATTTACTCTACCAGATGCATATGAGATAGCTATTAAAGGTGAGAATAGCTTAATATAAGTTGGAAATCTACTTTAAAGAGTTTCCATGCCTTTGTTGTCTCGTAGTTTAGTTGAAACTCCAAACATAGCACAAGTTCCTAACGCCAATGTTAAGACAAGAGCCTTTCCCAAGAAGGTGGATAATGTTGTGGATAAAGATGAAGAGATTCAGTCATTACATGCTCATATTAAGCAAGCTCAGTTTTAGGTGAATGCTCCACCTAACCATCAATACTATTCTCAACAAGGATACAAAGCCCCATCCAAATATAGCTACCAAGGAAGAGGACAAGGTCAACAAGGTTTCAACAAGTAGCATAATGCCTATAATCCTAATTCCATTCCTTCCATGAAAGTTAATGTTCTAGTGCATGCTAACCTAGTCCAAGGGGAAGATCATTTGGACCAATGGGGACAACTCCAAGGTCAATTTATACATGATGGTAGAGAAGAAAACCAAGCTTTGGTGGCACAAGAAGAAACTACTCCTTACATGACATCAGAAGAAGTGAATCCTATTCAAATAAATATTCATAGAGAAGGTAGCAACTACAGTGTAGGTATGATAGACTTTTAAGTTAAGGATGATTATGTGTTGAATCAAAGCACATCAATTTTAGTAAACAAAAAAGCCAAGAAGAGAGATATAGGATATGTTCTAGGAGTACATATGACTCCAAGTGATGCATCTCTAAGGCCACAAAGTGTGAATCCTAGTGCAATACCTACTACCAGTCATGCTCCTCAAAAAAGTTAGAATGCAAGTAGGGTTATCAAGCCTATAATGCAATAGGTTCACACTCCCTCACTACCTTCAATAATGCAATAAAGGGTGAATACATCCCCTCTAAACTTTTTTGATTCCTTAAATAATGCCAAGACAAGCATATCTCTTTGGGAAGTCTTGCATATGCCTGGTCAAAAGGAGCTCTTATAAAAATAGTTTGCAAACATTCATGTAGCCCCTCAAACTTCAAAACACAATAGTGTGGCCCTTACCAATTCTATAAATCACGTCTTATAGCCCTCCACCAAACATGAAAAGCCTCCACCCTACTACCTCACACTCATTATGGGAGACAGATTGGTTCACAATTGTATTGTAGATAGTGGAGCTAGTACTACTATCATGCCTAAGGTGGTGGCTGATAAATTAGTATTTAAATATGAACCACATAGTAAAGGTGTATTACAGCTTGATGGGACTCCAACCAAGATAGTGGGATTGGTCAGAGATGTTAGGGTGTGGAGCTAAAAGCTTCACCAGGATGCAAATTGGAGGAGGTTGTTAATGTCACAGTCACTGGCGTCGGTCAGACCAACTGACGTTGGTCAGGGGTAGATAGGAAGCTGCTGACATCGGTCAGGAGTCGACCGACGTCGGTCATCTCCAGGCAGACAGGGACCGACGTTGGTCGCCTGTGCATTCTAGAACTGTTAGTTACATGAATAGTTAGTTTGTTGAACGACCAGTTTGCATGTTAAAGGCTAATTTTATTCTTGGAGCTATGGATCTAATTATTTTAATTGGATGTCTAATTATTGTTTGCATGGGATCTATATAATAGAATCATGGGCTGTATTGTAAGGTGTGAGGGATCAAAGCAGGGATTCCCAGGGTGCTAGATAGAGAGAGCAAGGTTGGCTCCTCATAGTGCCATAGTGTCAAGTGTGTATGATCAGGTAGATCTGCAGTTTTTGCAAGGTCTAGTAGAAGATCCACAGGGGTGCTAGTTTGAAGGACAAGGAAGAGATCCTTCCAATTGTAAGATCAGGTTGATCTGTAGGTTATGCAAGATCAAGGAGAAGATCTACATGGTAAGTAAGGTCATTGATTTGCAGGTTGTTGCAAGATCAGGGAGATCTACTTAGAGTATGTGGAGTACTTGGTACTGGTAGTATTGTTACTGACTGGTTGGAGGTGAACAACAACTCTGTGTTTGAGTTGTTTGTTGTGACCGTAATTGAGAGAGAAAACTCTTGATTGAGAATTAATAGAAGTCCTAGAGGTGTGGGAAGCCTAAGAGGTGTGAGAAGAGTGTGGCATCTTCTCTATTGTATTTTCTTTCTGGATGAGTTGAATACAAGATTGTATTGTCTCTCAAATTCTGTGTTGTTTCTGATTTCTAGTTACTTGTTGATTCTGGTTAAATTCCGTGTTTAGTTGCTTATACAAAGTAATCAATTGTGCTTCCTGGGTCCTCACAAGAGATCTGAAAGTTTTCCTACATGATTGCTCAAGTTTCCCCATTTTATAAGATGTTGTGGTGGTAGACCTTCCAACCCATTTTGCTAAATGCTTATCAAGGTACTTCACGGATAAGATAGGAGGGTACCTTTTTGTTGATTGGTCTTTAATAGATTTTAAAACAAGATATGGAATCAAGGTGACTATAAGGACTTAGTCCTTAGCAAGGTTTCATATTGAGCCATACATGGAGACAAACTCAAATCAGAATTGTCTAATTAGCAAAGAGAAAGAAGGTGTCATGGATGGTGAAGCATTCTCCCCCTTGAAGGTATTTATAATCTTTTCCATGATAAATACAACACTAAAACACATGGAATTGATCCATATACTTTCATACAAGAAACTGGTTTGGGAGTTTATTGTATACACGAAAAACCAGGATAGTTTGAAAGTTTCAACAAGAAATAAAATGTTTCTAAAATTCACATATTCTTTTTTGAATTATAAGCCTTCAAATTTTATAAATACACAAAGAGAATTTTAGTAGCTTATGTGACTATTCAAGGATGATTCACATTCTAATTTCCAAAATTTAAAATTCTCATATTTTATCGTCAACCATTTCAAGTTCCTAGCCTATAAGAGTATGAAGACACAAAATTGATTTAGAACACTACTATCTAAAATTCTATCCATTATTTCATGTCTAATTATCTTACCATGTTGATTGTATGTTCCTCATAAAAGGAAAGAATAAGATATAATAGGTAATATTCAATAATTATAAATACTACCCTTTTAGGAGCCAATTTATTATGGTAAACATATGAATGTGTATAATCAGTTTTTAAAAAGTCACATTACAAACCACTAAAAGGTGAAATACATAAACCAACATTAAAGAAGTCAAGGAAAAATAAACAATACTTGAAACAAACAAAATAGAACAAGGAAAAAAATCAAACTAAACTAAAGCAAATATTAAAGTAGGAAATAATAGCTATAAAAATGCAAAAAGTATGTACATTGATGTAAAACAATAGAACTAAACTAGTTTGGAGGGTAGGTTTAGAATCCCAAATTAGCATGATTTTCTCTTACTCTTAGTAGCAATTTCCTTTCAATCAATGTCCCTAAAAAACCAAATATGTATTTAAATTCACTTAAAATATCTTTGACTTTCCTTCCTAAAAAACCAAGGCCATTAGAAAAGAATGCATTCAAAATAACTAGATGTCTCAATCCTAAAATTAGAATCAATCAGAAAGAATTCAATTCAAATTCTTACTAGATAAAATCAAGATATCCATATCATAACACATCAACTTAAGAATAAATTAAACCCATGACTGGACAAAAATAGGACTCATTTTCATGAAAAATAAAGCCACTTGTTAAAACAACATTCACAAGTGAATCTAACACTCCTCTTTTAAATAATCCAACATCAAGATATATACTTGTTATGCCCTTAACCACTGGTGTGTCTATGGATAAGTGTGGCCAACTTGTGGATTACATACCTCTTTTATTTACTTTTTACATTTCTCTATATTCTTAGATAGGTTAGCCTATGGAATAACCTTGGCTAAGTAGACTATATATAAGAGGTAGTGGTTAGTCTTTAATAATCATGTGAAGTATTTATATTAGTGAATTATTGTGGAGGTTGCCCCCTTGAAGTGGCTTTGCTATATTATCCAATATTCTATTCTATTGTCAATTATCACTATGTAATCTCTCATATTTTCTTATTCTATGCAATATAAAATCATTATGTGTGAATATCTAAGTAATCTCATTACAAGTAGTATTAGATATTTGATTTGGGCAAGTTTCCTACAACATTTTTTTAATATTTGGTGAGGTGTGGTTTCTGGGAACAATGAAAGGAAAAAAAATAACTTGCAATCTGGAAAGAATTAATTTTTTTCATCCTTAAACTCTAAACCATAAATATAAACTCTTTAAACCTAGAACCAATCATTTTAGCCTAAATTAACATCATTTAGACTAAGAATTAAGTTCACAGGGCTCAATTTGGCCTAAATCACATGATTGATTGCCCCATTCAACTAATTCACTCAATTTGCACAATGACATGGGGTATAATGACAACCTAAAAACACATTCTATAATCATAAATGGGTCCAAGTGATTCAAATTATCCTTAATTATCTTTGTGATTAACTCTGTGTACCCTAAACCATATATACATTAAAACCTAAGCCCTAAACCATAAACCCTAAACATTATACCCTACATTATAAACCATAAGCTTTCCCTATTTATCAATTGATTTAGTCCCAATTAACATGTTTTATAATGAGAATTAGGTTCATTTGGCATAAAACTATTTGAGATTATATACAGGTCCTTAAATCTAAACCCTATGCCCTGATCCCTAATCCCTAAAACATATATTATAATCCCTATGCCCTAATTCCCACTACATGCCAAAAACATACATACCTTATGATATAATTGATTTTATCATGAGATGTCATAAAATGCATTTTTTAAACCTATGGCTAAAAATTAGCCCTTGAAGTACCAATTTAGTTGTGCATCTAAAGTAAATTGGTGATATTTCGAGCCCCTTCAACATAATTGCATGACTATAAAATGTGATTTTGGGGTTGGTCAGCTCCAATTTACCTCAATCACCTTCACGATTGTACTTTATATACCCTAAAACCTAGACCCCAATCCCTAATCCTTAAAGTTCCTAATCCCTAAACTCTAAACCATGAATATAAACTCTTTAAACCCTGAACCAATCATTTTAACCCAAATTAACATCATTTAGACTAAGAATTATCTTTGAGATTGACCTTGTGTACCTTAAACCTAATCCCTAAACACTATACCCTAAATTTTAAACAAATTTTTTTCCCTATTTACCAATTGATTTAGTCCCAATTAACATTATTTTGTAGCAAAAATTGATTTAGTGGTTATAAATTATATATTCCCTTAAACCTAAACCATACATACCTTAATCCCTACACCCTAAAACATAAATTATAATATGTAATCCATAATCCCTAAACCTTATGCACTAATGCCTTAATCCCTAATCCCCAATCCATAATCTATATTAAGTATAACATGATCACATTATTTAATAATGAGATCATGTTATTCTTAATATAGACAAAACTCAGTTTTCAATGTCAATGTTTAACCCCAACCGAGTATTAAGAATAACATGATTGTGTTATTACATAACATGATCACATTATTCTTAATATACACTTCTCAATATGTATGTTGAAGCATAACCTATTATAATGAATAATGTGATCACATTATTATTATTATAGACTAAGCTCACTTTTAACATCTATTTTTAACCCAAATCAAGAATTCGATCCCCACAAACATTCTTTGCATACTTCTGTGGGACCTATGATACTTGTGTACTTTTGACCCCACCTTTGAAAAGTTATCAATTATCCTTGATGGGTGACAGATCACGATTGAGGAAGAGGAAGATATTTAAGAAAAAAACACTAGAAGAATTATAAGATTTGAGAGAGAAAAATAATATACAAATGCAAAAACTTTGTGGTAGACAAGGTACAAACCCTAATCCTGATGAACCAAATGCCATAGATAATGAGCCAATTGACAATAATGAATTAAACAGTGATGAAATTGACCATAATAAATTGAATAATGATGAAATTGACCATAATTAAATGAATAATGATGAAATTAACAATAATGAATTAGATAATGTTGGAAGTTTACATTCAAAGTTCCAAGTTTTTAATTTTGTTGATGATGAGTCTATGTATGATGCGTCACCCCCATGAATGAAGAAAATTTGATGGAAACATATAATGATGAAATTAACCATCAATAAAATTTCATGGAAATGTATAATGAAGAAATAAACAATAAATAAAATGTCATCTCACCTCTAAACAATGAAATTAATAATGATTTTGAAACACCCTCTCAACAAATTCCACCATTAACAACACCTCCAATAATTATGCATAGAAAAGACAAGTACTTAATTGAAGTAGATGGAACTATTTTAGAACCAATGCATAACAAAATGTATGATCTCCATTCAAGAAGAATAACTCAATAAAATTTGGATACTTTCTTTCGTAATTTGGATTATGATAGTCAAAGATGTCAATTATCTATTTCATTAATAAAATTGATTAAGATAAGACCTATAATGTACACATTAGGACTAATAAAATCTAATATGAATGACAAAAACAATGAAATTATTGAAAATCTACATGATGCATATCATATTGTAGGCCTAAAATCATGCACTCAAGATTTTAATGATGGCTGACATGTTGGTTCCTACTTGTACACCTCATATACTCGACCTTGCACACTTGAGAGAAAATCGAAAGCAATGGTTAAAAACTCACTAGTATGTCATTGTATCCAGAGAAGGGTTTAGCATCAATATTAGATCGAACGTATAAAATGATTGAGAGACACCTACAAAGGGTATGGTTAGCTCCCTGATACTTCTGGCTCTGCCTAAACCAAAGTGAGAGGACCTATGGGTTAGCTTGCTCACATGGAGAGATTTATGCAATTCAACCTCCATGGGAATTTTCAGCACAAAGAAGGCAAAGATATGACTAGGGCATAACCAAACTCATTCACTCCACCTAGGAAGGGTTGTCAAACATTATGAACTAATGCACTATGTCATATATAAGCTATTAAAGACAAATTTGGAAGTGATTGCAACCTTCATTCTAAAGAATTTTCAATAATGAAAGGGCTAAATAAAAGACTACAATGCTAAGATTTAAAGTAGAAAACATAGACACATGTTAAGTATGAAATATCTTATACATCTCCTAGAAAATAACACTTAAGATATGCAAAAGGTGTATCATTTATAGGGTAGGATAGGGTAGGATGAGTTAGATGATTATAAAAAGGGGGAGGGCAGTGTGCTAGTGGCTTTCAATTAACATGGATTCTTTTAAAATTCATGACATCACTTATTACAAAGATGCAGAAAACTTAAATTCAAGCTTATGGAACTACCATGAATAATTTGCACTTATTGATGCCAATGAAATGCAAATACCCAAATGACCCTTGAAATCCTAGAACATACACTAAAACTAGAATCTCACATGCTTTTTACAATCAAATCCATAAACCTACGGTGCCCTAACAAGTTATTCAATAACATATCCTAAAATAATGTAGAAAAGGTTTGTAATCTAAATTTATGCTCAAAATGATAACCAATAATAAGCATAAATCCAAATGTTCAATCGACAACATTTTCAAACCATATTATTGCACTTCATTGTTGTGCTGACTAATTACCTAGTGATTACTAGATTCATGAGTTTGATTAAACATTAATTATCAACCCAGGGTGTGTACACTTTTCAAGAGTGTCATCACTATATATGCATTACTGATTCAAAAATCAACTTGCTTCTTTGGTTGTAATATAATGAATTTATGTTGAATTTACCAGATAGATATATTATGAAACTATTGTGACAAAATTATATAACTATTCCAAACTTATGTACCATACATGAATCACACCTATATAATCAAACTTAATAATAAAATCAACTTACACAACACACTAAAATTAAAGAGGGTTAGGATCTTCACAGCAACTCATTCTGAAGGGGCCCTTCCTTGTTTAGAACTAGCTCCAATCCCTCTATGAGAGAATTCACAAACTTTTTACAAATTCAACTTTCTCATTACTCAATTCTGAATACAAATGCTATAGTTCAAAAACTTCTGCTATTACCTTATCAAAATTATCTAACTCCTAGTTTGATCTAGGTTCTACCTTTAAATACAGAAGGTAGTTTACTAACTCTTAACATAAGACACCAAACTAGGAAAAAATATAAATGCTTTAGAAACTACCCCAGTCAACCTTCAAGTGGTTGGTAACCATAGTTACTTATTTTAGGATTGACTAGGTTAAAGACAAGGTAGACTATTTTGCTATTTTATCTCTTTTGTCTCTTCTCATTATCCGTGTCTTTTCTTATCTTTGGTATCACATCCAATGTCTCCTTGCATGTAGGGAATTCATACAACAACTATGATTCTTCCCAATCATCCATTTAGCTCCCAAAGATAGCTAGATCTGTCTACAAAATCTCCTCAATAAAGACTCTATTTTGCATAGTGGTTGTAGGCATTCTGCAGTAGCTATAGGCAACCTGTAGGTGAAACCTTCAATTGCTGCAGACACTCTACAGTGGCTGTAGGTAATCTATAGGTAAAGCCTATAATTGCTATGGGTATTCTTTAGTGGTTTCAAGAAACCTATAGGTGAAGCCTATAATTGTTGCGGGCACTCTATAGTGGCTATGAGCAACCTATAGGTAAGGCCTACAGTTTCTATGGGCATCTTGTAGTAGCTATGGCTTAGAAATATCTTGGAGCCTTTCATGACCCTTCAAATATTTGTTAGATAAAGTCATACCAATATAATTCAATCAAGAAAAAGAATCAATTATTCATAAAATAACACACACACACACACACATTAATGAGCATACAAAATTACAACTTCATTCATTTATTTTCATAGGCCATGGAAAGTTATGAAATTTACATAACAAAATACATATACTAAGCATGGATGAGATAATATAAGTAATCAATTGGTGGCCTCATCACTCCCCCTAATTAACCTCTTACTCGACCTCAAGCAAGTCTTGGTTGCATTCTAAAACCATAGAATTTCCTAAAGTCTAAGGGTTTAGAGCATCATGTTCCTTAAAATATGTAGAAACCCTTAGCATTCTCAATATCTTCCCATCTTTTCTTTTCTTTTATTTCTCTCTGTCAGCTAGAAAATTTCCCTCCCAGTCAAGAATTGGGAACCATAATATAGGGGGTTGAAACATCAACCTCAACCATTGTATCCTCCATTTTCTAACAAGTTCAATATATAAGTGTACTTTATGGACAACTTATCTAAGGTTTTGAGGAGATTAGGGTTCTTTATTTTCAAAGCATCTGAGAGTTCTACCCATCTATGAGAGAAAGCAACAAGAATTTGCCTTCCATCTCCTTCCATGAGACTTAAATAGTGGTTTTGGACTTCCACCTAATTTATAACAACCCATTCCTATGGAATTTTTGTGTTCATAAATGAGATCCACAAATAGTGGTTTTGGACTTCCACCTACTTTCTAACAACCCATTCCTATAGAGCATTTATGTTCATAAATGAGATCCATTCTTTCACTACAACATCTGAATCTTTGGATTCACCCCTAATCATCAGGGTGGCTTCTTTCTCATTTTCTTGATATTCTTCCATTTGTTTTCTTCTTCCAATTTCATTTAAATTTTTTTAATAAAATGCATTTAACATGACATCCCCCAAATAGATGTTGGGATTCCATTTTGTATCACTGGGAATAACATATTGGTGAATATAGAATTTACTTAGTTGGGCTTGAAGATTAGGATCAACATGTCTATACTCATTAAATAAAGATCTTGGGTCACAAAACCTATAAGATTGATCATTATAAATCCTATCGTACCTTAATTTCAACCATTTTTATTTCAAGTATACATCATACACCCTAGAAGGTGCTCTGCACTCTATTAGCATTTCAGTGATTTCATGCATTCTATTAACCTTTCCTTTCAGATACTTGACCCTGGCTTCAATTATTTCTAGTTTTTATTTCAAGTCCACTTGATGTTCTCTAGATTCAACATATACTTGAAATCTTTGGACTAATTTCTTGTAGTGAGCTTCATTATCACCAAATTGGTCCTAAATAAAATGTAGGAGGTCATCAATTTCTATAGGTATGGCAGCTGAAAGATCCACATCAATGACTTCTTTTATAGTAGGTGTTGGTGTAGTGGATAATGGAGGAGGAAATATATGAAAAAAGGGTACCAAATCTAGAGCATACTCTATTTTATGGGCTTTTATGGCCAAGGTGAACGAGGATGTTGTAGGTTCCTCCATGAATGCAGCTTCAAATTCCTCCACTATCTTCTCTTTATCCTTAGAGGGTTATACAAACTCTGATGCTCCTAGAAGCATATCAATGCCTCATTTTCCTTTCAATTTTGTTATTTCATTTTTGAGTCTGTATATTTCCTCTATAGCTTGTTCTAATGTTTGGAACTCATGATCATGAGAAAAATTTTCTTGTTCTCTTCTTTTTTTCATAACCTCTTCTTCAACTAATTCTTCTTTTCTTGCATGCTGTTATGCCTCTCTTAATTCCTCCTCTATGTATCCAATGTTTCTGAGGAGATCAATGTCCTCCTTAGTGAATCTAGATGGGAAAGGTGACTGTTATTATTATTCTACCTTAGTATATCCTTCATCAGTAGACCATTCCTCTATTTCAAATCCATCAGGCATTTTCTTAAGCCTAGGCTCTTTCCTTAGTTCTTCATCATCACTGATAGCTATGGTTAAGGAGGATGTAGTGGTATTTTTTCCTTCATCCTTAGAGATCTCCTAAGAGGAGGTCTCCTTATTTTTGACACCATGGGTTTCTACCCCTTGGATTTTATTTTCCTTGTAGGAGGGGTGACTAATGAAGTTTGTTTTTCTTGAGCATTAGTTGATAGGGGAACTTCTTCTTGTCTAGTAGGAGACAGTGTAGAGGAATAAATCTAAGGTGAGGAAATAATGGGAAAAGGTCCATGTTGTTGTGGGTTTTCCTCCTCTATGTTATAAATGAATAAGACCAGTCTTCTCATCTTCTTTTTTGTATCAATCTCAGATGGACATTTAATGGCTATGGGCTGACTTGCAGCATTAGTTCCCTCAACATCTTCCTGAATAGTTTTTTGGGGCTGCCCCTCAAGGGATTCCCTCTCATTAGTTCCCTCTTCTTATTGGGGTGCAAAATTTTCTAGGGCCAAAAATCGTTCCCAAGTGAGGTCAAGCCTGACAGAAGCTACTCCTTGTTTAATTATGGGCCATATTAGGTAGTGGTAAGATAGGGCTATTTCAATGCCCTTCTAATATTCTTTGGACATTCTTTTCAAAATATTCCATAAGAAATTTGGAACATTAATGACTCTATTATGCCTTAAATGATTTAAAAATTTGAACTAGAGAGTGTAAATGAGGGAATACCTTCCCTCATAGGTTATGTACCTGATAATATATGATGTTATCTCTCTCCATTATATAGGTAGGCTAAGTCTTTCCACACCTCCCTTCTTTAATACTAGTCTTTCATTTTCGTTGCAAAACTATTGCATGGCTTCTTGGCCATTGGGTCTATCCTACCAATTTTACCCCATGCTTAGTAGCCCAATTGCTTGGCTCACTAAGGTCTTAGTAATTGGAAATGTAATGCCATATATAGTGGTTTTGTTTCCATCAAAATAACTTGTAAATTCCCTAGCAAGAGGTTCTAAAAAATATTGCAACCATTCAAAATAGGTGGTCCAACTAGCTCCATGGAAGACATTCCAACGTGCTTGGTCTCCCTATAAGTGCCTTTGGTTTGCATGCTCTCTCCACATGATTGACCCTCCCATTTTAACTTCTCTATCAGTACCTTCAACCAATAGTCAGATGCACACTATTTGGACCTATGGAAATCTACCTAAAGTAAAGTAGGGGTTTGTTCCATAATGGCAAATGAGGGGTTTACAAGTTCCAGGGTTTGGTTCATGAATGGTGAATCTAAAATTGATAGTTATAGGGTTTATCTCAATAATGGTAGATGTGAGGTTGTAGGTTGCAAGTTATGGCATCTTAAGGGTTACCATGGTGCCTGAGGTTCTAACCCATCAAATTTTCCCCCCACTTGGGTTATCACATGTCATCAGGTGATGTGAAATGAGTAAGAAGTATGGGACAAGATGGGTCATCATGAGGAATATAAGTGTGGGTTTAGAGATGATGTGATAGACTTTTGAATGAATTACTAAAGTCATAATTGAATATTCTTTATTAATACCATATGTGTTATATTAGAATAATGAAGACAATTTCAATGATGAAAGATACGATGTACCTTTTAGTAATAGTGTTCTTAATGTGATGCCTAAGGAGTCGTATATGTGTTGGCATGCAAATATTTTCATGTGAATGATAAAAAAACACAATGATTAGACTGGAAATTAGAACTAGAGTGAAGTGGACCCTTTGTGAAGTGATTGGGAGATCACTAGTGGTTAGGCCTCGATGATGCCTGCAACTCATGTACATGTGATGTTGGATAGTATACATAGAACATGGGCCTAAGACTTGGAGGATAAATGATTGCTTTCATACCATAAGGTGACAATTGAAAATATGAGTCATCTATGTGATGGGCTGGAAGATCTTGACTAGGTAACTCAGGGCATGACTGCCTAATGACCTTGATCTGCATGAATCAATTGATAAGTGTTTAGATGGTGCTTATGCCATGTTGGTTCTTTACCTAGTGGACTTGGTTGTAGCAATTAATAAGGTCTTCAAACATGGCACCTAAGTGATAAATAAATCTAAGTTCTCACTGGTCAAAATAGTGATGATCTCCATGACATGACTGAAAATTGAAAATTAATCACGGGTGCCTTTGTAGGCATAAATTCTAATCTGCAACACTTCCAAATGGAGAGGGAAGGTGTATGTTTTATTTTGGCTCTATAGCTTCATATTCAAGGGTGTTTCTAAGCAATAGATGTGACATTTACTGCTTCAATCCTCCTTCATTCATCCACAAGGTTGTTTGATGACTTTCATGCAGTGCCCAAAAGCCAATAACTAGGCTATAGATGAGAGTTGTAGGATGATTTATCTTGCATGATTTATAGAAAGGTGAGAATGTGCATGAAGAGGTACCTACAACAGCTATGAGGTGAATCTTGTAGAAAGCTACAAAGTGATGCCCAAATATGTAGAACGTACCCATGGTAGCTATAGAAATGCCTATAGTAACTAAATAAAACCTGTGTTGATGTGAACATAAGATTTGAGAGTTTGTTGTCTCTCTGCTTCTTTTCTCACTTTCCTTTTTTCATTTATTTTTGTTTTTACCCCTAAATATTCAATAAGCTGATTTTCTACTTAGGCCATTTTTATTGATCTAGGTAGCCTATAGGCTAGTTTTCTATCCAAAATCTGACAACAATACCCAAAAATGGGTTTTCATTATTGGTTTTTTTCTTAACTCTAACTATTGCTTGAAGTAGAATGTTTATTTAAGATCCTAGCCAACTCACCTGGAAAGGTGACTTGTCAAGGACTAGGTGAAGGTCTCATTCATCATACCAGAGGAGGGCAAGGATGTCCTCCTTTCCTTCATCTGAGTGTGAATTGGTGCTCTTATTGTCTGGTGAGGTAAAATGCCTATCCAAGACATCATTGTATCCATCTTATAACTGCTAGTGTATGTGACTAATAAATTATTCCTGAGTAAGTAGATTTTTATACAACTTGAGTCTATGGCCATTGATCAATAGATGAAATCTCACTACATCAAAGGTTTGGAGTTACACTATTCTATTGTCAAAAACATTCTCAATCTCAAAAGGACCAAGCCATCTCATCTAGAGTTTACCCTTGTGGTCCTTGTATTTGGAGTAAAAAAGAAGGGTCCAATCTCCTAAATAGAATTTCCTATTTTTAATGTACCTATCATGCCATCCAATCCACTGCTATTTTACAAGCTTTGTGTTTTGTAATGCTCATTGTCTATATTCATCTAAGGCATTCAATTGTAGGAGCCTTTCCTTCTGTGCTTCAAATATATCCATTCTAAGTTCTTGTGTTGTTCATAAGGTCTTGTACTCAAATTATATTGGTAAGATATGTTTATTTCCATAGACCAACTCATATAGAGTGAAGCCTATAGTGGTCTTCCATGTGATTCAGTAAGCCCACATAGCTTTAAGAAGCTTAGCCTCCCAATCTTTACGAGACATACTAACAATCTTTGTCAGAATATTTTCTAACTCCTTGTTGGTGACTTCCACCTATCCATTGGACTATGGATGATATAGAATTGATTTCTTATGCCTAATCTCATATTACTGGACTAAGGTAGTAATTAAATTAGTAGTGAATTGGGGTCCTTCATCAGTGACTATTTCACGTGGCACACCATATCTAGTAAATATTTCTTCATGGAGGAAAGATGCCACCTTCTCATCCCTAGCATGTGTAAGAGCCTTTACTTTCACCCATTTAGTGACATAGTTAGTACATATGAGGATGTACTCTTTGTTATTATATTTTGGGTTAAAAGGTCCTATAGAGTCTAGGCCCCATTTTTCAAATGGTTCAATCACCATTTGAGGTTGCAAAGACATTCATTAGAATGTGTGGGTCTCCCCATAATTTCACATCTATCACAATGAGTAGTATACTTGATTGCATCTTTATGGAGTGAAGGCTAATAGTATCTTGTATTTAAAATTTTGACTATTGTACACTTAGCTACAAAGTGTCCTCTATAGGGTTTATCATGGTAGGATTTGAGGATATCTAGAACTTCATCTTCTCTGAGACATCTTCTGATGATAGAGTCAAGCCCAGTATAGAAAAGGAATCCAAAAAATAATGAATATCTGACACTTTTGTGAATCAATGCTCACCTTTATTTAGGAAGGAAGTGATGTGGAAGTAACCCTATTACAAAGTAGTTAGAAATATTAGCATACCAAGATGTGGTAAGGGTGAGAGAACAGGTGCTCATCTGGAAATGAGTCATCCACTATGGTATCCTCTTCAGGGAATTATAGGTGTGATAAGAAGTCAGCCACTACATTGTCTGTACCAGACTTATCTACAATTGTGACATCAAATTCTCATAATAAGAGTAGCCATCTTATCACTTTGGTTGGAACAAATGGTTTATTCATAAGGTATCGAATGGTTACATAGTCTATATGAACAAATACCTGATACCCTATGATGTAGTGATAGAACTTGTTTATAGCATAAAATACTACCAATAACTCTTTTTTAGTAACTATGTAATTTTAATTTTTCTACTTATAAGTGTTTACTTACAAAATATATGGCATAATTGAGTGCTTATTATTTTTCTTCGAGCACAGCTCCTAGGGTAGTATATAAAGCATCTATGTGAATATGGAAGGGAAGCTTCCAATTGGGACCACACAAAACATGGGTGGTGGTCAATAATTATTTTAATTATTTGAAGGTTGTATCATAGGTAGGAGTCTAAAAGAATTCAACATCTTTAGTGAGAAGGGTAAATAATGGTGTTGCTACTTTTCTAAAATTATTGATGAATCTCTTGTAGTAACCAGTATGTCCTAAAAAACTCCTAACATCTTTCTATTTTTGAGGAATAGATAGGTTTTTGATGATACTAATTTTTACAGGGTCAACATTAATTCCTTCAACAAATACATGGTGGCTTAAGATAATACCTTCTATCATAAACATGTAGAATTTATTATGGCTGAGAGACAGATGGTGCTCATGATAGTGTTGCAACACTTTTTCCAAGTTGTTTAGGTATTCATCAAATATCTTTGCATAGACAGTAAAGTCATCCATATAGATTTCTACACATTCATTGGCCATATCTGCAAAGATACTCAGGACAGCCCTCTAGAATGTTGCAATAATTTTACATAGCCTAAAGGGTAATACAACATAAGCATGAGTACCCCAGGGACAAGTAAAGATGGTCTTTTTCTGGTCCTTAGGAGCAATTCTAATCTAGTTGTAACCACAAAATCCATCCAAAAAGGCAAAATATTTTTTCCATGTTAATGTGTCCAACACTTGGTTAATGAAGGGTAGAGGAAAGTGATACTTCCTAGTTATTGTGTTGAGTTCCTTGTAATTGATGCATACATGCCATTCTCCATTTTTTTGGTATAATTACAAAAAGTGACACCCATTCACTGTCTGAGATGGGATATATAAATCCAGTAGTAAAAAGTTTTTGTAATTCCCTTTTGACTATTTCTCAAAAAGTTGGATTCATCCTACGTTGTGGTTTTTTGATTAGTTGGCACTCTTCTTTGATGTATATATGATGTGTGCATGTGTCTGGGTTGATTCCTTGCATATCCTCATAATCCCATGCAAAAGCATGTTGGTTTGCATGCAACATGTTGACTAGGAATTTTTCCTCATTTAACTCCAACTTGTTATTAATAAGCAATGTTTTTCTTGAAGAGATTTCAATTTGCTGTGAGAGATATTTCATTATTTCCATATTGCTAATGGATCTGGTTTGGCTATAGCTATGAGGCAGTAGCTGGTGGAATATTTTTTTTATAGATGCATCAGAATTATCCAATTCTTAGAAGTTGAAAAATGAGCACTCAACACATTGCAAGTGATTGAGATCTATAGAAGGAGTTTGGTAATTATGGTGAAGAACATTAGAGAGAATAGTATCTTCCTCCTGATTAGCTAATGTGCATGCATGGTCTATGTTAAATACAAGAATCAAGAAAGGCTACTCTACCTCATCTTCTTCAGCCTATAATGAATGCTTGGATGTAAAAACTGATTATGTTAGGGGTAAAGGACCAACTTCTTAGTGTGGTTGCCATTGGAGATCATCATGTTATCTAATCTACAACTGATGAAGGCATCAATTGTGGCAAGCCAAGGTCATCTTAAGATAAGAGGATATCCACCCAAATTAGACTTAGGTTGTAGCATAATGAAATCTTCAAGATACTCCCAACAATCTACAGTGATGATAAGATCTTCAATGATTCTTTTTGGTCTAACTATAGACCTATCAACCATTTACAACATTTTAGATGTAGAACAAGCATTATTTAGCTTTAGTTTGTGCATAGTTTTGATTGTCATTACATTTATTACAACCTTTAGGTCTATGAATGTGTTGGACAACTAATGGTCATGGATCTGGACTGTTACTACCAGGCATCTTGGATCTAAATATTTATTTGGTAGGGTGTTTCCCAACATGATGTCTAATAGCTAGCCAATCACATGCATATTATTAGGATCTTTTTTCTTCCTTCTTGGTTCTCATAGATAGACGTTTATAATAGCTTTCAAATATATGGGTACATCCTTGATGGCCTAGAATAGAGGGATTTTGACACAAAGGTTCTTGAGCTATCTCATGAAGTCAAAGTCAGGTTCAATTGTATGGCATTAACGGCTAATATGTTCTAGAAATGGTAGGGATATTTCATCAACAACTTTATTTGTAGGCTCAGGGAGTTCTTGTGGTGAACATGGTAGGTTACCATGTTCTTCTAGAGTTTCATCATCTAACTCCCTTGTTATGGGTGTTGTTGAAGGTGGTATAAATTTCCCTGAATAGAGGTGAACTTCATTGATGTTTGCCATGTATGTCAGGGTCTAAAAAAGCTCAGTACTGAATGTGGATTATACTAGCTCATTTATGAGATTTTGTATGGGTTGGGTAGGTAACTGGTTAGGCTTGGGTGCAACTTGTGTATTGGACATAAGAGCAGGAGGTTGTTGTTTGATTTATGGAGGGAATCCTCCTAGAGAGCTTTCTTATGACTGATTAGGTCTCTACGGTTGTTTCCATTAGTTTGTGAAGGGTGGGCATTGGGGTGGTTACCAAGGTTGCATCCAAGATGGGGATACATATTGTGAAGGATACCAAAAGATGGTGGGGTAGCTTGTTTGAGGTGGTTTCCAGCTAAAATTAGGAGGTGAAATGTTCATCCAAGGACTAGTCCAATTGGAAGTAGCATTTGCAAATTGTGAATTAAAGGAGGTAGAATTTAAAAAAGGTGGGTTTTATCCCATACCTTGATAAGGTGGTCATTGAACCCATGGCCTTATTTATGCAACCTATAAAACCTAGTCACTATCTCCTCCTACATCGTGTAACTCTACTATTTCTAGTTTTCTAACTGTGATGTGAGCTACTTTAGCCCAAACTTCATGACATCTACAATTAGCCTTTTTCTTCTTACAATCTAGATAGTTAATGGTCAAGGCTTGATCCAAAGCTGCTTGTTTTTGTCTTGAGTTTAAGTTATCCAATTAGGTTGCCAAATGGCTAATGATATCCTATTTTATGTCTTGTAATAGGTTACTAACCTTAGTTTTTGACAGGCCATTTGCAGCTGCCAATGGGAGCTTGTTGCCCCTGACTTTGTTTATGCTAGATCTATAATAATTTTTGCTCAACTCTTTGATATATGAGAATGGTAGGTGAGAAATATCCCCTCCACTCATTAAGTCTAGTGCTTCTAGACAATCTTCTCTATCTCCTTTTAGGAAGATGAGTTTTAAAGGTTCTTCTCTAAGTGAACTTTGCTTGAATTTGTGTACACTGAATATGAACCATTCAACATAGTCCTCCAAGGATTTATCCCCCTCTTGAGTCATCCTAAATATGTCATTTATTATATTACTTCTTCCTCTTTCATATTCCTAATACTTTGCCAAAAATTTATTTTTCATGTCTGCCTAAGTGCGGAATGAATTACTACCCAGTCCCATAAACCAACAAAGTGCTGAGTCTTTAAGAGTAGCTAGAAATTTTTTTAATTTTTGTGTATCCTGCTTGTAGTAATAACTTTTACATAGGATATCAAATTCGAACAAGAATGTGTTTAGGTCTTCTGATAATGTACCTTTGAAAATGGGCAAGGCTAAGGGAAGAATATTTTTCAAAAATCAACTTGCTTCTCTAGTTGTAGTATAATAAATTTACCAGATAGATATATTATGAAACTATTGTGATATAATTACAGAACTATTCCACACTTATGTACCATACATGCATCACACCTATATAATCAGACTTAAAAATAAAATCAACTTACACAATACACTAAAATTAAAGAGGGTCAAGAGCTTCACAACAGCTCATTTTGAGGGGGCCCTTCCTCATTTAGAACTGAGCTCCAATCCCTCTACAAGAGAATTCACAAACTTCTTACAAATTCAACTTTCTCATTACTCAATTTAGAATACAAATGCTATAGTTCAAAAACTTCTACTATTACCTTATCAAAATTATCCAACTCTTAGTATGATATAGGTTCTACCTTTAAATACAAAAGGCAATTTATTGACTCTTAACCGAAGACACCAAACTAGGAAAAAATACAAATGCTTTAGGAACTACCCCAATCAACCTTCAATTGATTAGTAATCGTAGTTACTTGTTTTAGGATTGACTAGGTTAAAGACAAGGTGGACTGTTTTGTTGTTTTATCTCTTTTATCTCTTCTCATTATCCTTGTCTTTTCTCATCTTTGGTAGCACATCCAATGTCTTCTTACATGTAGGTAATCTATACAATAACTATGATTCTTCCCAATCATCCATTTAGTTCCCCATGATATCTAGATGTGTCTACAAGATCTCCTCAATAATAACTTTATTTTGCATAGTGGTTGTAGGTACTCTGTAGTAGCTACAAGCAACCTGTAGGTGAAACCTTCAATTGTTATAGGCACTCTGCAATTGCTATAGGCAACCTCTAGGTGAAGCCTATAATTATTTTAGGTATTTTGCAGTGGTTGTAGCCAACCTGTAGGTGAAGCTTATAGTTTTTGTAGGTACTCTACAGTGGCTATAGAAAACTTGTAGGTGAATCCTATAGTTTTTATGGGTATCTTCTAGTAGCTATGGCTTAACAAGATCCTACAACCTTTCATGACCCTTCAAATGTTTTTTAGATAAAATCACACCAATATAATTCAATCAAGGAAAAACATCAATAATTCATAACATAACACACACACACACACACAGATATATATATATATATATATATATATATATCAATGAACATACAAAATCATAACTTCATTCAATCATTTGCATAGGCCATGAAAAGTTAAATAAATTACATAAGAAAAGATATATACTAAGCATGGATGAGGCTATAGAAGTAAGCAATTGTTGGCCTCATCATTCATCAATAGAAATTAGTAGATAACCACAAATATTTTTATTAACTTTGCAAGAAAATATTACACACATCAGTGTTTTAAAATGTTTCCATGGGGACAAGAATGGTGGATTTACTCCATGTTGGACAAGGGAGATATATAAACATGCTCTCAGAGCTTGCTAATGGCTATACAAATGCAACCACCTTATCAAGAGAGTTAAAATACATATGACAGTGATCCCAAAATGTGAAAGAGCTTCTACTAAGGAAGAACAACAACAAAAAATAATGACCCCCTTTTGAATAGAAGACAAGCCTTCTATTTATACATTTTAAATTTGGGACTATGGTTCTTAATTTTCAAAATTACAAAACAAACTTTCAAGTCCACCAAGATGCTTCCATGTAGACTATGCCCTTTTGCCACACCATGAAATATTCATCCACTTAAAAGAAAAGAATCATTATTGGAATTGCCTTTGAAAGGAATGATGAAGATTTGCAACAAACCTTTGATCTTTTAACTAAAGATGCCGGTGAATTCATGATCAAGATGATGAACTTTATGGTGGAGGCTTGAACAATAGTTTGTTATCATATGCAACCACCTGGAGATACTTTTGACTGCTTTCCTATACATCTTGTGATGATTACAATTAGAAAGCTCCAGTTGTGATGAAAATATAAAATATCCATGACCATTTGTAAAATATGCCTTGGGGTGGCCCAAAGATCTTCTTTAGTGCTTTAAATCATTGCCCATCCATGAAAGAAGCATCAATGTTAGCTTTTAAACTAAATTTTGCCACATATTGACATTTAGCATACCACATCAAATCTAACTGGGCATTCATGGGGTCTAAGAGTGACTAAGTTGATTAATTTGCTCCAATCTAGATGCTTGTCACTTCCTCATGTAATATGATCCCTTTGAAAATTCCATCTCAGCTCATACCATTGGATTATCTCTACCTGAGCAAACTTGAGCCATTGGTCTTGTGTGAGATGCTCAAGCTTCAATTCATGGCACACATTTATGCCACTTTCATCTCTATGTTTGTATATAGGATCCTTATCTATTTAAGCTTGGCTATGCAACATTAGATCTAGCTGGGGTGAGCAAATGTACTCTATCAAATCATGATCTAAGCGGTTGAGCATTATTGGACACTATCTATACTTGGCCCTATGGATGTGCCATTTGGTAGCCCCATAGGCTTCCTATGTACCTTGCCAAAAATATCTATTGGTTTGATTGCCATTGTGTTGTGTGGTGGCACCTTATGCTTCTTGATATTTTAACCTATTTTGTTCACCATTAGATCCATTGCTACTTTCTCAAGATCTTGACACTTGTTGATAGTGTATTCTCTCATAGGGTCTTTGAATTTTTGAATCCTTACTCACTGTTAGATCATCTTTACCTAAGCAAATGTGAACCATAGATCTGCCTCCATTTGAAATCAAATGACTACTTCATGGGGCCTAAATTTGATGTTTGTGCACCTATCAAAAGATGTCTATGAGATAGGCATACCTACGATTTGAGAAAATTTCTTCATGGACTTTGTTTATTGGGCCTTTGGTCTTAGGCGTCCTATTTTCATGTGGCTTTTTTGTGTCAAGACTTTTGTTCTGGGCAATTCCTCTGTAGTAATTGGTCTTTGGCATTCCTGCTCTGTAATAATCTTTTTAGTAATTTTGTCAGGACAATTATTTTGAAATTTTTGTACAGAATAATTTCCCTAAAGCATATGAGATATTTCAAACTTTTTTTTATCGAGATAATTATCTCAGACAAAACTTCTGAAATAATTTCCCTGAAACAAATGAGCCCTACATTTTTATTGAAGAATTTTGATTTTACACTTTTCTCAAAGAAATGCAATTCTTTCAAACTTTTTGTAAAACACTTTGCCTGATGTAAATATGAATTTATACATACTAAGTAAAGACCAAATAACACTTAGCCAATTTATCATGAAATTGACCTTTTAAAGGAACACTGGAAATAAGAATATGGCTAACGACTTAGGATTTGATACTCGACTCAAGCTAGACTTAGGCATTTAAACTTGATAAGGGCTCAATTACTTCAGTACAATTTTGATCACTAACACTATCTCTCACTCGAGGATGCATACCCGCTATGGGTGTGCAAAGAACCCCAAAATGTAAGACTAAGTTCCAATCCATTGGGTCACAGAGTCAAGACTTAATAATTTATCAACAACACTCATGAAGGCTCAACAAAACAAGGTAGCTCAATAAAAATAGATTAGGAAAATCTAAAAATGAACACACGATAAAAAATAATAGAAAATAACTATACAAACAAAGCTCAAAGGAAATGGGTAACAAAACAATGAGATAATAGAAAGACAGAACTATATGTTATATAAAAATGTACATAAGTGACATACTCAATCAAGTTAGTGTTTTACATGACTACCATTGACTGGCAGCTCTAGTATTTCATCATCCAAGTCTCTTAGAAAAAAGGTGTGTTCTCCAATCTGACAGTCTATGGAATATGGACCCATCCACAAGGCATCAAATTTACCATGTTTTCCATTCTTTTCATGCTTGTTATCCCAAAGTAGAACCAATCACCTACTTAGAAATTTTTTGGAGTGAACTTCCTATTATATACCTTCTTCAGCTTTTCCTTAAACTTGAGGTGTCTTTCATGAGCTTGTATTCAAATTTCATAGTGGTTCATTTGCTCATCATCTTCTACTTACTACATGAGATGATAAGGGGTTTAATGCAAATTCATAGGTAAAACCACTTGAGCTCCATAAACAAGCTTAAAGGGCTTTACCCTGTAGCTCTCTTGGGCATAATCCTATCAACCCACAAAATAAACTTTAGCTATTCACCCCACTTCTTCTTACTTACTTCTAATGTTCATTTAATGATTTTGAGCAAGTTCCTAGTACTGGAGTAATTGGAAGCATAGGTCAATTCAATCCCATACACTTTGCATAATTCCACTAAAGGTTTAGATTTGAAACTCATGGTATTATTAGTAATAATTTTGACATGCACACCAACTCTATAAATAATCTTATTTAGTAAAAAATCGATAACCACCTAATGTGTTGTTTTCTTTGTAAGGACCACTTCAACCCATTTTATAAAGTAGTCAGTTGCAACTAGTATCCATCTATGTCTGGCACTTGATGAATCAACATTTTCTCCAATAAAATTCATTCCCCATTATCTAAATGGGCCTTGAATCATCACAGGTTTTAAGGGAAGGGAACCATAAGCTTTCATTCTCCCAACAAAGCACTAATATTTCTTGCACTTTTTGAATTTTTGAGTAGCATCTTTGAACAACGATGGCCACCAATAACTAGATATCAAAATTTTATGAGTTGTAACCTTAGGTTCAAAATAGCCACCACATACTCCACTATGGAAGTCTTCAATCAGGTCAGTAGTTTGTTCTTCTAGAATGCATCTTAGGAGAACCCCATCCGGATTCTTCCATGCAAGTCCATTTTCAATCAAGAGGTATTTGTGGGGGACAAGTTTAAGAGCCCTCCTTTGACTCTTGTCCAAGTTAGGGGGATAATTCAAATTTTACAAGTAATAGATAATATCCTTATACCATGGACACATGCAAAATTGACTCAAGGAATCATCAACATTGAAAATAATAGTGTTTACCTCAATGACTTGCAAATTGGTCTCAGCCATGAGCCTAGATAGACCCATCCCTCACACTAACTTGGTAGTGTGAATATCCATGTCATACTCTTGCAACTTGTTGATCCACCTACATCTCTTGTTGGATACTTTAGTTTGAGTCAAGATGTCCTTCACCATGGTATGCGAGACATAAACAACAATCTTTGAACTCAGAATATAAGGCCTGAACATCTTGACAACTTTCAAGAGAGTGAAATCTTATTTTTCCATGATGGTATAATTCAATTCATGACCTTGCATAGCTTTGCTAAAGAAAGTTATAGGATGCTCATGACCTTCTTCATTATTTTGCAACAAGATAATAACAATAATATTATATGATATAAAAGAGAATATTTGAAATGGCTTGGTGTAATCAAGTCTAGCCAAAATAGGGGAAAATTTTATTTCTCCATTGATGTCATTGAATGCTTTCATGACCTTTTCCTCCCACTTGATGGTCTGGTCCTTCTTTAGCATTGAAGTGATAGGCAACGTGATCTCTATAAAATTAGGCACGAACCTCATTATGAAATTGATTTTTCTAAAAAAGGACTAAATTCCATTCTTAAACTATAAGATAGGCACTTTTTAAATGGCTTCTACCCTCTCGAGATGATTCATGACACCATATTTGGACACTATATGTCCCAGTAACTTGGCCTTTTGTACTCTAAAGTGGCACTTATTGGGATTAAATGAAATTTCAAACTCCCTGCATCTAATAAACACTTTCTCAAGATGTTCCAAATGTTCTTCTCTTGTCTTAGAGTACATGATGATATCATCTTGATACACAGCTATAAAATTGTTAATTACCTCTACAAAATTAACATCCATTTCTCATTGAAACATTTCACCAACATTCATTAACCTGAAAGGCATCCTCATATAAACATATGTGCCCCAAGGCATAGTGAATGTAGTCTTGGGTCTCTCATATTCCTTCACCACAACCTAGTTATACCCTAAAAAGCCATCTAATGTGGACAACATCACTGATCAATTAACACTTTATAGTAGGTTTTCCATATTGGGTAGGGGATAGTTATATTTAAAACAAGCTTTAATCAAATTTTAGAAATCCACGCACAAGCGGATGTCACCATTCTTATTTTACATAGGGACTAAATTGGCAACTCATGATGAATACCTAATAGATTGAATGATACCACCATCCCTCAGGTTTTTTAACTCATCCTACATCTTGGTGGCCAAGATGGGGTTAATAGGTCTCTGCTTCTACCTGAAAGGTTTGCTATTAGGCTGAAATGGGATGCCATGTTGAAATAAGTCTTCCCTATACACTTTAAAATCAAAATAAGACCATGTTAAACAATCTTGGTACTTTTTAAGTAGTTGCATGTAAACTTGCTTCTCATCTTCACTTAGGTGAGTACCCAGCCAAACCTTTCTTGGATTCTCATGATAATCTAAATTTCACTTAGTCATGTCTTTTGAAACAAATGATTATCTTGATTTAATTCTATCATATCCATCAAAATATGCTTCTAAACTTACCAATCCTCTTGGGAGAGTGTTTGTCTTCAATTGAATGATGTCCTTACAAAACAAGGTTTCATTACCATCACAAACTTGAACCATAGATTCCAAGTCTATAAGATGATCATGGAACTCAACCTCATAATTTATAAACCTCTTAATCTATTAATCATCATCAAACACCTACTAATGATAAACATTATTTGGGATTGAAGGCTGAACAAGCACCTCCACTTTGTACTGACAATGAAGGCTCATATTTGCAATATCAAACTGAGCACCTAACCCTATAAGTCTGTCAATTTCTTCATTGAAACTTCTATCATGATAATAAAGATTAAATGCATCAAAGAATTCACTCAAATCCCAAACAAAATTTTAATATTGTTTCAACCTTTTATTTTTGGTGGTATAAGCATTACAGACCTACTTTACCACTAGCTCAGAATCACCCTTGACAATCAAGCTTTTAATTCCATGTTCATGGGTAATCTATAGACCAAGCAAGAGTGCCTCATATTTATCAACATTATTTGTGAACTCAAAGGACAACTTAAAAGAAAACATGAAGCACTTACCATTAGAGGCATATAATACAACCCTAACTCTATTTCCAAGATTGGAACAAGCCTCATCAAAGCACATCCTCCAAACTTCACCCTCACTATTAGGTTCAATATCAAGAACAACAGGCTATTCATTAGCATCAACATTCCCAACAAAGCTACCCAAGTCAACATCCATGTAAATCACTCCATTGAGAGCATGTTTTGGATCTTCAATTACATGTAGCATCTTTGGCTCTCTATGAAGTTTGACCATTTTGCCCTCCAATGGAATGGTGGTATAAGACAAGTCCATTTGTACACTTCCACCAATGCTAGCAACTGATTTACATGATAGTAACATCCCCCACTTAGGTGGGTAGTCCACAACTACCACATTCATATTTCAATACTTTTCTGGATGTACTTCTAACTGTACTACCAACCCCTTGATTTGTCCAATAATTGGAAACTCTCATGAATCCATGTCATAACACTTGCTAAAGGTTGATGTAATCTTAACTCTAATCTCATTTAGGATACCAAGGGGCATCGCATTGTAGGAAGCTCCAAATTCAAACATGTAATTATAAATAATTAGACAATTGATCAAGAGAGTAGAGTAAAACAAATACACATTTAGCTAACTTTCTACTAGTGCAGTCCTAAAATAGACCTCTAGATTAGGTTCAACAACCTCTTCTAATTCTTTATGACTTTCTAGGGATGTTTGGGGTAACTCAATTTCATTTGTAGTTGATTTCTCACCAAATTCCAAGTACTTGAATTCTCTCTTCCTATGTTCAGATATTCATAATATTTCAATAAGTGGCATGGTGATTTTTAGTTGGCTCAACATGTGGGCCATATCACATATGCTATACTGAGGAACAGGAGTATTTGGTAGAAGGGTAACAACACCTTTAGCTGGGATACAATCACTTAAATTCTAAAGTGGAGTAGGCTGGGATGAATTTGCATTTTTAACAACGACGTTCAAAGGTGGATTTTTTTTAACATCATTTGCACCCTTAAGAAGGATAGAAAAGGTACTTTATTCTTAGTAAGAGGACCTCTAAGTCTAGTAGCTTCAAAAATGGGTGCTATTTTGGAAGCATTTAGGACTGTTATAGTTCTCTTAACTTCCTTACTTGCATCCCATACATTTGGATTTGTAGGGGTAGTGTCTTGAGGATCAATAATTTGATACTTCTCAAGTAATATTCTTTCTCTTGGGCACCTATTGCATTAATTAGCAACTACTTGTCTTCAACTGATGGAATTCCCCCATCATATTTTTTAATCATTAATGATATTAAAAAATTGAAATCATGAATGAGAAATTCATATGCTTGTGCCATATTAACATCACAATCAAATTCACAAGTTGGGACACTTACCCTTTTGACTACACTCCAAAACTGATTAACAGTAGTAGCACTTAGCAATTCCATAGAGGTAGACATCTTGCTTTGGGGAATTTGATAATTGAACATCAAAATCTCATCTTCAGATGACACATACTCAAGTTCATCCATATTTTCATCAATCAATTTAGTTATATCACATTCAGGATGTGGAAGGAAGCACTTATCAAACCAATCAATATCAATGTCACAACCTATTGCATTCACCTTGGCATTTAATGGATCATGCACTTATTTTCCATCCCCTCTATTCTATTTTTTATCTATTCTTTCTTCACATGTAGGATTATTCCCTCTATAATTATCTTGATGGTGTAAATTAGGCCTTCCTTGTGCTTGATTTGGATTTGGAGTCCTCTCTTGACTGGTAGACACATGAGGGATCCCCTTTTTAGTTCTAGCCAACTTGTATGACATTTCTTTGACAACAGAAGTATGTGCAAGGTTGTTTTCAAAATTTATATGAATAGTTGAGTTAGAGGAACATTAATTTAAATCAACATTATATTTGGTTAGACAATTTCACATCACAATTCAAAAATGCATGGATTTTTTATTAGTTTAGCAGGATGCACGTTATGACTGGTGTAGAACACATTTAAAGTTTCACCAAGGCTGGCCATGGAAAAGGGGAGCATGATAGTGATGAAGAATGTGTATAAAGAGATATTACAAGGGAGGAGTTGAAATTTGAATAAGGTGTTCATTTGATAATTGAAAAAATCATGGTTGAATGGTGTAGTGCAAACATGTGTCATGATGCTCAACCAAATTCTATTTTTCATAGATATTTATGGTTAATGAAGGAAGAACACTAGGTAAAGTATGAAAATTTATATGATTCTAATGGGTTCAAGTTACCTCCATTCATTTTTTAACTCAAATGTAAGTTCTTGGACTGTTCATATGAGACACTTGGCATGTTTTTGTTCTACATGCATGAACTCTGTTTGGAATGAGTGTGAGTCACAAGAGTGGGTAGAAGATTGGAGTTCCAAACCTTTAATTCCAATTAACAAATATAAGGTTATAACAAAATTTTAAATTAAAAATATGACATCATCAGATGAATTTGACTATGTATTTGATCTAGTGTAGCCAGGTAGAATATTTTTCATTATGTACACTTTATTCTCATTATATATCTTCATATTGTGACTAAAAATGGTTTTTTGTGATATAGGACACATTTTTATAGTTATTGCAGATGAGGATAATGAAGAGGAAATTGATTAATACTTGTGTCAGTGTGTAGAGAGAGAAAAAAATGACTTCTCCAATTATAGATGGAGAAAACATTGACTAACCCACTGGGTTAGTGGTAGTCACTAGAACTTGGTTTCGACAATATCCTATAAAATATTCAGATCAATGGTTATTTGAAGAGTTTTAAATACATAGGAAGATAATTCACTATTCAAATTTGATTTTTTTAATGAATATTCAATTATAAAAATATAATGAGAGGCTATTAAATAAGAAACTATGGAAAGTTTGAGAGTTAGAATATGAAGTTATTCTTGATACTATCAAGGTTAGAACAAATCCAATGGTTCATTGGATTGAAATATGTAGGAATGTTGAATTTTTAAGTGTATATGTAACCAATTTTACCAAATGTTTTTTATTTTCTAGGTAGTACATATGAATTTCATTTTTAATTACTTACTAACTAATTTTTTTAGGTTAGTGGTGCTAGATAAGCTTCCACCTTCACATGGTTGGCACTGTTAGTAGATAATTATATATTATTGAAGATAAGAAAAGATCAAATTGAATGTGATAAAAGCTTAAGTTGGACATGATCGAAGATCATGAAATGACTTATAGGTTTTATTTTATGTGTATTTGAACTTAAGCTTAAAAATTGCATTTTTCTTGTATTGGGAAGGGTATTCTTGAGGCTGAAATGGGTGGTGGGTTTGTCGATCGAGCTTGATGGGAGGCCAAGAACCCCATTTTAGACATTATCCACCCTCACCTTATGTGTTTTTAGTGTCATTTTTTAATCAAAAAGCATCAAAACCACAGTTTTGTAACCACAACTTAAACTTTGACAACATTTGTTGTCAGTGTTTCTACGCTCTGGAATGGTAGTAAAAATGCACTTTCAAGTGGATTTAAAAGTTGTGGCAATGTGATAGCATGTAATTTTCTTCTCTGGATGTGATCAAAGTGATATATTCTTAGGTGGAGGTCTCAGAGGTAGAAATGGTATTTGGAGCTCAAGATGTTGCTTGTTTAATGCCAAAAAATTGCATTTTTGGACCCCTCACTACAACTTGTCCAACGGATTACTCTCAAAGGTTCCATCTGAGTGATCTAGGGTGAGATTATATGGATTAAATAGGTAGGGGATAGATCTTAAAATTCATGGAAATTACTTACAAGTTTTGTTTTGTGCATGTTTGAACTTAGACTAAAAAATTGAATTTTTCTTGTATTGGGAAGGGCATTCTTGAGGCTAGAACGAGTGGTGGGTTTGTCAATCGAGATTAATGGAAGGCCAAGAACCTGGTCCTAGATGTTATTATCTCCCTTAGATGTGTTTTCAATGTCATTTTTTAGTCAAAAAGCATCGAAACCATAGTTTTGCAACCACAACTTAAAATGTGATAATATTTTTTGTCAGTGTTTTCATGCTCCAGAATGGTAGTGAAAATACACTTTTGGGTGGATTTGAACATCATGGTAGTGTGATAACATGTAATTTTCCTATTTGGACATGATATAAGTGATATATTATCAATTGGAGGTTCTAGAGGTAGAAATGGTAGTTAGAGCTCAAGAAGTTGCTTGTTCAATGCTAAAAAATTGCATTTTTGGATCCCTCATTATAACTTATCCAATAGATTTCTCTCAAAGGTTCCACCTGAGTTATTTGATATAATATTAGAGGGATTAAAGAGGTATATGAGAGATTTAATGGTTCATTAAAATGACTTATAGGTTTTATTTTATGTGTGTTTGAACTTAGGCTAAAAATTTGCATTTTTCTTGTATTGGGAAAGGCAATCTTGAGGATGGAATGGGTGGTGGGTTTGTTGATCAGGCATGATGGGAGGCGAATAACCTAGTCCTAGACATTATCCACCCCTATATGTGTTTTTAGTTTCAATTTTCAGTCAAAAAGCATCGAAACCATAGTTTTGCAATCACAACTTAAACTTTGACAACATTTATTGTTAGTGTTTCCGTACTTTAGAATGGTAGTGAAAATGCACTTCAGGGTGGATTTGAACATTATGGTGGTGTGATAACATATAATTTACCTATATGGATGTGATATAAGTGATATATTCTTAGGTATATGTCTTGAATGTATAAATGACAGTTGGAGCTCAAGAAGTTGCTTGTTCAATGCCAAAACATTGCATTTTTAGACTCATCACTATAACTTGTCCAACAAATTACTCTTGAAGGTTCCACTTGAGTGCTTTAGGATGTGATTATAGGTATTAAATATTAATGGGAAGGATCTTATTTTTCATGTAAATGACTTATAGGTTTCATTTTACATGTGTTTGAACTTAGGCTAAAATTATATTTTTCTTGTTTAGGGAAGGGCGTTCTTGAGGCTAAAACCGGTGGTGGGTTTGTCAATCAAGCCTGATGGGAGGGCAAGAACCTGGTCCTAGATGTTATACACCCTCTTGAACATGTTTGAAGTGCCATTTTTTAGTCATAAACCATCAAAATCATAGTTTTACAACCACAACTTAAACTTTGACAACATTTGTTGTTAGTGTTTCTGCACTCCAGAATGGTAGTGAAAATGCACTTCTAGGTAGATTTGAATGTTGTGATGGTGTGATAATATTTAATTTGAATATATGGATGTGATCAAAGTGATATATTCTTAGGTTGAGGTCTAAGAGGTAGAAATGGTAGTTGGAGCTCAAGAAGTTGCTTGTTCAATGCCAAAAAGTTGCATTTTTAGACCCATCACTACAACTTGTCCAATAGATTGCTCTCAAATTTTCCACTTGAGTTCTATGGGATGTGATTATAGGGATTAAATAGGAAGGGGATGATATAATTGTTCATGGAAATGACTTACAAGTTTTTTTTACGTGTGTTTGAACTTAGGCTAAAAAAATGTATTTTTCTTGTATTGGGAAGGGTGTTCTTGAGGTCAGAATGGGTGGTGGGTTTGTCCATCAAGCCTAATGGAAGGCCAAGAACCTAGTCCTATACATTATCCTCCCCCCACAATATGTATTAATAGTGCTATTTTTTGGTCAAAAAGCATTAGAACAATAGTTCTGCTAAACTCTCAGCCTGCAGAACATGTTAAAACTTGGGTAAGATGAGTTTTTCATTGATTTGAGTTATATAAACTTAGGTAAGGATTAAAACATGTTAAAATTGATAAAAAAACTAATATAAATATAATTTTAAAGATATACAAGCTCTATTTTGATAAATTGACCTATTGGAGCAATAACTAGGTCTAGAAACCTAGAAACTTCAAAAGATAGAATTTGAGAATAACATCTCAATCTCTTAGAGACCTATAGTTGGTTGATTTATTGTAAGTTTTGAAACATAAATAAATCATTTATTTTTCCTAATACCAATATATTTTTTTTTAAATAATATGGTTTAAAATAAGGAGAGTAAATCTGAGAGATTGGTGACTAGTAAACAGTAGACCTAATGAGTAATTGACTAGTTTAAAAGAAGATTGATTAAGATTGGATTTTGAATCGAGTTGAGAACAAGAGTGGATAAGTGAGGTTATAATTATTCATGATATTAGAGCATATGAATAGTAATTTCATATCCTTATTAAACATAGAAGAGCAAACTGTGCATTAGGTGGTATTAGGGGATGATAAAGGGCTTTGGCCAAAGATGGATCATTGTCTCATGAATGAATATTCTATTTCAATTCAATAAGTTTGCATTTTATAAGAATAAATACATTATATTCAAGGTTAGATATAAGTTCATCTTACAATTTTATCAAAGATAAAGTTGTAAAGATGAAGAAGTAGACCATGTACATGGTCACCAAAAGGAATTGATTGCATAAGAGGTATAGATAGAGATTACTCGAGATGTGAGGGAAAATATAAAGGAACAATAATGATATAATGCATAAAATAATTATTCCTAGTTTCAATAAAAGCTATTAAAAAATGCATTACATCCAAGTGAAGGTGAAAGAGCAGGTAACTTATAGGTATAGTTATCCGAGTGAGAAATTTATAGGGATTTATGAATGATTTTATGTCTTTGAATTATACAAGTTTGAACATGATTGGGTATGGGTTTTAAGTGTAATCAAATTATGTTAATGATAAATTTAAAATTTTTAAATGGGTGATGAAAAATGCAAAATAGATAAGAGTGTCATTAGTCATTTTTGCTACACACAATGAAATAAAAACTTCAATTTAAAAAATATGGGAGATCTGAGATTTATAGCATTGAAAAGAACAATTTTTTAATCTTTGTTTATGTAAAAAATTAAATATTAGATTAGATATATAATAGTTTAGAAGATCAAAACAACACTATACAATAACACATAATAAAATAAAAACTGAATATAAATTAGATAGATTGCCATGATAGGCATACAATATAGGCACATGTGTACAATGTCAATAATACATAGATTGTCGTGATAGGTATACAAAAAATTAAATCTACCAATATAATATCTAATGTTGGGTGAATGCCATATACACATATACAATGCCAAAAATGCATAAATTGTCATATAGGCATACAAAAAAACACATCTCATGTAAGACATCTTATTCATCAAATAGCCTCTCTTTCTTTGCCGTCCTCAAAGAATACTCTCCTTGGGATGCCATGCTAGTAGATGGATACCCCTCTAATGCTTTGGATTTCTCCAAGGTCTGACTGTGGGTCCTACACTCATAGCTCATTTGTAGCTGAACCTGTTCAAATACAAGTATTATTACAAAATTAACATAAAATACATTTAACCAATTGTTAAGAAATTAATTTTAAACTAAATTTTTTTTTATTTAAACATGCACTTATTGAAATCTCACGATCTTACTCAATCTATTTTTGATGCTCAAACAAGTCAATGGTAGGCTCAGTTGTTCAAATAGGCATCTAAAATACGAGAGAAACATGAGAAGTTGCCTTATTAATCATTTGAATGGGACTATCAGATGTCATAGGAAAGCTCTGCATACATAATACATTCACATAAGTTATATTTGCCACAAGTATATAGTAAAATTATTAAAACAAGTCTATTTTTACAATTCATTATTACAAGTTAATATATACCTCTATCAGTTCTTGTGTAGATGACATTACAACAAAAATGCCTATGTCTGTCTTTGTTCGTAGAGAGGGAGGAGTGTCTAATTAAGCCATCAATTGTTCATGTAAACAAGGTCTCACTTAATTTTATATAAGGTATAAAATATATATATGGCATTTTTTTCTCAATGTAATCCAAGATATATATGGCAATGCATTTCCACTTGCATATCATGAAAAGACAATGTAAACCTAGAATCATGAAAGTGTATCTGACATGAAACTTGCAATGGCCAAGAATAGAAAGTATTTTTCATGTTGGAGGTAATATAAAAAATTTAATTCATGTAGGAAGTGTGAGTGGAAGATTAGGAGGTGGAAAGAATAGTATCACTTCGAGAAGGCAACGTTAGGGAGAAAAGGAATAAGAAACATATCAAAAAATATGTCCTTAATTGTATAGCTTCTTTGGATAGAGTAAAATGTAAATAAGTGTATATAGGTCTATGATAAATCTTGTGGTGTTCATATCTCTAGTTAGAGAAGATTCAAGTCATTAGTATACATGTTCAAAGTGGCGAAACCCAAGTTTCAATACTTTGTCTTTAGGCATAGTCAGAAAGAGGAGAACATAGTCAGTTTAAAGTGTCATTATGAATGATTGAAAGATGAGTAAGGGATAGATGAGATATTTTAAATGAATGTAAACACATTAAAATTCTCAATACTATTGAAAAAATTCAAAATACATGGGAAGACTATATACAACCCAATTAGTAACAATTTTGAGTTTGCATAGTCATAAAGAAAAACCATATAGAGTTTTTGGAAATAAAGTTGATGATTTAAGGTATTGTGAATGTTGTGGGATATATTTTTTCCATGTGTGTGGTTCTTTGAATTTCTCTCAAATGAAGGTAAAGGGTCTTAAGGGTTTATTTTGTCCTATTTATTGACATAGTCATGTTGGAGGGGTACAAAAATTCTATAAACCTACATGTTGGGAGTGATTTAGTATTGAGAAAGGAAAAATAATAGTTTGAGAAGATGTGTGGGGTAAGGGTAAATCCATTTGAAGCCTTAGAAGCTTTGATAAGGGCCAAAAGGTCATTCTAGGTCATTTATTATCCTCTCAGGTAGGTGCAGGACTGAGACAACATAAGTTAGGGTTTGAAACTGTAAAATGAGATAACAAGTGATTTAACTGATGAAAAATCAATAAATTTTGTGGACATGTGTATTTATATAGGAGGAATAAGATTTCAAAGGTTTAAATTTTATTTGAGTCTGCATGGTATAGTTTCATAGTCATTAGCCTTGAATTAGGCCTATGAGACCTAATTAGTCATGAGGGGTGTTGAGTTAGGTTTTCTCCAAAGAGAGATAAATTATGAAAGTCCCTAAATGAGATATGTTATATAAAAGGGTATTTGAATGTGGGTTTGGTTTGGTTGGGAGCTTTGTAGTTACTCAGAACAAGGAGGTTTGCCTCAAAAAAGGGCTAGTAGAAGGAATGTGTCAAAGAAGAAAGAAGAGTTAAGTGAATAGTTGAAGTTTGAGGGTTGTGTGGAATGGTTGGATGCATGAAATGAAATGTAATTGAGTAGGTAGATGGTATTATGAGTATTTTTGAAGTACAAAATAAAAGTATCATGCAGACCTATGAAAATACATAAGAATATTGTAAAGAACAGAGTAAGGATAAAGAGAGAGAACATGAAAATAGAGTATAAACTGAGGAGGTTGATGTTAAAAGGAAATATTGCAGAGGTAGTTGATTGGTAAAATGACTTCAAGCAAAGAATGAGGATTAAGTGAATACAAAGAGGATTAAGAGCCATTGAGTAGGTAAGAGTGAACAAGAAAGACCAAGTAAATGCAAAGTGATCAAAAAGGTAAAGAGGTTGAAGATAGAATACAAAGGACAAGAAAATATCAGAGCTAGGTATTTGACAGAGGTAAGTGTGTGTTTCCATCCATATTAGGGAAGCTTGTTAAAATTTATGCATCAAGATACTTGATAGATAAATTTAACTTAAACTTATAAGGCAAATATACATAGACTAAATGTACATAGAGCATAAGATTAACTCAAAATTTTACCTCTATACAAGTAAAAGGTGTTGTCATAACAAAGATAGATGCAGTAGTAGATGGGCTTGCAGATGGATCAAAAAATGTAAATAATGGCTACGTCAAATCAAATGTAAATATTGATTGTGATGATGAAGGCACCGTCACCTCCTACGACATAAAAAATGACATATATTATTCAATTTCTATGTAAATTAATTGTTATCTAAATTAAATTTACAAATAGAACTTAAATTTAGCATGACATTTATATAAAATATCCATGCACCTGTGTAGTGGATGATGTTTACACATCAAATGTGTGTCCCAAAAACTCATCACTCATAAGAATATTATCCAAGCCCTCTGAAGCCCCAGTGCCATCATCATCAGAAGGTCTAGTGCACGTAGCTCCACAAGAACTACAAGGGTGGGGTCAGGTATGCACACTAGATGGTATACCTCTAGTATTAGTTTGTGAGAGATTACTCATATGCTGAATGAGTGTATCAATGAACAAACTAAGAACATGCAGAGTGTTGATCTATATGACTTGTTGAACTACAGAGGGGATCTCAGGCTCAAGAGGCTTTTAGATATGGATCTGATTGATTAGGTGCATGATGTGCACCTGATAGATCTTACGTAGAGCCTTTTCCTCAGCCATGAAATTCACTATAATCAAAATAGTTCATAATCTCATTGAGGACAAACTCACATTAGAGTTTCCTCAAAAATATAATGGGACCTCATGGTTATTACACGGTGGATAATCAAACACCATCAATCCCAAAAATTGGTTGTGATTAAATTATGTTGGTAGTGATGGATTGGAAAATGTTTAGCAGTTATCAAAAATGGTGCATTGGTGGTTGGGTCAATGAATAAGGTGCAAATGAAGATTTTTGATATTTCTTTGTTCTTGACCTCAAGTGCTGATAATTTGTCAACATAATAAGCCCTACAACTATCCTAATATGAAGCCCATCTGTCAATTTGACTCGTTATAGAGTCAATTTGACATACTAATGTCTCTAGGGAATTGGCTAGATGGGTGCAGTGGGTGTTGGTGGAAGTGGGATCCCTCATTCTCCCAATTAATTTTTTAATTTCAATTTTATTTTCCACAATATTGTCAACTAGACTCTCCTGACTTCCTGGGGGATTTTGTGGAATTGTAGGAGGGATAGGAGGAGGAACAAGAGGGTTTTGTGGAGGGTTAGGAGGAGGAACAAGAGTGTTCTAAGGAGGGTTAGCAGGACGAGTTGTTCAAAACAAACAAATTACAACTAAAAATTACTAAAAAATAGGGTTAAACAATGAAAATAACTAAAAATTATTAAAATTTAGAGTTAACAAGTGTAGATTTTTAGCACTTACCTCTTCTACTTGGCGTCATTGTCGATTAGAGGCTTCCTGGGATGAATTTAGCAGTTTCCTAGCAAGGTTTTATTTCTTTCACCCAAAACGCGATCGTGAAAGGTGAAGTTTTTGGTTTTTATTTTTTTGGTGACACAGGTAACATGATTGTGTTATTGAAAATAATAATAATGCGATCACATTATTGTTTAAAATAATACGACCGCATTATTGTTTAAAATAATGTGATCATGTTATTGTTTAAAATAACATGATCACGTTATTTAATAACGTGATTGGTTTAATTATTAACACGATAGCATTACCGAAAATATCTACAGAATTGTCCCTCAACTCCGTGCACTTACCCAGAATCAAGATTAATATTGTATAATTGGAGATACCTTTCCATATCAGTTTAAATACTTAATAAGATTGTTATATTGTGTTTTCAATATAGGAATTAGATTTTTAACAAGTAACATAGAAAAAATGTAAAATATTATAAGAAATTGTAAATTTATTTTGTGGATATGTAAATGTAGGTTGTTTTGTACATCACGACACAGACAATAATGGACAAGAAAAGAAAAATGTGAAATAAATGGTCTTTGCGAGCACAACACAACAATATGGACACTATTTTTACCCTTTGTCATGATAGAAACATAATTAGATAAGCTCTACACTATACATATATCATAAAAATCAACAAAATAAAGTGTATCTAATATAATTGTATACGTAGCAAAGTTTAAATTGATGTGAAAAAGAATATCTAAAATGTGAAACGAATCTATAATATATCCATCCCAATAAACTCTCTTTTATAATATAAACCATAAAAACCTTAAATTTTTAATTATAATAAATTAATTTTTATATTAAAAAAATTTAACCCCTCGTCCTTGCCCTCGCCCTCGTATTAATAATGTTTAAACAAATTCAAAGTTGGAAAAGTTATAACCATTCATTAACCAAACGAGTTTCTTCATCCAATTTCAAATTTCAATTTTTATATTTCTTAGTTTACATCAAACCCTCCTCGTGGGATTGTTGAGCAGCGCATATAAAATTAATTCTTCAATATCTCTTAGATATTATTGGGTCTCCGAAAATGAAAATGTTTGTGATTTTTGATTTTTATTTTTTATTTTTATAAATATGATAACGTGATGTGTATATGGATAGATCACCATATTCACCATCTTTCCCATGTACTTATATATAATATGTATCGGGTAATTTTTTAATTTATTTTATATTTCCCATGTACATGTATTTAGATATATGTTTTTCTATATGGTGATTTTTTATTTTATTTTTATTTTTATTTAGATATTTGTTTAACTTTATAGAGATTTGTATAATTTTTTTCTAGATTTTTAGGGTTTATATTTTATGTATAAAATATTATTTTTTCATTTATTTTGTTTTTTTTAAAGATTGTGTAGAAAACGATTTTGTGATACATTTGTAGATATGGTTAGTTATTAAGATATCAAAAGATATAATTTGTTTTCATAAATATTTTAGATGTATATACTTTTAAATTTGTTTTCTTTTTTAAATTAAATTTAGATTGGAAAGACATATCCCCAATCCACATGGTCTTTACCTAAAGCTTTGTGCTTCTCAAAATTTCAATACTACTTCTAGACTTATATCTTCACTTCAATGAAAGGTTCATTTGATTCTCAGGGTACACCAAACTCTAGATACCTTACAGCATGAGGATTTCCCTTGCTCGATGTAAAATTTCCTCCCATTAATTTTGCATTGAGACAAGCTATTATATACTTAAGGGCATCATATTTTTTATATTTTCTCTTTGGAATCTAAGACTTAACACTATTTTATTTTCATATGCTCTTCTTATTACGAGATAAAGGGGTAATTATTTTACATTTTTAGATATTCTCTTAGCCTTCTCTAGACACTCATGAAGCTTATGAAGATCAAAGATACTTCACCCCTTCCTTCAAGAGATATTCAACCTTTGCCAACAAAATTATAAAAGTCCCCAAGGGGGCCCACACCCATGGTTAAGTACATCCTACTTCTAATCATCTCACACCATCAGTAGAAATAGACCTCGTGGCCAACTTCTAAACTTATATTATAAATGATTGAGATGTTGCAAACACAATAATTCACATGACATCATACTCATCACACACTTCTTTACCACTTTGAGTATCACAATTATTTTTGCAAAGCACCAAGTTTCATCTCAAAATGCGTGACCCTCGTCTTTTTGATTTTCTTCATGGTATTACATTTTGATGGACTATTACTTTTCAATTATCTATTTTAGATTTAGTTTTCTCTTTTGTATGATTTGGGATGTGTTATTGTGCTTCCCTATCTTCTTTACAATATATCTTTTGCAGCCCTGTTGGCCAATCTTAGCCTTTGGTGGCCATATTACTTTTCCATTGTCTATTTTAGATTTAGTTTTCTCTTTTTTATGATTTGGGATGTGTTATTGCGCTCCCCTATCTTCTTTAAAATATATCTTTTGCAGTCCTATTGGCCAATCTTAGCCTTTGGTGGCCATATTACTTTTCAATTATCCATTTTAGATTTAGTTTTCTCTTTTGCATGATTTGGGATGTGTTATTGTGCTGCCCTATCTTCTTTACAATATATATTTTGTAGTCTCATTGGCCAATCTTAGCCTTTGGTGACCATATTACTTTTCAATTATCTATTTTAGATTTAGTTTTCTCTTTTGTATGATTTGGGATGTGTTATTACGCTCCCCTATCTTCTTTAAAATATATTATTTGTAGTCATATTGGCCAATCTTAGCCTTTGGTGGCCATTAATATATAAATTAAATTAAATTAACTCACTACTATACTAAATACAATTAACACCACCATCTAGATCGAAGTCGTGAAGGAAATCCATATGTGTGTGTGTGTGTGTGTGTGGTGTATGTATATATAAATTAAATTATATTAACTCGCTACTACACTAAGTATCGTTAGTGTCACCATCTAGGTCGAAGTCATGAATGAAATTGATGTGTGTGTGTGTGTGTGTGTGTGTCTATAATGTATTTAAACATTAATAAATTAAAATTTTAAATTATTTCAATTTTTTTGATACAATTATATTAAAAAATATCATCATTAATAAATAAAAAATTATATATACAATAATGTAATTAATATACTCTCCCTCTTAAAAATTAAAAGATAGATCTATGTCATAAATCCTAGTCATTGTCATGCTCATCTTAAACATAATTACTAAGGATGTCATATGTTTATAATGAGGCATCATTTAGCTCAATATCTTCATTAGCACAATCAACATAAACGAGACCCTCCTCATCATTGTCCTTAATATCAAGGCCTTCAACTTGGACATAATGTATATCTACCTATAAATTATACATAATTTAATTGTCATATGTGATTATAGATATAGTTGATTACATTTAAAAATTATATTGGGTAGACCTAACTAGTTTGTCTCAACTAATCTAGTAAATTTATTAATGACAGATAACCCCTAAAATGAGCCTACATGTTGAATGCATTTGTGCTTTATCTTAGAACTTTAGCTATTATATCACTTCCTTTATGACTTTACCGTCTTACTATTGTCCAACTTTAAACAAGATATTATTTTAATATTTAAATGGTATCATTAAATTTGTTCATTAACTTATAATCACATTTCTAACACGCTTGAGCCAATCATCACACAACTTTAACCAAAATATTGTTTTTAAATCAAGAAATCGATGCCTTTCTCCTCTCTGCATATATACAAGTTAAAAAATCATGCATTTCATAAATATTACATGGCTACGAAATAATGAAATGTTAATTAATATGCATTTGGGTAGCCTTCTCACATACCCACAATCCATCTTTTCTTTTTATGAACGTTATTCGCTGATCGTCCTGCTCTGTAAAACAAAATTCTTTCTGTGTTTTAAATCATGACAATGAAAGTCATAACAGATCGAATCCAAATTAAAACTGAACAATACCGCCAACCAACCAAAAAAAAAGATTATTCAATAGTGACTTAAAAAGGCCAAATGAATGTGTTGTAAATTCTTAAGCTGCCTTCCTTTTATAGAAATGGGGTTTATCCATTTACAGATTCTATTTAACTTTCTCCTAAGTTTATTGGGCACATGAGCTGCTAGAATTCAGTCCAACATGTGCGGAGTAAGCTAAAGCCATGGATGTGAGACCAGATATCCTAATCTCAACAACTTACAAGATTTGAACATTTTGATTTTATTAAACACGTGTAGTTTTGTATTTTTGTTTAAAAGGATAAACACTGGGAATGACGTGAGAAAACATGAGACTATCTTAATGAGATTGGGACCAGCCTGACCTCTGACCAGCCTCTTCAGTTTTATCATTTGGGAAATCAGATCCACTTTGCTGGCCTTTCATATCTTTTTTCTTTTTCTTTTCTATTTTAATTCTTTTTAGGTTGGGTGGTCAGCATTGACAACCTATCATTTTTTTTGAATTGTAAAGGTTAAATTTCTGTATTTTTCTTCTTTTTAGGTTGGGTGGTCAGCATTGACAACTTATCTTTTTTTTTAAATTGTAAAAGTTAAATTTTTGTAAATGGTTATTGGGCCACGGGAGAATTTGGTCATGGTTGTCATTCCAAGTTTGAATTTGATAGTTTTATGGTTATATTTAGTTTTTTAGTTGTAAAATTTAATTAATTTTTTAAGGAGATTATATTAGATATAAAGTAAAATTTTAGGTACGTTAAAGATTTAAAAAATTCTAATGAATATATAAATTTTTATTATAAATTATATAAATATTTAAATGATAATATTGAAAAGATAATCGTCATCAAAAAATTCATGATAAGTAAGATTGATCATCAAATTTAGACCTTGCTTCTACTATGCTTTCATTTAAAGAACTTTATAATTTTCTCATATATTTTGAAAGTTATATTTTGTTGGTTTTTTAAAGATTGTGATTGTTATTGTATTTGAATTGTAGTTTTATATAAGAATTGAGGGTATTTAATCGATCAAATTTATTTAGACTTAAATATTTAAATATTTAATTTATTATTATTATGTGGATGTTTTTTTTCAAAAGAGGCAAAGCCCGTCTATTTAAAAAGTTTTAAAAACCTAGGTGGAATAGGGAAATACAACAAAAAAACCACTAATAATTATAGTGCTTTTAGAAAGTAAACTTATATTAAAAACCGAGTCACATATCTTGAAATAAAGCAAATAGAACAAAGGTTAGACTTCCTCGAAAAAGCTGGAAACCACCATTATTGGAGCATCCTTGTGTGCTTCTTCTTCAATGATTGAGGCTACCAACTCTGAATCAACCAACTTGGAATTATCTTTGCCAACCAAGATACCCAACATGTCATAGATGGTGTTCAGCTTATGGCTCTAAATTATGTTGTCAACTTCATTGGCCTTCAAAAGAACCCAAAACTGGTCCATCCTGGTGTCCACTACATTGTCACAATGTATAACATCCTCATGGACCACTAGTGAGTTGATGGTGCTAAAGAGAACCATATAAATGCCAATTAATTGGACCACCTTGAGGGTGTCCAACCTAGGGGTGGATTGCCCATGATCCTCCAAGGCCTAGATAATTCAATCAATAGAAGCAACATAAATGCCACCACCCAACCTCATAGATAGTTCAACATGTAGGATATTAGTAGCCATCCAATTTAACAACTTTTCATCTTTCACGCCATCAATTATAAGAGCCTTCTACCAAAAATTCAGAGCTTCCTTGGCCATGATTCTTGTTTTCTTATCTAGCAAAACTCTAAAATTCAACAAGTGCCTCGACTTGAGATCGTTAACCAACCTGAAGAAGGAATGGTGAAATTCAACTAATGAATACTTGTGCAGCATGTTCAAATTCATTTATTTAACGATATTAAGTGTCATGTCCTTGCCCTTTCTCTATCTAGTTCTCTTGGAGAGGCTCGAGCTAGCCAAAGGGATTTCCATGTTGACAATGATATTCTACTTCTCCTAGATTGCTTTTAGGCCCACACAAAACTCAAAATGACTAAGTGAGGTGGGTAGTGGAAGATGTGAAGGGATCTCACAAATGCCTGATACCACATGAATTGATTACCATACTAAGTCATTATGTCAATGAGTTGTTGAAAGAAAATCCAGATTCCTTGGGTGATGATGTGGCATGGGTCACTATCTTTAATCATTAATATTATTAATTAAGCAATGATGGCAATCCAAATCAATAAACTTCTTAGCTTTTGGATATAAATTTGGCATGTGAATTAATTCCAAGTGATTGTCTTGGAAGTTAAGTCTAACACCCATATTTGTAAAGTGGTATGCAACCTAGTTGCCTTCACGAGGGTATGATGGAGGTTGAAGTAGACAAAATTCTCTCAAATATTTATACAATCCTCCAAGATGTTGGCACTTGATTCCAATTAGTGATGTTTCTTGAATTCATTACTTCCACAATTAGTTGGAAGTCTACTTCAATATCAAGACTAGTCCATCTCTACTGCGACGCTATGAAGATCCTTCTCCAATTATCCTTGTAGTCAGTGAAGTTGTTGATGCATCTACCCAAATATTCGTTATATCCAAGGAGAAAGTTGATTTTGGAGTTTTTAAATATATCTCACAAGTACCAACTCAACCTGGGTTGCCCTTTGCAGGTCCGTCAAAATTATGCTTGATCGAATGGCCTTGCAGAGGAGACCAACTAGTTGAAGGTCACTTAGAATTTCTACTAACCCTATAATCAGGAATATGTGGATGTTTTTTAAATTTATACTTTAATAAATAATATTGTAACTTTTTCAATATTTTCAATTTTACTTTTTTTATATTTATAATTTTATAATAGAACAAAAAATTATAAATAAAGTGGCATACATTAATTGAGGATTTTTGTTATAAGATTGGTGGTATAGTGGCAAATGGTCATAATGATTAAAATTAACAGTTATTTTAAAGGTGTAAGTTATGTTAGAATCGATGTAATTTTATGTTTTGGTAAAGCGAGGTTTTGTAAAGCAAAAGAGTGTAAATCGACAGTCGTATCTCACTCAAAACCCATGACTATTGAACTTATCTCACTTTTTGAGCACAAAGTGTCAAGAACAACAATCTAATACTTCTAATGTAGGTGATGGTGGAAAAGGAAGTAGTGTGTTACTTCATAAGGCATGCCAATAAACTATGTGAGGAGGAGATGTCACATTTCACAATGAGTTTGAGTGATGACAAAGTGGTGGGGAAGGGAAAGGTCATACTAAACATGAAAGCAATGAAATATTTCAAGGTGAGTCGGGTGGTGATGGTGAGGGGCAATGACGGGGTACTTTAGGTGATGGAATCAAAGAAGCCTAGGAAAATACATGTCCAAAGTTCAATGACATGTCACATATGTCTGCTAACTATGTAAAACCAAATTAGGTGAAAAATGGAAAGGCTTCCTCAATGAAAGACACCTCCTACATAATCTAATGAAATGATATAGGGTGTCATTTATAAATAGATATGGATATAAATATTTCCACATTTTTTCAATTGTCTTTCTTAATAACACTAACAATAGTATTGTATTTTTAATCATAGTGTTTGTTTATTTTTATTTGAGTAATGGAGGAGATGCAAAACTACCACTAGGACCACAAGCGCTACTAATTTTGGGTAGTCTATTAGACTTGGGTTTGAATCCTAATCAATCTCTATATATTCTCTCCAAGCACAATGGCCTTACACACACACACACACACGTTAATATATTATACTCTATGCTATGTACCTAAGGATATGATATATTGATGTATATGGGTTGATGGAGATGCCGACATGTGGCACATATCCCCGTACAATATATTAGGATAATAAAGTAACTTGTGGAAGTAATACATTGGGTAATGGTTGGCCTACATTCGGATTAGGAGGTTACCCATCCATGGGTTAGATAGATGTATATATATATAGGAGATGATTATCATGGTAAAGATATCAAGTAAACATTGAGTCTTCTATTATAAGAGGATATTGGAGGTTGTCCCCTTGAAGAGACATTGTGGAGTTATTCCTTCCTAAAGGAGTATTATATGGTGTTTCCCTACCTTAAGGGTATTTATGCATATATTGAATATCAAGATCTTACAAGTGGTATCAGAGCTTCGATTTGGGCAATTTGTGGAGCAAAATCCTAGTTTTTTTTTAATCATCAATAAATTTTTATTGGTTGCAAATTTTTCCACAAATTTTTTACTGGATATAGATAATATTTCAAATAAGTCACAGTAAAAAAATAGATATTTTTTGATTCGTTTGAGGGAGTTATTTCTATTTTAGGGTTTATAATAATTTTGCTATATCTTCTGAAATATAGGGAATTTTTATTCAAAATTTTTATTGGAGATGTAAGAAAATATAAGAGAAGCACAATCAAAATTTTAGAATTTTTTGAGTTGTTTGAAGTGATTTGTTTCAATTTTATGGATCAATTTTGACATTTTAGGGTTTCATGAACCTTAATTTTTTTGTGGATCATGGAGTTGCAAACATTTTTAGGGGAAGATGATATTGATGCTAAATAATGGTGGCTCCTTTTGGAGAATTATTTTACAAAAACTTTTGGGCAAAGACAATTACTTCCTTTTTTGTCTGGGCCTGCACTACATTGGTTTGATCAATTGTGTTGTATAGAAAGGTTTTCTTCATGGAAAGAAGTGGAACAAATATTTTTAGATCGTTGGGCTATAAAAAAAGAAGTAGAAAAAGAAGAAACAGTAGAAGAAGAAGAAGCAGAAGAAGAAGAAGAAGAAGAAGAAGAAATAGAATAATCAGTAGAAGAACAAGAAGAAGAAGAAGAAGTAGAAGAAGCAATAGAAGAAGAAGTAGATGAAGAAGAAGAAGAAGAATTAGATGATAAGGGTTCAAATAATTTGGCTCCAAAGAAATATGAGTCAATTTTTCAATTTCATGGATGCATTCAAAATAAGAAGGTGGTTGTGTCCATAAACCCTACCAGCAAGTATAACTTCATTAACATGAATGCGATCAAGCATCTACATGTTCAATCAAATAATATCAAGGAGGTTCAAGTAGATGGTAAGAATATTTCAATATTTGAAGATTTGAAGCTCATTATGGAAAAATATTTTTTGCATTCAGATTTTTATGCTTTGGATATGGATGATATGGATATAGTTCTTGGATATCCATGGTTAGAGACTTTAGGAACAATGAATATTAATGTTTAGAAAAAGTTCATGAAGTTTTGGTATAAGAAAAAGAAGATCACTTTACAAGATATCATAGTGAAAAAGGCACCAATAACAATCCAGGTAGATCATAAGGATGAGATTGAAAGAAGTGATGAAGATCATGATGAAGATTCAGATGATATAGATAAAGACACACTACAAATGAAAACTTCATATCCTCAAGAGACAAAGAAGGAAAAGGTGGAAGAGGTAGAAGTAAAGGTGGATAAGGTCAAGGTATTGGAAAAGGTTGAGGTATATAGACACCCACATCATCATGAGAGGAAGCAATCATGGAACCAGGTGAAGAAGTGTCATAATAACAATCATTTTGTCTGTACAGGAAATAAAATTTCCAATCATTATGCATATGCATGGAATCCAAAGAAAAAATACTATGGCACATGGAATGAATGGGGAAATCATTATGACTATGCATGGAAGAATACTTACTATGGTCATGGTTGGAATTAGAAAAGCGCAGTGGAATATGGTACATGGAATAAAAAGAGGAATAATTATGCTTGGACACCAAAGCAATATAATTATGATCATAAATACAAACAGAGGAGCATAAGGGAATTTGGAAACAAGCTTGGAGAGCTATCACCTGTCAAGATCACATATGGATGGCTAGATGATCGAGATTGGAGACAAGTGTGCAATGATTTGAAGCACACTCATTATTTGGTTTCTTCCTATGTTTCGGGGATGAAACATGTCAAAGAGGGAAGTAATGCTATGTACCTAGGGATATGATATATTGATGTATATGGGTTGATGGAGATGCCGACATGTGGCACACATCCCCTTAGTTAGTTATATGGGTACAATATATTAGGATAATAGAGTAACTTGTGGAAGTAGTACATTGGGTAATGGTCGGCCTACATTGGGATTAGGAGGTTATCCATCCATGGGTTAGATAGATGTATATATATAGGAGATGATTATCATGGAAAGGATGGGAAGTAAGCATTGAGTCTTCTATTGTAAGAGGATATTGGAGGTTGTCCCCTCAAAGAGACATTGTGGAGTTATTCCTTCCTAAAGGAGTATTATATGGTGTTTCCCTACCTTAAGGGTATTTCTGCATATATTGAATATCAAGATCATAACACTCTATATATAGTATATTATTTATATTAAATATATTTTAATATGTTGATATGTATATTATAATATTATATTATATAGTAATATATTAATATGAAAAAAAAGTTATTATCACTGTATTGAATGTAAAATGTCTAAAAACAATGTATGAGGATGGTGAGAGTGCATGGAAAGAACATAAAGGATTTACAGACCCTAACCTCTCATTTACCACACTACTCAAGCAAGGATTTCCAATGATGAGTAAATGTGGAATTTAGTGAGGCATAGGAGTGGGCAGAATATGAGGAGTGGTTAGTGGAGATCAATGTGTGGCAAGATCATTGGGGTAGGAAACATGTTTTTTTGGCTTTTACAACTAGATAAAACCAACAAGCTTGGCCACAAATAGATTAGAAGGGTACTCTACTAGTAGCGACAACAGTGTGCTCTCAAGAGGTGGCTATGGGAGTAAATTAAATTCCCCTCAAGAAAGGGCTTTCCTTGGTAGAGGGCTGCATTATGGGGCATGATGCATGTCTTTCTATGGAGGATGGGCTTAGCCCAACTCTCAAGTGTTCCCAAGATGGTATCTTATTTAGAAAACCTAAAGAACTAGTTGGGAGGCCAATGATTTCGATCTAAGTATCCAGGATTTGGAAAATAGAGATTTCATTAGTAAATTTGTTGGGAGATGGCCAAAAATTGGTGCAATTGAAACTTATATTTCTAGGTTTGAGGGGATAAAATCTTGCTCAAATCCCTTCCCAAGGTGTTTTTTGTTATTATCTACCCTACTAGTGTTAATAAAAAAAGCAATTTTATTTGAACCCTTTTAGGCCTTGGATGGCGTTGGTATGTGGATTCAATAGTGGTGCCCTAATTTTGATGCCCATGTAACCAAAAGAGGCAATTTTATAGTTTGGATCAGATTTTAAGGGCTACCAACAAAGTATTGGTCATAATACTATCTTAAGGTGTTGAGATGCCTACTAGGAGATTTCATCCAACTTGATCCCACCACTAAAGATGGTACCCTAGTTTCTTATACAAGGATTTATGTTTTTATGGATCTGGACAAGGAAATATATATGTATTTTAATCAATTCACATGGGAGGGTTTGGTCGTAATCTATGGATTTGGAAAAGCTTCCATTTTAGTGTTTTAGTTATCGATGATAAGGACACATACAAAACATTTACCCTAGGGTCTAAGCCTGAAAGTGGTCTCCCTCTTACATCCAAACCTGAAATGCCAAGCTTGCCCCCCCCCCCCCCCCCCCCCCCCCCCCCCCCCCCCCCCCCCATCTGAGGCCTTTTATTTCAGAAATGGAGGCAACTTCTTTTCAAATTGTGGGTTTGTTAGTGATCCTCACACCTAGGGTTGAAATTAGTATAAATTGAAGCTCTCCTATATAAGCTTGACAAGGGGGAATCTTTATCTCCTTCCTCCATGCTCTACGCTTGTGATTTGATCTTAGAATAAACTCAAACAAATAAATATCTATTACAATCTTCCTCTCTAGGGCTTTCTTAGTGGGATATGAATGTCCCTATCAAAGAGGTAGGGTTAGGTTGTCCTTAGCCGAGTGTTGATCCTTTAGAAAGTGAGGGCAGTGAATTAGAAGAAGAGATAAATTTTAAAGCATTTGTTTCCTTTTCTCAAACTAAGTGTAAGAACTCTCAACCAAATTTTGGCCCACCTGCCATGTGCGGTCGTAAATCAACAAAGGATTAGGTGGTAAGAGAAGTTTTGAAAGGCAAGAAAAACTATAATTTAGCCAATTTATATGTTTCTAAAAAGTAGAAGGTGGAATTCCCCTCTTTGGAGTCATGAAGACAATATCTTGGAATTTTAGGGGCCTAATTTCCCTTGATAAGAGAGGCTTGGTCAAGATTCTGTTGTTGTCCTCCTCTCTGAACCTTTTGTTGTTGTAAGAAACAAAGGTGGTTAAGTCAAAAATAAATTATCTTATGAATAAAAGTTGGAATAGGTTGAAAGGATATTACATTAAGGCCCCATGTGCCTCTGGGGGCATGGCAGTAATTTGGTCCCTAGATTCAATGCATGTGGTCCTCATTAACTTTGGATCAAATTATAAACTATGTTGGGTCTTAGAATTTAGATCAGATGTAAGTTTTTTTCTTCTCAATGTTTATGGTCCATGCTCTCATAATATTAAACAACATCTATGGAATGAATTTTCTATACTCATTTAAATTTCAATGGTGAGAGGTTTTTAATTAGATAGGATTTTAATGCAATCCTTTCCAATTCTTAAAAAAGGGGAGGTGATCTGATGACTTCCTAATCTCAAATTGATTTTGTTAATTTTGTGTCTATCAATTGTTTCCTTGACATTGAGCCAAAGAATGGGTATTTATCTTGGGAAAATAGAAGAGTGGGTTCCAACAATATTTTTTAAAGGTTGGATCACTTTATGGCATCACACTAATGGCTCATAAAAAATTGGGTGATGGAATTCTTCATCCTAGATTATGGATTAGGGTGTGCACTGATTGAATGCAACATCTTGGTTGATTCCACTCCAACTAAGTGTCCTTTCAAATTCAAACTAATGTGGCTAAGAGATCCTTCTCTACATGACTTAATTAAGGATTGGTGGATTATGGCTCCCCCTTTGTCTGGATCCAAAATGGTCAAAATGGCAAAGAAACTTTAGTACATCAAGAACTGCCTAAAATAGTAAAACAAAGAACATTTTTGAAAAAAATCTAGGAAATCACCTATGTAGAAGTTGAGCTGGAAGATATCAATGATATAGTTTCAATAAGGGTATGGATGCATAAATTACCGCAAATAAAAAAAACTTATTGGTAGAGCTAGAGGAGTTGCACTTAAGAGAGGAGTTGTACTGGAGGCATAAATCAAGAGAAGGGTGGCTTAAAGAAGGTGACAAGAGCACCATTTTTTTCACCACTCAACTAGGGGAAAGGGTCACTAAACTACATTTCGAGCATAATGTTGATAGAGGGGCATGAGCTAACCCACATTTTTGAGATTAAGGAGGAATTTCTCAAGTTATTTAGTGACATTTTGCCTTGCCCAAAGGCATTAATGTTGTCTGCCCAAATAGGTAGCCTTGAACATATCCCTAGTTGGTGGAGGATTGCCAAAATCAGTCTTTGTTGGCACATTTATTTATTGATGAAATGAAGTCTACAATATTTTTAATGAAAAAGGATAAAGATCATGGACTTGATGACTTCCTAATTGCTTTCTCTTAAGCATTCTGGTACATTGTTGGTTTAGAGGTAACAAATAAGGTTGAATAATCTCACAAGAGAAGGAAGGTAGCTCCTAACTTGAACTGCACGATCATCTCTCTAATTTATAAAGGGGTTTATCAAGTTAATTTTGGGGATTACAAACCAATCTTCATCTGCAATACGATCTCTAAATTAATTTCCAAGGTAATGGCTACTTATTTGAAACCCATGCTGGATCTTCTGATCTCTGAGGATCAACGGGACTTTATCCTAAATAAAAACATTCAAGAAGGGATTATTATTGCTAATGAAAATTTCCACTCTCTAATCAACAATCACAAGAAATGGATGTTAGTCAAGATAGATATTAGCAAATCCTATGACAAAGTAAATTGGCATTTTCTACTCAAGGTCCTGGAGAAATTTGGTTTCTACAAAGAGTGGTGTGATTGGGTTTCAACTGCATCTCTAGTGACAAATTATCTATCTTGGTTAACAAAAATCTCTCAAGTTTTTTTGAAGCAACTATATGTCTCTGGTAGGGAGATTTCTTGTCTCCCTTATTATTTATTCTAATGGTTGAAGCATTGGGCTAGGCTATTCGGGGGGTTAAGGTGGTCAGTAACCTCTGGGGGCTCAAGGTGGATGATGGCTTGGAAAACCTCATGCATCAATAATTTGTTGATGATACCTTTATCTTTGGGTATGCCTTGATCTAGGAAGTAAGTAATTTTAAAATAATTATGAAGTAGTGTTTGGTCAGAGTGTCAATGAGTAGAAGTTTGAGGTCTTCTTCCCTAATTTCAATATTTAGTCCTAGCAAGCTATTGTTATTGCCCTTGTCCTCAAAATAGGCAATCTCCCAAGCAAGGATTTAGGAGTTCCACTCTTCTTTTATGATGGAAAGGCATATTTATGTGATGGATTGATAGAATCCTTAAAATCAAGGTTGTCTTCTTGGAAGGGCAAGTGGCTTAACTTGGTAGGTAGACTTACTTTAATCAAGTTAGTGCTCAATACCATCCCTATATTCCTGCTTTTAGCTCTTCACCCTCCTAGCAAGGTGCTCCATCACTTCAAAAAAATCATGAAATAATTATTGTGGAAGGGGGTGAAGGACAAGCGAAAAATTCCTCTTCTTAGATGGGACATGGTATGTCTCCCTAAAAGTTTGAGAATTTGAAATTTGGCATTTGGAGCAAAGTTGGTGTGGGGGATGCTAACAAATCCAGACTCTTTATGGATCAAACTTCTCTATAATAAATGCTTTGGCCAAGTGAATACTTTGAGCATCATTTTGGTGGAAGACCCCCCTAAAGGCTCACATTTATGGAATTTCTTGTTAAAATGCAAAGCCTTTGAGCAGGGAGCATATCTCTTGGAAAACCAACAATGGTAGATGGGCTAATTTCTGGGAGGATTCATGGAATGGACATAACCCCTTGGTGAATCATCTAAATCTTGAATAAGCCCACTACTTTCTCTTTAAATCTTGGGGGACAAATATAATTGATTATTTGGAGCAACATTTGGTGCACAAAATGTTTTTTTAGAAATGGAAGAGTTTGGTGGAGCTCCCCAGACCTCCTAATCAATGTGAGCATCTTGTTTTGTTACTTTTCAAAAAGATGGTATTCATTTGATTCAAGGTAGACTCTTTGCATTGGATTGGGGAAAAATCTGGGTGTTATTTAGTCAACCTGGGCTACCAAATGGCATAGGTTATGGATTCCACGGCTAGATGGGCAAGCTCCATTTGTTGGAGTAAGGTGGGATTCCTAAAGCAGGGGATTTTACTTGGTTGGGCATCCAAAGTAGAGTGCTCACTTAGGATCAAAACCAAAAAAATGGGTTTGTCAGACCTTCTTGGTGTTGTCTTTGTAATGAGGTGGAGGAATCTATGGATTACTTTTTTTTCCTCCGATCCTTTTATGGAGTTGTGTTGCTACTGGTTATGTGGGAAGCTTGGATGGTCATGGGGGATAACTTCCTCTCTCCTTCAGGGTTTCTCCTTCTAGCTATATTGGGTTCTCCCAAGGACACTTTCCTTGGACTATGGAAGCCTAGTCCTACTATCTTGATTTGGTCAATTTAGAAGAAAATGAACCAAAGGATTGTTTTTATAAGGAGAGCCCTTTGCTTGTAGTTCTAAAAAATGTAGAGATTTTAATATCAGAAGTTATCTCTGATCATGCCCATAGACACAAAAGAAATTTGGCTTCTTGGGATTTGAAATTTTGATCTAAATGGAATATGTTACATGCTCCCCCATTAATGGGCCATTGGTATTGAAGTCTAGCCATAAAAGGGTAGACAATGTAGATTAGATCCTACCTCCTCTTGGTTGGTTCAAAATAAAATTTTATGGTGCTTTACAGGGCAACCCTAGGGCTTTGTGTGCAGGATGCATATCAAGGATTGTTGTGGGTCCCTACTCTAAGTAGTTTCCCTCAAGCTAGTTGTGGGTACTAATAATGAGGTGACGGCTCGGGCATTGGTTATAGGTATTGAGTTGGATTTCCATTGTGGGCTAGATGAGATGATCATTGAGGGGATTCTATGGTCATAATTTAGACTCTCCGAAATAAGGATACTAAGACTTGGTCGATCAATAATATATTGGAGCAAATTTGGTTCTAGTTAGAGTCCTTCTCTTCGTGGATAGCTCAACGTTGATTCATGGAAGCCATTTCAACTATATAATTTCTTGTTAACTAAGGTATTGAGCATCCTGATGATATTGTGATGGATAACATAGCAAGTGCATGGCCCATTTCTTCAATTTAACCTTCGATTGACCTTGGTTAGTGGTGTTAGTGGTGATTATGTTTTGTCTTTGGTTGATAAAATTTTCACCACCACCTACCCCTTCATTTTTTGGCCTCCTCATTCTTTATTTTTGTAGTGGTTGGCTTTATTATCATCTACCTTAGTAAATGATAAACACACATAGAGGGGGCGAGATGTTCAAATCACTCTTGGATTTGGTATTGACATGAATTTTTGTTTAGATATTTCCTATGTGGCTCGCTGGTTCTTTATGCCCTTGAAAAAAATGGACCTGCCATGGATAGTGGTTGTTGTGAACTAGTGCTTTGCATCATCGATAAAAAACATGAAAACGCTTCTTTTGGGAGGTGATAGAGTCCAGAATGAAATGGGTTTACCAAGTTCTGACACCACACATTCATTCTTCAGTCAATTTTGACAATTCTAGGGGAGGCTTTCATCAATGCACACAATAAGGTTAAGTTAACTCTTCCATGGTCTCAGCCTTTGCTTCCAATATTATTTTGCTTCTTGAGGACAAGAAATAGGTCATAGATTTGGTGGATTATTTTGTGAAACTTGTTCATAGAGTGTGTGTGGTCGAGGCTATTATTGCTTTAACCTGGGAAATCATTTTTCTAAGGGTTGAAGTGGATTTGATTCCTTTAACGATGTTCAGAGAGATGGAAGGAAGGTTTGCTACGCTTTATAATTTTCTGGAACAATCTTCAAAGGCTTAGAAGGATGCTTCATCATAGGCCATAATTTTCCTCTCAGCTCCTCACCTGGAAGTAATGAAAAATCCTATTCTTGATTTGGAGGCCCAACTGCATGTTAGACACTCGTAGGTCAAATTGGCATCAACTAAATTCTTGTTCTGTGTGGCTGGCCAAGCAGATGTGTTCTCCCCAATTGGGTGAAGGCCCCTTCTGGGTTGTGTCTACGAGCTTCATCCCATCCTATGCAAGAACATCTAAATTCAGTTAGCCGTAGCTTGAGTTTGGGAGATATTTTTAGACGTAGTGAGAAGCAGTTAGGTGGAAGTGAATCCTCGACCTATCAGTAGGGCTTGGCTGTAGGTTTGGGTCTATTTTCAGAGATTGAAGGTGTACTGGTGGTCGATGACATTTGTATAGGCTCGACTGGATTACATGGGGGCGCTTGCATGGACATTGACTCTGATTCCTCATCTAGCTCTTGATGACCAGTTTTTGTGTTGGGTTCAGTAAACCAAGTGGTGAATCTTTTTATTGTTTTCCTGTTCTATGTTGATCTATATGTGAAACACACAGAGTATAATAGGTTAGTAGATTAGTATAAAATCAAAATCAATTGAAAACTTAGAACAAACCTAAGCATGTGCCATCGTATTGAGCAAGACTAATGAGAAAGAGAAACAAAATAAATGGAGATAAACAAAACAAAATTGTATTACCTTCCTGTAGATTCTTCTCCTTATCAGATTTCAAACGTGATGTGCTCCGATTTGTAGTTGCAAGTTATTTGGTGGATGTGAGTGATCAAACGAACAACATATCCCCTTGCTACATGAATGATTTTGATTTGAATGATGAAGAATTGATTTGAGATAATTTCTTCAAATTGGTAGAACTTCATTGTGTTATCAAGACTTGCTAAAGATAAATGAGGAATTTTCTATTTATAGCTTTTCTATTGAGAATGAAGACCATTAATATTGATGCAAGATTTACTCTTGAGGATGATTCCTCAAGAAAATGATATTTTATTCAGATGTGGGAATTTGGGATAGTGGAGGACATGTGGGGTATTTCAGGATTATTAAATTGGATAATGTGGATTTTTAGATTATTAAATTAGATAATGGGAATATGAGGATTATAAAACTCATATAGTGAGAATTTAAGGATTATAAAATTAAATAATGGGAATCATGTGGAGATCATAAATGAATATAAAATTCATTTGTGGGAAAATATGAGGAAAATAAGATTATAAAATTAGATAATGGAATGAAGTGGAGGTTAGTGAGATTATAAAGTTAGATAATGAAAAATATTAAATTAGATAGTGGAATGAAATGGAGGATGATGTCACGATGTAAGGATTATTTGATTATTTGATTTATAGAAATTATTGATATTCAAAATATATAGAATTTTTTATTAGGGAAGGATTAGTTAATTAATAAATGTTAATTAATTAATGTAATGTGTGATGAATGGTGCAATGAATAGAAATTTTGAGTAGTAGCAGTGAATATTGATGATGGATTAAGATTAGGGTTTGTTATTGTAAATAGAGGATTGATTGGGGATTTAGGGATGATGCTAGATGTTGATTTAGTGGATAGTTAAAATTGACACAAAGTGTTTGATTCTAGGAGTCTACATGTTTCCCCTCTTTTAGAAGGTGTTGTGAGACATGATGTGTGGATTAATGGTTTTACAAAGAATTAAAAAGTCAAAAAAGGTGGACAAAAAGTTTGATGATGATGAAATGAGAATGTGATAGATGAGCCCCCCTTAAGGGGACATGTGGGGATGAAGGATGTGGATGGGCCCTCAAAAAAGAAGATGATGAAAATGAATGAAATTGACTTTTGGATAAAATTAACCCACTCGAGCTAGTGTTTGCATGCTTTGATTATTGTGAAAGAGAGAATGATGTGCCCCAAGTAGAGCAGAGTTGGGAGGGATGCATCCCAAGATAATGAGATGCATGCTTTATTTGTTGAGAATGGATGAAATGATTTAATGTTGACAAACGTCAAAGAGGGATGAAATGATTGGATATGAAGAGATGGATAAACTTTGCAAGGGGATAAACTATCACTTTAACACATCTCCACATATATTTTGCTACTTTATTTTTGATATTGCACATGATATTATGCACCATGATGACCTAAATGCAATGTGCATAAGGACTGACCCTCAATCCAATAGGTAAATGACACAAATGCACCATGATATGGAAAAATCAGGATGACATTATTGTCATATGCCGATGGATGGACTTAAGTACAAGTTCATGACAAGAAGCACCATGATATGGAAAAGCCATGATGACATTGTGGATGCAAATAAACTAAGTCAAGGCACAATAGGAAAATTAAATAAACAAAAAAGTAAGCAAACACACACACACTTAAAAACAACAACAACAACAACAACAAAAAGCATCTTATTGATAATGAAGTCCAAAATCCAAGTGTGAGAACTTGATGAGATAATTGAATAGTGTCCCCAAGAAAGGATACATGCAAGAAAATTGGATTTGGAGTTACAAGCTTGATGTGCCCCAAACAGGGCAAAAGTGGTAAGCTTGGATTGGATTGACTAGCCCCAAATAAGGCAGAATTGGGAATGAAATATCTCAAGAATGAAGCTACAAACTTGATGTTCCCCAAATAGGGTGAAAGCTGCAAGCTTGTATTGTATTAACGAGCCCCAAATATGGTGAAATTATGAATTAAATATCCTAAAAATGGTTTGATAGCTAGATAAATGAATTTGCCTCAAACATGGTAGATTTTGGGAAGGACACATCCTCACAAGCTGAAATTATTTGAAAAAGAAATTTTGACCAAATTTAGGATAAGATGATTTTTTTTTGGATTTTTTTAATTTATATCTCTTTGTGGATATTTTTGGATTTTTCTCATTTTTAGTATTTTTATGATTATCTAATGTTTTTGGATTTTATGGAATTTTCAATGTTTAATATTTTTGGAATAAATATATACAAGGGGTCACCAGCAAAGAAAAAACCTGTTCTAGCACCAATATGGGACATGATAATAGATGGAAAGAATTAAAGGATGATGTTGGATGATAATGGAAGATAAGGAATGGATTAGGGATCTCAAAGGACCATGTCACATGGGAACCAAATCTCTAGTTGTCAAAACACCATTTGGAGGATATACCTGAATGCTTCCCAAAATAAGGATCAAAACCTCTTTCACTTCCTTAGCAAGGTCAAGACAGGAAGATGGATATGATAGGATGGAAAAGGATGGATATTTATATGAAGATTTAGATGGACAAGATGGCTTGAAGGGAATGGATATTAATGTGGATGGGGCTGCCCCCAAGTGTTGAGGTACTTGCAGATAAAAAATATATTTACTCATGAGGCTAGAAACCTTGTTTTTATCATGGTACTTGTCGAAGGTACCAAAAGCATGGTTATCACCATTAAATAATTTTTTTATCTCTTTTGATTTTTGATATTTTTATTAATTCTTTGATTTTTTTTATTTTTTTAATTTTTGAGTTGTTAACATCTCAACTAAATGGAGGATTACAAGATGCATAATGCTAACCCTTTGATGTCTAGCCCATACCCACTCTAGATAGTTGATCTGCTAAGATCTTGTTGTTTATATGGACCCTACTGATCTTCATTGATTGTTGATTATTTTTCCTCCAGACCTCTAAATAATGTGTCATTATATCCTATATGAAATATAGTACTGTCAAGGAGGGAAAAAAAGAAAAAGAATTAGATAAAATATTTTATTTGATGATGGGATATAAGATTTAGATGAAGGATATGATCGTTAAGGAATGTATAATTGTTAAGGGACCAATGAAACTTAGGATTTTAAGTCACATAGATTTTTTTTGATTTTGGATGTTCTAATTGCGACATGATTTAGACTATTATGGGGTCAAAGATCTCCGATAATTCTCTCAATAGGACCACAAGGTTTTTCTGTGCCTTAGGCCCAAGATTGTTGTAATCTAGATGATCTTTGGATGATCAATTGTTTCGATATTGATTTCAATAATGTCTTCATTAAGCAATGAAGAACTATTTTTTTTAGGTATCGGGACCTTAAAGAGGTTTTTGCCAATAAAGTCTTCTTAATTAATCTGATTTTGATTTTGATTGTACCATAGTGCCTCAAATAAGGTTTCACTAAGGGGCGTTGAATTGTGATTTGTATTATCCCTTAATGACTCAAAAAATATTTCACCTGGGAAATTTTCTTTTGACTAAATGTTATCTTAGATCCTCATAAATTCTACAACTGATGTGTCACCATGGAAGAATTCCAATGATGTGTGATTATTTTAGTCCTAATTAATGGGTGTGGGATATTGGATGCCATGAAAAGGGATCTAATGTTTGATTTGAAAAGGATGGGTGATACGAATGGAAGGATTAAAGGCTACATAATCCTCATAGAGGCTATTAGGATAATTTGTGTTGGTGTCGAAGGAAACTTACTCAAAGTCATGGAAGGATCATTGATTTGTAGGTGTGTAACTAATGCCATGAGATCTTGATTTTGATTCTGATACCACTGTTGTTTCTAATATGGAAACTGATTGTGATGGTGATTTTGAAGTTGGAAATGATTTGGATGTGGCCACAAGGAGGGTATGTTGGTTCATGTTGTCCATAAGTACATTTTTCACTTTTTTATTGGCAATGAAGGCTTGGGGATGAAAGGATTCCTAGAAATGAGGGATGTTTTTCAATGGATGAAATATGGACTGTTGGTCAACGATGGGTTCTTTGAGGATGGGTTTATCGAAGAAGGGCTGGTCAAACACTGGTGGAGGTCATAGAAAGGCTCAACGAAGTGATGCTCACAAAGATGGGAAATTTGACAAAAAATGTCTAAGATGGGTTTACTATCTTGATCTTGAATTGGAAATGGAAAAATTTGATTATGATCTTGGAAAGGATCTTGTCATATCCTTGTTTGGTGATCCTAAAACATGGATGGATTTTATTTAATTTCAATGTCTCCACAATCAATCAAACCTTGGATATAAGTCTTGAGTGGAGCACATCGATGAAGGGAATAAAATTGAATCTTGTGATATGCATAATATTCTTCTTCTTGGTACCACTCAGTTTTTGGGATGATTTCATCAAAAGACTTGGATTGTAGATACACAATCATGTTTGCAACAACTAGTTGGTAAAAGATGTTTTCTAAAGGCTCATTGAGTGCTAATTTATAACCTGATTGGAATGTGGATGGAGTTGACTTTTGATATGATTGTCATGGTTCAAGGGCCAAATAGATATTGGATAAGGGTGCCAAAACATATTTCCTTCTACTAGTATAAACATGATCAAGCTTGTATCTAGTGGATGGGATTTTTTTTTATGTTGACATGAAAATGTTTGATTTTTCCTATTTCAGATAAATCTTAGATTGTCAAGATCATAATCTGTAGGCAGTTAGGCACCTACTTCTAAGAGCCACAAAAATATGTCATATTTTTTTTTCAAACATGTATCGTTCAAATCAAGCTCTATCTTGATCTATTTTAGCTGCCATAGGTTTAGAAAAAAGGATTTTTTGATGTTTAATTTGATTTGTTTTGAACAAAGGATGGATTTAGAATGTTGATTTAGAAACGTTTGACTTGGAAAATGAGACTTGGAATGTTTGATTTCAAAATCGAACTTGGAATGTTCCATTTCAAAATTGATCTTAGAATTTGGAATTCGGATTCGGGTTTGAAATTGGACTTCAAATTTGGAATTTGGAATTAGAATTTGAGTTTAGACTTCGAATTGGAATTTGAAATTGGACTTTGGAAGTTTGATTTAGAAATTAGACTTCGAATGTAGATTTGGATGTTGGACTTAGAATTTGGAATTTAGAGGTTTGATTTGGAAATGGAATTGAATTTGGAAATTGGAATTAGAATTTGGAAAATGGATTTGGAAATTGGAGCATGAATTTCAAAAATTTGACTTGAATTGGAATTTGGATTTGAATTAGAATTCATAAATTTTACTTGAATTTGAATGTTGGACTTGGATTGGATCAAAATTTGGATTTGAAATGGATTAGAATTTGTAAAATTGGAATAAAATTAGAATGGGGTCAGAATAAATTGGATTTGGAAAATTAGGCATAGTTTCAAAGGGGCAGAGTAATGGTATGATGCAATGTTTGCATTATTAACAAGATGAGTTCTAACTTGGGTAGAACAATGCCTTTCTCTGTAAATTTGTAATGATAAAATTTGAACTTGGGATGTTTTTGACTTATTTGATGTGTAAGGTATAATAGGTAAAATGAGTATATGATAATAAAAAAGTAATGACACACATACAAGACAAGCCATATATTTAGTGGTAAAATGAGTGTGCAACACAATGGTAGCCCACCTATCTACCTCAAAATAAGTGGGAATAGGTTAATATTTTAACCCCTACTTCAAGAGGTATGTTGTGAGATCTTTGGGGAGGTTGGTTTCCCTCACACTAAAAGTCATTTGTGTCTAAGTGGTCTTAATATAAAATTTGACAAGGCTTTCTAGATGGTCTATGATATACCTCATAGTACATGGAGCTCAAAAATATGTCGAAGAAAAATAAATAACTAGAAATTCATAGGAGGGTATAGCCCCTTTGCAACCACTTCAGTCATAAAATTTCAATGAAGTATGATAAAAATTTGAACTTTGAGGGTGATGTTTGATAGCTTAGTGTCAGGGATAAACTCATTGCTTTCACACAACCCTTTATGAGTAATTTCACTATGATTTTATGACACCTGCCCTCAATTTATATATTGCATCAGATATATGGGATCAGTATATACAATGGGTGATGAAATACCAATCGTCATGCCCTAAGGACTCATAGATGGTAATGAAGTCCACCTCACATAACCAAAATAAAAAGGAAGGTTCACTATTTTTGATTCTCAAGGTTCCATAAAGGGGCAAGAGAAGAGCATAATCTAGTGGCCATTTGGATAAAAACAATAATAACCTATATTATTTTGATCACCCAAGGTCTCTCAAGTGGGAAAGGGGACAACATATGCATGATAGGCCACTCACAAATACATAATCAACAAATGCAAACACACAATCAATGAAAACACAAGTATATTTTAGAACAAAATCAAATGTTGGTTCTTTTTAATTGCACTAAAGTAAGTATTTTTGCAAGGGTTTGTTTTTTAGAACCATGTCTTTATCAAGCAAACCTACAATAAACAAGTTAAGGTTTGAATTTATGTGGTCTTTGATAATTAAAACTTGAACCAAAAATATCTAAAAACTAAACCAAAAAACCTGCAAGAAACAAAGTTAACAATTCGAAACCTGTAAAAAAGTAAAACATGAATTATGAGAAATCCATAATATAATTTACAAAAAAAAAAGAAGAGGTTTCTATATAAAAATAGAAAATATAGACAATCCATAAATTAATTTAATAGAAATGATGATTAAAGTCTTTTATACTAAAATTACTAAACTCACCCAAAAGCAACATATCATACAGTAGAAACATTGCCCCTGTAATGGATGGAAACACATGATGTTATGAAGAGTCTAAGGGATTGAGTAGAGGAATCTAATCACTACGTAAATTGTGATGATATTGACCCCTATACCATTAATATATTCGGGAAAGGTGTCACAGTAGGAATGTTGTTGTTGAATAGATTATTTGTGGAAAGTGACATAGTACATGTTAACAAATTTTGAAGGAAAGAGGAATAGGGGGATAATTATAGACCTTCTAGAATTCAACAACAACATATCAATTGAGTCAGTTGTAAATTAATTTTTGAAACTTGTATTTTCATGCAAAATAGGAATATTGTAATTGAACTTGTGACCTCTCCTACTTATAATGTCTTTACACTGTTTACAACTAACTCATCTATACCATGTTTCGAGATGTGGATTGTAAAGCTTTGATATTGGCTTGTGTTTGAAACTACCTAAATTCAAAAAGTAAAATGTGAATTCCAATAAAATAAAAATTTATTTAAAAAAAATACAATAGGTTTTTGTAGAAACATAAAAAATATAGATAACCCAAAAATTAATTTAACATAAATGAAAATTAAATCCTTCTATGCTAAATTTACTAAAATAGAATTTGATTTTAAACTTGAAGACCAATATGATGGACAAATTTAAAAGAAAGGGAGGTGAAATTAAGTTTAAATTTGAGCTAATTTCCAAATCAGAAGAATGATAGAATGTTTGACAGAATAAGGTGAGGTGTGAGTCCCACTAGACATGTCGAGTATGAAACACACAAGTACAATAGGTTAGTAGATTAGTAGGAAATCAAGATCAATTGAAAACCTAAAAAAAATGTAAGCATGTTCCCTTGAATTAAGCAAGATTAAAATTAAAGAGAAAAAAAAATAAATGGAGACAAACAAAACACAACTATATTAGCTCCAATTAGATTCTTCTCTTTGCCATATTTCAAATGTGATGTGCTCATATTTGTAGCTGTAAGATTTTTGGTGGATGCGCATGATTAAACGAACAACTTTTTCCCTTACTAAATGAATGATTTTGATTAGAATGATGAAGAATCGATTTGAGATAATTTATCCAAATTGAAAGAACTTCATTTTGTTATCAAGACTTGCTAAAGATAGAGAAAGAACCCTCTATTTATAGTTTTTCTAAATGGATGAGGACTGCCGATCTTGATGCAAGATCTATGGTTGAGGATGATTCCTCAATAAAATGATATTTATTCAGAAGTGGGAATCTTGGATGATGCCGCATGGGGGATTTTAAGATTATTAAATGGATATGAGGATTTTTGGATTATTAAATTAGATAATGGGAATCTGAAGGTTATAAAATTTAGATAATGGGAATCTGAGGATTATAAAATCAGATAGTGGGAATCATGCGAGGACCATAAATGCATATAAAATTCATTTGTGGGAGAATATGAGGAAAATAAGATTATAAAATTGGATAATGGAATGAAGTGGAGGCTAGTGAGATTATAGAATTAGATAATGGAGAATATTAAATTAGATGGTGAGATGAAATCGAGGATATGTCATGATATGAGAATTATTTGTTTTTTAGAAATTATATATATTTAAAATCAATAGATTTTTTGATTAGGGAAGAACTAGCTAATTAACAAAGGTTAATTAGCTAATGTAATGTATGATGAGTAGTGTAGTAAATAGTGATGATGAATAATAGTAGTAAATAGTGATGATGGATTAGGATTAGGGTTTGTTAGTGTGAATAGAGGATTGAAATAACGTTGTAATACTTAAGATTAAATGATAAGATAAAATTAGTGCACTAGTGTTTAGAGATTGGATTGAAAGAGCGACCAAATAATAAGTTACATAAATAAAAAATAATCCTATTTATTGAATTTTTTTTGGGTAGATCTCTTTTATTATATGCAATTGATTATAAACTAGCATGCTTTATCCATTTTAGTTAATTATAAATGTAGGTTTATTACAGGTACATCTAGTATACATGTAAATTCAAATCTTTAAGTTTATGGTTGCTCCAAGCTTATGTAGACTTATTTCCTTGTAATTGAAAATTTTGAGGACAAATTTAACACCTACTAGCTAAATTTCGACATTTTTTATTTTAAAATTTGAAGGACTTACTGTCCACCTTTTCACAACCATCAAATACTTCTTGTCAACCTAATTACAAATATGATATCTTTAAAAAAAATCTTTATTCCCCCAAAAAATTTAAAAACTATATCGACTACTTTTTTAAATATTTAAATTAATTTAAAACACATAAAACTTAACCATAATATTTATTAAATTTTGTAAAAATGTTGACTATAATATTAAATTTTTGTTAACATTATACATAAAATATCCTTGAAAAATCAAATTAATATAACATACTCATTTAACATCCACAACAAACAAATTTATAAAAAAAAACTAATCTAAGTTTAACACTGGTATGCATAACAAACTAATTTGTTTATCATAAGAATAAAAACATTAAAACGTATGTATAGTTGTTCATATATGCCCTAAGTTCTTGCTCTAAAAGGAGGAAAAGAACTTTTGTAAAATAGATTTTGTTAAGAATATGTTATACGAATCTATAGTTGTAGCTTCACAATAAAAAAGCCTCCAATGTAATGGGTGTCTGTGTCCAAATTTGACTCCGTTTCCCCCACCATTTTTTTAATTAAAAAAAGGTAAATGTAAAACCTTGTCTCTCACTTTATTGCAATGATGATTCATTATAACCATCACCCTTTGGCGTGCAAAACTTTCTCATTTTTTTAAAGTAATGATGGCATAATACCACTCAAGCTTGTAAACATCAACACAAAATATGTATTTTATTGGGAAAAAAAAAGGTCTTTTTTGCTTTGTAATAATTGTAATTATTTTGATTTTTTTTTAAAAAAAGAATTTGATGTGATAAAAGATGAAGATTTTGATGGAAACTCACAATTTAAAATAAACAAGAAAATAATTACCAAAAGATGATTATTATTATAAGTATAAAATCAATTAAGATGTAGTTTATAAAGAGGACATTGTTCAAATCGAAAGACGATTATTATTATAAATATAAGATCAATTCAGATGCAACAAAAAGGACAATGTCCAAGTTAATAGTAAAAAATCATAAAAAGACAACAGGGAGATGGCCTTCAGCGAAGATACTGCCAACAATCAATGAAAGAGCTTGCAACTAGCAAAAAGAGCTAAGAACAAGCCACACATCAACCAAAGAGGTGACAATTGGTTAAACCTCAAAAAAAAACAGCAAGTCACCCAACAAAGAGAGTTAAGGAAACAATAAGTTAACCAGTGGCTCGAGCCAATCTTTTATCTCGACGAAAGAGAAAGCTTTCCATCATCAATTGAGTCCCATCATTCACCAAGTTCTCAACAGTAGACCTTGGCATTTCTGCTTTAATATGTTGACCCTTCTTTCACACCATTTTTTAGATTGTAATTATTTGGCATCATTTATAGAGTGATATAGGGGTATATATCATTATGAAACAGATAATATGTGTGAAAATAAATTATATTTTTTGATGTCTCGCTGATTTAATATTGGGTTACTTCCTACTTAGAATTGAAGAAATAAGATCAATAAAGAAGTAATATCCTAATTTGTTGAATAATCTTACTTAGGGTAACTTTTTTCTTATTGTTTTTTCTTGAGTTTATCAAATGTCTTTTATTGATTTGTGATATTTTTTCTATTTTTTGGAGGTGTTACTCATGAAATATTTTATTATCGCTTTCTTTTTACCTACTAGTTTCTACATTTTTGTTGACTAACCTTCTATAGCTTTTGTTTTGTTAGGCATTTTTCCTCTTTGAATATTTCTAGTTAATCCTACTATTCACTATTGTCTTAAAGTGGGGATTTGTTGGTGTTGCATTTTGGACTGCACCCCCCATTTTGTGTCTCGAAATTGTTTATGAGTTTAGGTTTTGGTAAAAATTTCTTTTAAGCAATTTTTAATTCCACTCAAAAGTGTTTATTATTATAAAAAAGTAATTCTTTAAATATAAATTATCGTAAAAGTAAAATTTATGAATAAATTAACGAAGATCAAATATTTTTTTGAAAAAAAAAACCAAAAAAATTGTGATCGTCATAAATCATAATTTTTTTTGAAAAATTATATAAATCTGAAAAATAAAAAAAATGCCCCTAATCTTATAATACAAACAATTTAAAATACAAATCCACTTCATACAAAATTTATCATAAGAATATACATAATATAATTATATATATATATATATATATATATATATATATATATATATATATATATATATATATATATATATATATATATATATATAATTTTTAAATTCAATTTTTCTCATTAATGTGACAATATTGTATTCCATAGCTTCAAACTCCTCAAAATCCATAATCATTATATTATAAAAGAAAATAAGACATTAAAAAAATACAAATATATAATATTTAAAAATTTTAATGGTACAATATTGCACTCCATGGCTTCAAACTCCCCAAAGTTCATAATCATTATGTGTTGTGGGAGAAAATAAGACGTTGCAAAAGGATGAATGAACCAAAATTATTAGTTTTGATGTTGTTGAGATTCAATTTATTTTTAGTACCTTTCATGGTTTTGGAGCAATTAATTTTGGTTAACAAAACAGTGAATAAAAAGTCGTTTTTTTAAAAATTTAATTTAAAAATTTTAAATACTTTAATTTAAATTTTATAATTTTTTTAGGTTTATAATTTTTGTTTAATTTTTTTTCTAAGTAATTAAATTATTAAAGATTTTAAATATTTTTAATTTTTTAAAATTTATATATATAAAAATTAATATTTTTTAAGTTTGATGATGATAATTTAGTGGTAAGTGAGTTGAGTGTTAGGAGTGGTTTATTTTTTGGGATATTTATTTTTTAGTGTTGTTTTTACATTAAATTATGGTGAGTTATTTATGAAAAATATGTAAAATATAATGGACTATCGACTCAGTGTTTAATATGATGGGAGTCGGTATGTGGTTTGAACACTGTGTTCAAAACGACGAGACAAGTCCACAACTCATAACTAGAAATACTATTTACCACTAGTTTGATGATATTTTTGGTATAAAAATGTCTTAATCTAACATTCTAAGCTTGATGATGACAACATAGCGATGAGTGCGCTGAGTGTTAGGAGTGGAAGGTCTCACAGTCCATTTCTTAGAATGCCCACTCTCTAGTGCTATTCCCACCCTAAGCTATGACAGGCAATTCATGAAAAGTATCCAAAATACAATAGACTACCAGCTCATTGTTCAATACGATGGGAGTCAACACGTAGCTTAAAACTTGTGTTCAATGCGACGAGACAAGTCCATAACCCATAGCTAGGGATATTATTCATCGTTGGTTTGATGATATTTTGGTTGTAAAAATATCTAAACTCAACATTTTAAGCCAATGAGATTTGGGTGAGTTGGTTAAGTGATTTGTTTGTTCCAAGCCCCACTCAGATTCAAATCTTTGGCAAGGCATATGAGGCTAGTTGTGGTCGTTTACATCCTCGAGGCCAGTTATGACCATTGTTGGAATTTGGGCCATCGTTGGTCGTTGGAGCGATTCTCAGGCTAATTGTGACCACTGTTGAAAAATAGGTTATCCTTAACCCTAAATACGATTGTCAAACTGATTGTAACTCGATAGTTATCAATAGTAGTTGATAATATCTGATACTTATAATATTCATATCAAATGAAAATCTAAACCTTCAATTATATTTTAGACCGATTATGACTCCAATAAAAAACTATTAAACTAATAAAAAAAAATTAATATTTTAAAAATCATTATATATTTAATTTTTACCCTACATATATTTCAGATCATCACCCATAATCTTTTACCAAACCAAAAAAACTTCAATATTAAAAAAAAAAATACACTCCACTCACAACACACCTAATACATGTGACTCGTGGATGATTATCAAAACTATTGCATATATCCAAACTTATCATTATAAATTATTTCCTACAAATTCGATCGAAGTCAAATTTATTTTTATTGAAATGATATCTTTAAATATATCAGATGTAACCTTTTGGGACTCTTCTAAAATTCATCATTTTTAACCTTAAAATTAAAAAAAAAAAAAAATTATCGCTTTTTTGAATGTATTTTATTTCTTGACCTAATATTCAACTCACTTATGTCAAACTAAAGCTGTTTCATGGGAAAAGTGGTCCTACAATTAAATTGAATTTATATTAAAAAAAAAAAAAAAAAACACTTTTCCCATATTACTCTAGGATAGTATAGGAATCTTCCATCTTCTATCTTCTTTTTAAAAGATGAGGGTGCGAAAGTGGTGTGGAGTGGGGTTGGGAAATAACAATTAAAAAATAAAGATTTTTGATTTTTTTAAAGATATAATAATTTATGATTAAGGATTAAATTTAATGGTCGATTTTATTTATCATGATTTTTTATAACAATTTTTTATTTAATATTATTTTTTAAATGTTGGTATAGTTTAAAATAAAATAAATAAATTTTAAAGATAATTTATATATTTATTATAATTTTTTATGGTAAAAATTTTCCTTATATTTGATATGATTTATTAAGAATTTGATTATTAGTTCCAATCTATAATATGTGCTTAAGTACAATCAACTCTAATTTATGTAGAAAAACGTTTTTTGAGTTTTATTTTTAAAATGTTTGGACCACTTCTATTAATTACATGCATTTTTCCTTAAAGTCATAACAATCTATAATTTGAGTTATAAATAGATATTACCAACACTAGGAAACTTACCCACATGGTTTGGGTAACAGAACCATTGTGGATTCGTGAAAGGGGCAAGTGGCTTGTTAAACACGCACGTGCAAAAGTAAGCGCCCATGCATGATTTTTTTAGTTGTTAAGTCTTTAGCTTTAGGCCCTGAGGACATAATAACATGGTTGGTTTCATTGTATGTTCTTGGGCCCACCATTTCACACTCTTCATTCTTATAGTTTTCACAATTTTTTTTTGCACTAATGAAAATTTATTGTTCTATTGCATAGTTAGATATTTATTCACTTATAATTATATTTCAATATATTAGTTACACATTTTAAAGTTCTCAATAATTTTTTCTTAATGTGAATTTTATGTATGAACGGGGGTCATGGTAAACTTAATATTTGATACATTAATATTTGTATGGTCAATTAAATTCAAACTAAAATCTGATTATCATATGACTTAAATCTAAAAAACCTAAAAGCATGACACATGACATCCAATAATGTATTGCAGCAAGGAAATGGTCTTCTTACACAATAATTGCTCCTAATTTTATGATAAAGATTGTATATTTACTCTTAACTAAAATTTATATTTACTTGAGAATACTTATTTTCATCCCAAAAAAAAGAACATTATCAATCACAAATATTTGAAATATGTAATTTAATATTATTTAAACTAAATTTATCACAACTCAACTTATTTCAAGATAATTCTATTATTCTTGAAACAATTTACATTTATTACATGTCATATTAAATCATGTAGTTCACATTTATACTTTTTAATAATTATAATATGACTAAGACGCTACGACCTTTATTATATCCTTCCTATATATTAAAGTAGAGTGATTAATTGTTTTGATAAAAAGTGAAAGACCTAATTTCAATTCATCTTTTGGAATAATAACTCTTTTATAAAATATCATATGTCAATGTAATTGTTAAACTATTATTAAAAAAATATAGAATAATTTTTTATCCATACAAACTTTGCTTTAATTAACCTTAGTTTATGCCTAGTATAATCATATTATAAAGTATTGTATACAATGTGTTCAGTTGAAGTATTATATTTTAAAATTATATTAAGTTAAGATAGTAGAGTTAAAAAAAATAAAAAATGAAATCACATTTTGATATTTTATTGACGATGAAGTATGGAATCTAATTCAAAATATTTATTATAAATAGTTATATGATTTTATTATTGAAACATATTGATGGATGGATGTATAAAATTGGAGGATAAAAAATTGTGATACAATGAAAAATATAATTTTATTTTTTTGTAAAGGACGTGTACTCCTTTTAAAAAAGTGTATACTCTTTAAAAAAAATTAATACAAATATTAAAAGGGTTGGTTCTAATCCTAAAGGGTGTAAGCCTTTTACAGTCTAAAGGGTGTACACCCTTTGACTTATGTTTTGTTTTGTTTTGTGTTTTTGTGTTTTGATGTGTTTGACCTCTATTATCTTTTGTGTTTTTGTGATTTGTTGTGTTATTTTTTTTATAAGGATATATTTAGTAAAATTGCAAAGATATATTTAGTAAAATAAATATAATGTAAGTATAATTTTACAATTAATTTTATATTCTTATACTTTAAATTTATTTTACTAATATAACAAATTAGTACCACTCTACATCTTTTAAAATTGATTACAAAGTTGTTGGAGTTACCATTTAGAAGTTAGTTTTTCAACATGCATTCTTATCAATACTTAGTTTTTTAAAATTTTAGGATCAAAAAATAGAAATATAAACGAAGTTTTGAATCATGTTACATATGTAATAGATCTATACCATTGAAGATTAAATGCATACTTAACCTACTTGAGTATTCCCTACCTACTTTAGCTACTTGAGTATGCCCTACTCGAGTGAATAACCGAGCCATATCTTGATCTCAATGAGTATGCCCTATGTAAATACACATGCCATATATAGATCTTTACTATTCCCTACTGATGTTAAAGTAAGTGCTCCACTTAGTTAACTTAGTCTACTTCAAGGTCTTCTATAAACTTATTTGCAATTAGGTCTTTTCGTAACCATAAACTGTCTATTGGCTTATCACAAAAGGTCTTTTGAGTATTGGTATTGAAAGACTAATGACCTTATTTTTTAGTATTATCTCTTGACTTCTTAGCCCCTGTATTCACATCAAAAGATACTTTAAATGACTTAAAACATGGTACTCAATCCAAAGATAGTAATCTACCTTAAAGCAAAACCCTTCTTTGACTCTTAAAGCACTCAATTGTACATCCTCATTTCTTTGAACAAGACTATGAGGGTTTCACCAATGATTTGACTCAATCTTCTTAGTGCATGAATAAATTCAACTCAAAACTTAGATGGCAATAACTCTACCCTTTATAGGCCTATTAGGCCAAATTCTGCCTCTTAAGGACTTGATACAAATAGGTCTACAACCACTTTATTTTGTGGACTCATTCACTTCACATACTGAATGAAATTATCAAGATAATGATACAAGACTCATAGGTGTCTTTACACAATATCAAAATACAAATTAGATCACCAAAGTGCCTAAAATGTTGACTAAGTCCTAAGAACTGTTACAATACTGTGTATAGGCATATTTGGTCTTGAACAGGTGTTCTTAATATAAGATTATCAAAGGATAATTATAAAGGTTTCTTAATATGTTTGGAGATTATCTCTGAGGATGAGAAACCAATTTCATTTATTGGTTTCTTAAGAATTAGACTTTAATGGCAACTCTGCTCTTTAGGTTCAGATGTCCTAATTTGTGTACTTGAAAATATATTAATCTAGCTTAAATGCCAAATGCTTTGAATCACTTTAAATAAGTATTTTATAGTGTTTACATAATAACACTGGACCTTCATAATAGGTTTAGAGTTAATCAACAAAGTAAAACACTTGACGTTTATCTTGACTAAGCTTTGTTGTGACTATCTACAGGCAGATCAAAAAATAGTCCTTTGTATTTGTAAGCACAGGTGAGCTTGAGCATGCTACATATTGGAATACAGTATAAACCTTATCTAGAAACTTGCCTATGAGTTTAAAGAGATTCCACCATTTTAATTGCAAGTTATGGTTATTTTTGTATCCAAAACCCTATTCTAGGGTTTGATTGTGCACATAAAGCCCGATAGCATTAAATTGAATATTCATACAACTTAAAGACTATTTTAAAGAACTAATACTTCAAATAGAGTCTTGACTACGTCCATCAAATTCTCCAATATTCTAAAAAAATTCATGAAATTTTTTCTATGTGATACAAGAGACTGAAATTGACTATAAATACACATAAAATAGGCTTTAGAAGGTTTCAATGACATGAACCTTGGATCAAGTATAAATTCTCTTCAAATGAAGTCGGATTTCATTCACACATGCAATAAATTTGTGAATACAAAAAATTAAGTAACAACACACCTTTTATTCATAATAAAATGATTCCTTTGACTACATAGACCCTTGCTCTATCTTGGTAGACTATCAACTCTACTTGCAATCATGAAGTCATTCACTTTTAAGCTTGTTTTGACCTTCAATTCCTTATTTTTTTACAAGTTTGACATTGATAAAGTTGTTGGAGATGTACTATACTTGGATTTTTCTATCTTTGCCTTGGAATCTTATTAAAAACCTTATCATCAAATTAGAAAACAAACTTTAATTAATAGGTCTATCAATATGCATAAATGAATAGCCTATAACATGCAACCTATAACATATTTATAGTAATGATACAGTCATTCATACATTACATCTACCACATACATAGTATTACATGTAGGTATGTGTTCACTCATACATGACATCTTCCTATTGTCATGAGATGGTCACTCATATTGGACATGAATGCAACTAATCACCCTAACACACTCCATTTCCACCTAAAACATTAACCCCAAACCCCAAACCTTAAAGGCTAAACCTTAAACCCTAAACATTGAAACCTAAACCCTAAACCTTAAGCCATAAACCCTAAACCATGAACACTAAATAATATACCTAAAATCTAAACCCTAAGCCCTAATCCTTGAACCCTTAAACCTAATACATTAGCCCTAAATCAAAAATAATAATCCATAAACCCTAAATTATAAACCTTAAACATATAACCTTAAAACATTAAACCCTAGACTTTATACCCTAGACCCTAAACCCTAAAACCTAAACCATAAGACCTTGACCATAAAACCCAAACCATAAAATTAAAAACCTAAATCCTAAACACTAAGCCATAAACCTTTAACCTCATACAATCAATTTTAAACACTAAACCCTAAAAAAAAATCAAAATCATGAACGTTAAACCCTAAACCCAAAACCTAATGTATTGGCCCCTAAACTCTTACCCTAAACTCCAATATTGAAACCCTAAGCACTAAACCTAAAAACATGAAAGTTGAACCCTAAACCACAAACCCATAACCATAAAACCTCAAACTCTAAATCATAAACCCTAAATCCTAAAACCATAAACCTTAAACCTTAAAACCTAAACATTAGAACCCAAATAACCAACCCAAACACATATAAACCTTTAAACCTAAACCCTTCACCCCTAAACTCTAAAAAATGAACTCTAAACCATGATCACTAAACCTAAACACTAAGTCTTAACCCCTTAATCCTAAACCTTAAAACCTAAATCCCAAATCTTAAACACTAAGCCCAAATCCATTAAACCCTAAACACTAAAACTTGTCACCAAACCAAAAATCCTAAATCACAAGAAGTAAACCCCAAACCCTAAATTAAAAACCTAGGCCCTACATCCCAAACCCTAATCTCTGGACCCTAAACCATAAACCTCTAACCCTAAACCCAAAACCCTAACAACTAAGCTCTAAACCTTTAACCTGTAACCCTAAAATGCTAAAACACAAGCCCTAAACTCTAAACCTAAACCCTACACCCTTACACTTGATCCCTAACCTGTTAACCCCAGGCCTAAAACCATAAACCATAAGTTATTAACCCCAAACATTAACTCCTAAATCAAAAATTCTAAACCCAAAACCTTAAACACTAAACCTAAATCCCTAAACCCTAAACCCTTAACCCTAAACCCTAAACCTAAAACCCCAAACCATAAGTCATAAACTCTAAACCATAAAAACTAAACCCCAAACCCTAAACCCTAAGCCTTAATCTCCAAACATTAAATCCCAAATCCTAAATACTAAACACTAAGTTCCAAACCCCAAATCTTGAACCAAACCCCTAAGACTAAAACCCTGAACCTTACACCGTAAACATGAAGTGTGAAACCAGAGACCTTAAACACCAAACCCCAAACCCTTAAATCTAAATCCTTGACCTTGAGCCATTAGCCATGAATCCAAAACCTTTAAGCATAAAAATAAATTATAATCCCTAAATCTTAATTCCTAATCCATAACACTAAAACTTGAACCCTAAATGGTAATCCCTACACCCTAAACCCTAAATTATGAATCTTGAACCATCAACCATGTTGGGTGAATATTTTTTCGTCAACTAACTGATGACAAAATGGGTATATCAACCACAACATAGGGAGATTTACACCATGAAAAGTGTGGGTTTACCAGATCTAGACGAGGTAAATCTCTCCTCTCATCAAGGGGAGGTTCCCTAGGAATATTTATACGTTGGATATATATATATATAATTAAGCAGAAAGTAACACATGGGGTGGTATAACAACATCCACCTCTCTTTTTTTAGAGGTGATGTACAAGGAGCAAGAGGGAGAAATCCTGGTCGTGGGCCAACAACATTCCTCTTCTTTCAGGAATGGTATCCAATGTAGAGCAGGAAATCACTTGAAGTAAATAACAAAAGTTCACAAAGAAACTCACGTAAGCTCAAAGTCTTTCATAGCCTCCATCGATTCGGAACAAGCGTAACCGTAGAATGAAACGAAGCACAAAGTCTTCACGTGAAACTATAAAAGATAACTGAATCATAAAGATAAAAATAGCTCAAAGTCTATCTTCTACCTTTTAGAAATGTTCTCAGATAATATTAACACACCCACTTTGCTTATTAAATCAGATAAACAAGATATTACCAGGAAAATGAACATAAGAACTGTTTCCTAAATAACACAAATAATTTCAACACAAAGTCTGAAATAAACCTACTTCTCATTCATTTAACAAAATATGATTTACAAGTTTGAGCACAAAGTCTCAAAAAGTATTTCAATTTTGGTAGAGTTTTTGCTCTCTATTATCCAAGATATATTTACAAAAGAGGTCTCCACTATATATAGGTAGAAACCTTCAAAAACTAGAAAATAATAAAATACAAAAAATATCTTAGTCAAAGATGACTCATCTTTGACTTTTGAGATATTTTTTTCAAATTTTTTACATGTAATTACACATTACAAAATTGCATGCACTTTTACATGACAAAAGTGCATGAGAAGAAGAGAGAAGGAATGCATGGGCGGCCAAAATTGCCGCCCCTGCATATCGGAGAAGTTCTTGTGCATAGGCGGCAAAAATTGCCGCCTGTGAACGTCAAGGAGTAGGCGAACGTGTAAGGGCAGCAAAAATTGCCGCTCTTGCATGAAGGATGCAAGGGCGGCAAAAATTGCCGCTCTTGCATAGAAGAAGAGGAAACGGTTGTCACGGGCGGAGTCGTGATGAATTCCACTGAACTTGACGTCTACACGACCGTCGTGCTTGGGTCCTTGTTGGCAGTTGGATCCATCCTTGCTTCTTCGGTGGTCTACGGACTTTTCATGGGCTTTCGCTTGTGTATTTCTGTGGACAAATTATCCGCGGACAATTTGTATCTACTCGGCCACTCGGCTTGGCATAGTTGTGCCTGAATTCCTTCAAAATTTTTGTCCGAAGGAAATACTTCAAGCAAAATTTTTGAAGGAATTCGGGGCTTAAACATTTGTTCAATCATTGCGCGTGCTGATGGGGAGTGAACCAAAAGCCGATGAACCTTTGTAATGACTTGAATTGTTGAACCTGCTGCTGGTGTTTACCGATGGAGATCTCTATTCGAACCAAGGCACTGAAATAGTCCCAAAAAATGACTAAGCATTGAAAAACTAATTCTTTTGACTGAAACCACCTGCAGAAGTCTTTGATCCTGAATGCTAACTTCAAGCATGTTGAGTCCGCAAAAACATATCTGCAGAGTCCATAGTTTTCTCTAACCTTGAAAGAGTCTGTAGATTTTTGAGAAGCTTGAAAAATGAGGAATTTAAATGCCTAGGACAAATTTTGAAAAGGGAAGAGACAATTTTGATTGTAGGTTGTCCCAAAAATGAGTGGCATTTTTCAGGGACAACAGCTGGCTCCAGTTGGGGAACTTCCTTCTATTACAAAAATTGATTAAAGGAAGTAGAATCCAGAATCTCCAGTGCCTTGAAGTGTACCATTGGGCTACAGAGTCATGCTACCCAAAAAGAAAGGCTCCAAAAATGAAAATGAAACAAACAAAACAAAACAAAAGACTATACAAATATACATATGTATAGGGTGACTCATCCGATACTTCAAGAATTAAATTACTTTAGACGCTGCTCCCCGAGAGGCAGTGACAATGGTGTTCTATCCTGATAAACCAGTAAGAGGCCATTTTCTCCCTAGAATTGATGATGTGTGAATGGAACTCTCCACCAGGAAACCAATTTCTGGTGCCTTCCCTTTTGTTTTCTCCTCTTGCCCCACAACAAGACTTGTCTTTTGATCCAAAAACCACGAATCTTTATTTTCTTGGTGAAGAGTTATTTTCCTTGATCATGACGTGCAACAACATGGTCAGCTACCATAATTGGTTGCTCTTCTGGTTCCATCCAGCACCTGATTTGATTGTCCTCATTTGACACCCGCCACTGATTGGCACTATCAGGCCCACTTGTCGTTGTTTCATCTGAACCAATTTTTTGGTTGGCATTCTCAAAGGTTTTAACAAGCTCTTCATGAACCTCTTCTGTGGTCAAAAAATAATTACCCCTGCCAGAGGACTCAAACAAAATTTGAGCTGCAGGGGCTAACGTTTGGGTGACCACGTACTTTGCCTCTCTCTTAGGAAGCAACCTTTGCATCATGCCTTTCATAGGGATTCTTGCCTAGGACAAGTCCATGCTCAATTCTCCTCTGACATCCTTGCAAAAGTTCCATCCAAGCAAAATGCCATATGAAGCTGGGATGTCAGCTACCAGAACTGTCATCTTGATCTTCTTATCAGGGAACGCTGCAAATGCAAATTAGATATATTTGATCTAACCAAGGAGTGGGACTTGCTTGTTTTCCATGGAGAAGCATCTCCCAAATGTTTTATTCAATTTGAGACCAAGAGATTCTGCTACTTTAGCAGGCATGACATTGTTAGATGCACCAGAATCGATGATGCAGTTGCTCAGCTTGTGACCGTTTATTAACAGGGAAACATAGAAAGGTTCTATTTTCCTGGGGGCAACTGGAGGAGTCATGACAAGATTATTCTGAGTGGATACATTCTTTGGGGGATCATGAGTTACCCTCAAAATTTCTTGTCCTGCAGGGATGGCTGTACCTTTCACACATTCTGCCAACCTGTCCAACTTTTCAGGATGGGCTTGTAGAAATTCAAATTTAGACATTTGAATTTTAGTCTTTTTGACATGCTCAATTATGTCAAATGTCTGAATTGGACTAGGCACAGAGGATGGGAGTTCACTCTTTTGGTTTTTGGGAGGGGGAGGGCTGGTTTGCGAAGTTGAAGTAGAGGGTGCAGAGATGCTTGGGGTACGTACCTTTTCAATAGTCATCAGGTCCTTTGGTTGGAAGGGCACAGTGGTTCCCTGCTTAGCAATTGAAACTGCTGGCCGAGGTTGCTCCTCTGTCTTCTCTTTATCAGCTTATCGAGTCGATTGATTCTGGGATCGAGTGAATACAGCATATGATCCCTCAACTGCATTCCCCTTACTTCTGGGTTCATCCTGATAATTTAGATAACCAATGACGGAGTCGTCAGCTAATTCTTCTTCTTGCTCTTCAAAGAGATTAGCATCATATTGTTGGTCCAACTCATGTTGGAAAGGGGAAGCGTATTTTGTTTCCAAATATCCAACCACTGAGTTTGTTGGAGGGGCTTCAAGGGCGAGGTTCCTCTGTGGGGGAGGAAGACGATTTGGCTGCCCTTGATTCCTAGCAACATTGCCTTGGTACGCTTGATTCTGAAATGTCCTCCTTGGCATATCCTGATTAGGAGAAGCAGACATAACTTGGGCCATTTGTCTCTTCAAAGATATCAATTCATTTGTCAATTTTTGCACCATAGGATCTGTAGTGCCTGTAGAAGAGCTTTCAGTAGATGAAGAGAATCTATTTTTACCAGGGTCTTTTCTGATCTTACCTGCCAGGATGAGATCATCCTCAATTTCAGTAGCAAAATCTTGAGCCAATGCTAGATCCATAGGGCCAGCTTGCCTCAACAGAAAACTTACTTCAGGAAGCTGCGAGTTAATAAAAAAGCATTTGATATTCTTTGGCGTGGGCTAAGCAACAGTTGGAATCTAGTTTCTTAACTTGTTGAATTTGGCTATGAAATCCCTCATGGGTTCTTGGGATTCTTTTTTCATCTGTGTTAGCTGCACTAATAAGGCATGTGCATCTTCAGTAGGTTTAAACCTAGCTTTGAATTTGGCTTTGAGCGTATCCCAATCAGTTACCGACCCAGCTTGCAGGTGATAGAACCAATCCGCGACAGCTCTTTGCAGGGTTTCTACAAAAAGTCTCACTGCTACATCCTCAAATTCCACACTGATTACACTACATGCTATGGAGAAAGTGGCAGTATGCTCATCAGGATGGACCTTTCCATCACTAAAAAACTTAGGAAAATTCTTTCTAAAACTACGAGGTAGTTCATGCAAAGGTGCAGTTAAATTAAGAGGACCAAAGGAATTGCCCCACGGGCCTTGAGCCATTATGATAGGCCAATTAAATGGTGGGATAACAAACCTTAGTGGAGTGTTTATAGGTAGGGCCTGATTAACAGTAGAAAGAGAAGCTCTACCTTGCATCGGTGACTTGATAGGGTTAGGAGGAAAGCTCTTAGACCGTTGATGGGAAGGTGGCAGAGGAAAGAGATCAAAATTGCTCTGTTGTACCAATTCAAACATAGGGTCAAAAACACCCTTGGCTCTCTGGCTTCTTGTGTAATGTGGAGTAGCCAGATTTCAAATGAAAAAGGGACCGAAATTGCTTCAAGTTGGAGCTTTAGGCTTCAAAATGCACGTTCTTATTCCCCAACAGAGTCGCCAAAAACTATTGCACGAGGTTGGGGAGGAAAAATTAATAATAGAAAAGCACTGGAGCAGTTCGTTCATCCACAGTGGAATGCATGGATAAGGTTACAATAATAATGGGTAAGACACAGGTGATGTTTCAATCTGAAACTTGAGGTTCCAAATTGCACAAAATTACTGTCCCCAATGGAGTCACCAAAAACTGTTGGGTGAATATTTTGTCATCAACTAACTAATGACAAAATGGGTATATCAACCACAACATAGGGAGATTTACACCATGAAAAGTGTGGGTTTACTAGATTTGGATGAGGTAAATCTCTCCTCTCATCAAGGGGAGGTTCCCTAGAAATATTTATATGCTGGATATATATATATATATATATATATATATATATATATATATATATATATATATATATATATATATATATATATAATTAAGCAGAAAGTAACACATGGGGTGGTATAACAACATCCACCTCTCTTTTTTCAGAGGTGATGTACAAGGAACAAGAGGGAGAAATTTTGGTCGTGGGCCAACAACATTCCTCTTCTTTCAGGAATGGTATCCAACATAGAGCAGGAAATCACCTGAAGTAAATAACAAAAGTTCACAAAGAAACTCACGTAAGCTCAAAGTCTTTCGTAGCCTCCACCGATTCGGAACAAGCGTAACCATAGAATGAAATGAAGCACAAAGTCTTCGCCTGAAACTATAAAAGATAACTGAATCATAAAGATAAAAATAGCTCAAAGTCTATCTTCTACCTTTTAGAAATGTTCTCAGATAATATTAACACACCCACTTTGCTTATTAAATCAGATAAACAAGATATTATCAGGAAAACGAACATAAGAACTGTTTCCTAAATAACACAAATAATTTCAACACAAAGTCTGAAATAAACCTGCTTCTCATTCATTTAACAAAATATGATTTACAAGTTTGAGCACAAAGTCTCAAAAAGTATTTCAATTTTGGTAGAGTTTTTGCTCTCTATTATCCAAGATATATTTACAAAAGAGGTCTCCACTATATATAGGTAGAAACCTTCAAAAACTAGAAAATAATAAAATACAAAAAATATCTTAGTCAAAGATGACTCATCTTTGACTTTTGAGATATTTTTTCAAATTTTTTACATGTAATTACACATTACAAAATTGCATGCACTTTTACATGACAAAAGTGCATGAGAAGAAGAGAGAAGGAATGCATGGGCGGCAAAAATTGCCGCCCTTGCATATCGGAGAAGTTCTTGTGCATAGGCGGCAAAAATTGCCACCTGTGCACATCAAGGAGTAGGCGAACGTGTAAGGGCAGAAAAAATTGCTGCTCTTGCATGAAGGATGCAAGGGTGGCAAAAATTGCCGCTCTTGCATAGAAGAAGAGGAAACGGTTGTCACGGGCGGAGTCGTGATGAATTCCACTGAACTTGACGTCTACACGACCGTCGTGCTTGGGTCCTTGTTGGCAGTCGGATCCATCCTTACTTCTTCGGTGGTCTACGGAATTTTCATGGGCTTTAGCTTGTGTATTTCTGTGGACAAATTATCCGCGGGCAATTTGTATCTACCCGGCCACTCGGCTTGGCATAGTTGTGCCTGAATTCCTTCAGATTTTTTGTTTGAAGGAAATACTTCAAGCAAAATTTATAAAGGAATTCAGGGCTTAAACATTTGTTCAATCATTGTGCGTACCGATGGGGAGTGAACCAAAAGCCGATGAACCTTTGTATTGACTTGAACTGTTGAACCTGCTGCTGGTGTTTGCCGATGGAGATCTCTATTTGAACCAAGGCACTGAAATAGTCCCAAAAAATGACTAAGTGTTGAAAAACTGATTCTTTTGACTGAAACCACCTGCAGAAGTCTTTGACCCTGAATGCTAACTTCAAGCATGTTGAGTCCGCAAAAACATATTTGCAGAGTCCATAGTTTTCTCTAACCTTGAAAGAGTCCGTAGATTTTTGAGAAGCTTGAAAAATGAGGAATTTAAATGCCCAGGACAAATTTTTAAAAGGGAAGAGACAATTTTGATTGTAGGTTGTCCCAAAAATGAGTGGCATTTTTCGGGGACAACAAACCATAAACCTTAAACCCTAAATTTCTAAATCCTAAACCTCTAGCCATAAACCATAATCTTTAGTTATCACCTATATAGAGAAAGGAAAGGGGTTAATGGCTAAGCCATATCTCTAAAGGATAGGGGGCATTCTTACCTATATAGAGAAAGGAGTGACTAGGGATATTCATGTAAAAGGCTTGAATATGGATTCAAGATGAATTCCTAAATAATTTGTGGGTTTTTTAATCAATGGGTCTATCGATATGCATAAATAACTAGCCTTTAAAATGAAACCTATGGCATACATATAGTAATGATACAATTATTCATATATTATATCTACCCCATACCTAGTATTACATGTAGGTATGTTGTCACTCATACATGACATATTCATGTAGTCATGATATAGTCACTCATACTGAACATAAATGTAGATAATGACCCTAGTACTCTCTATTTCCACTGAAACCATTAACCTTAAACCCTAAACCTAAAACCCTAAACATTAAAACTTAAACCCAAAACATTGAACCCTAAACCTTAAACCCCAAACCTTAAGCCATAAACCATAGACCATGAACACTAAATCATATACCTAAACCAAAAATGCCATAAACATTGAATTCTTAACCCTAATACATTAACCCTAAACCCAAAATAATAATACCTAAACCCTAAAACCTAGACCCTAAACATAGAACCTTAAAACCTTAAACCCTAGACTTTATACCTTAGACCCTAAGCCCTAAAAACTAAAATTTAAGCCCTTAACTGTAAAACCCAAACCATAGCCTAAAATACTAAATCCTAAACATTAAACCATAAAACCTTAACCCTATACCCTCAATATTAAATATTAAACCATATTAAACACAAAATTTAAAATCATGAACCTTAAACCCTAAACATTAAACCCCAAAACCTAAACTCAAAACCCAAAACTTTGACCCCTAAACTCTTAACACTAAAACCTAATCTCGAAACCCTAAGCGCTAAACCCTCAACCTTGAAAGTTGAACCCTAGAACAGAAACCCAAAACCATAAAACTCAAACTCAAAACCATAACCCCTAAATCTTAAAACCATAAACCCTAAACCTTAAAACCTAAATGCTAGAACCCAAACAATCAACCCCAAACACCAAACTAGAAACATTGAACCCTAAAACCTTGACCCAAAGCCCTAAAAATGAAACCTAAATGACAAATACTAAACCTAAATGAAAAACACTAAACATACATTATGGAGACCACACCATAGAGAAATGATGCAAGCATTGGTAGTTCTACTCAACCCATATCCACTTTCCTATCATGATTCCTACACAAGCATAAAGATTTCAATGCAAGGAGAAAACATGCCATAGAAAAGTCAGTGGCATAAATGCTAATAATTTAAACTTATAACCCACATCATTATTTTTGAATAACTCATAAACATGAGAATATCTAAAATGCTTTGGCCCTTTCGCTCAATGTTTATAACCCAAATAAAAAACAAATAACTATGTCTAGGAGAAGGATTTCACATCCTCCTCATAAAAATATGAATACCAATGAGAAGCCAACAAAATCACTAAACTTGTCAACATTTATAGAGTAGAGGTGACAAGGGGGTGATATCCAATAGTTCTAAAGGTCAAATCTATGAAACCATCAAGAAATGCCAAAACACATGTCATCAATTCTATTACTAGGTGGGTGAGTTGGGAATGGGGTATGAAAAATCATTACAATGGATCAAGGCCAAAGTTGAGATTGAATCAAAAGAACCAAACATCAACCTACCATTCTTCATAGAGTAATTCAAGAGATCCAAGATGGAATAGACCATGATACACAAATCTGAGGCAAAAACAAAGTTTAAGCAAAAAATCATCTTGCATTAAAGAGTAAACATAGTTTCCTTCATATATTTACTATTTATTTTTGAACCCGAGTATACAGAGCATTACAACATTGATTTCATATCAAGGGGGAATTATAAAGTTTCCTTTGTTGTAACTTATTTTACAACATAGGAATTCAAAGAACATCCTCACCCCATAGTAGTTACAAGTTAAAATCCTTGTCATGATTCTCATAAGGATCCCATGATAATCATGCTCATTTTAAAAAATGCATCATTAACAATGAGACTCATGCTCCTAATAAAAATTAGGCTTCTAATGCAACTTGAGATCCTTATGCAACTCAAGTTAGAAATGCAACATGGCCATGCAATGCAACTCAAGCTCATAATACAACTCAGTATGGCAATGTAACTCAAGATCCCAATGCAACTTGGGATGGAAATACAACTTATGCTCCTAATACAACTCAAGATTGAAATGTAACTTGGGCTATTTATGCAACTCAGGCTCACAATTCAACTCAGGCTTGTAATGCATAGTGGGATTGTAATGTAACTCAGGAATGGAGTGCAAATTGGGCTCACAATGTAGCCTGGTTTCACTTACCAACATCATATCAATTTAACATTTATGAGGAATATAGTTTACATCATGTTAACTCATTTTATAAGCCACACATACATCCCCGCATCCAAAAAGCATACCAACATCATTTTCTTACACTGAGGAAGAAACATAGTTTCTTTTTTTATAACTCATTTTCCAAATTAGAGTATAAGAAACAAGTGAAAAGACGTAATTATTGATCTATCATCATTTGTCATCACCCCTCATCATTCAAAATGAATTTACACCATGCTAGTACACATAGGATTTTCTCTTATTTCCATCATGAAAATCATTCAACAACCTCCCTAGAGTCATCCATCATGGCCCTACCTAATCTACCAGACATTAATGAGAATAATCAACCTAGTACACTCTAATCAAAATAAAAATAATCAAAACACCATTCAAGATTCATCTAAAAAATATATTATTCGATATAAAACAAATTTATACTGACTACTAGATTAAAACATAATCTACTAGATGAGGGAGTTACCAGGGATGTTGAAGGAGTGATTAGGTATGATGAAGGACAATGAAGAAATGGTTAGGGTCAATGAGTGATGAGGATGAATGAGGAGGGAGTGATTAGAGATGATGATGGATGATGAGGGTTGATGAGGGAGTGATTAGGGATGATGAGGGATAATGAAAGACAATAAATGATTGACTAGGGATGCTAAGAAATGATGATGGTTTATGAGGGAGTTATTAGGGATAATGAAGGATGATGAGAATGTGACTATGGATGATGAGGGATGATGAGAGAGTGATTAAGTATGATTAGGGATGATTAGGGTTGATTAGGGAGTATTTATAGATGATCAAGGATAATGAGGGATGATTAGGGATGATGAGGGAGTGACTAGGGATGATGAGGGTTGATGAGAGATTTATTAATAATAATGAGGGATGATGATAGACAATGAGGGAGTGATTAGGGACAATGAGGGACAAAGATAACTGATGAGGGAGTGACTAGGGATGATAAGGGAATATGAGGGTTGATGACAGAGTGATTAGGGATGATGAGGGTCAATGAGGGAGTGTCTTATGTTAATTTTGAGTCTTAGATTATGACTTCATTCCATGTGACTTTAGAATAATGCATGAGATTGGAATTGAAAGAATGCATGGATTGACCATCTATTTGACATTTGTTTCAGAGTGAATGGTATATTTTTAGAATGAATTGCAAATGGTGTTTTGATTCATTCTATTTTGAATGGAGTGTATTAGGGTGACTAGCTACATCCATGTCTGGTATAAGTTATCGTATCATGACTATAGGTATATGTCATGTATGAGTGACTACATACATACATGTTATAATAGGTATAAGGTAGATGTCATGTATGAGTGAACGTATTATGACTATAGGTATGTTATAAGTTACATGCTACAAGGAAGTTATTTATGCATATTGATATACTCATTGATTAGAAAGTCTACAAATTTTTTATAAATTTGCCTTCAAGCTTAGGTATTCAATTAGATAACGCATACTCAAGTAGGTAAAGTAGGTAGGGCATACTCAATTATATAAAATACGGGTCATAATCAATGGTGTATATCTATTACATATGTAACATGATTTGAAACTGCATTTCTTATTTTATCTTTCAATCCTAAAATTTTGAAAACTAAGTATTGACTAGATTGGATTTTGAAAAATTAACTTCTAAATGGTAACTCCTACAAATCTAGAATTTATTTCATAAGATGCAGAGTGGCCTTGATTTGTTATATTTAGTAAAATAAAATTAAAGTATAAGAATATAAAATGTAATATAAATTAAATGTAAACTTATTACATTAAGAATATAAAATTTAATATAAATTAAATGTAAACTTATTACATTTATTTTAATAAATATATCCTTGCATACACAAACAAAAAAATAACACAACAAAAAAAATAGATCAAACTTCACACATAAACAAAAACACAATAAAAAACACATACATGTCTTTAAAAGCAAAAATAATTGGCTCAACTGCACACAACAAAAAAAATTTACATGTATTTAAAAGGGCATATACCCTTTCAACATTTCAATCTTTTAATTTTGCATTCTCACTCTATATTTGCTTTGCGTACAAGCTTGGGGAGGTTCGAACCTAGCCTAAAACTAACCATGGAGTAGCCCAATTGGTTATTAAGAAATTTAGGAGTCTTTTTCATCTTTATCGACACATTTGATCAGACATATTTTATTATTTGAAAAAATATTATATGGGTTTGTAGAGGGGAAAGTGTATTTTTTTAATATATAATGTTTATTAATGTTAAACTATTTTTTATAATTATTACTTAATTTATACATGACATACTTCATTATGGATTATATACATATAATTATAAATACTTTTATAACTTTTTGACCATTAATCTAAATTTTATAAACTTATACTTGACTGATCTACGCATCATTGGCTATGATTTGAAAAAAAATGATTTTCATGAAGTTAATGTCAAAAATTATGTTCGTACACTTGCAGTTCTAATTTTTGAATTATCTTGACTTGAAAAATTATTATTATTATTATTATTATTATTTTAAAATTAATAAAAAATATCCTGACTGATCTTTAACATTTTATCTATGCTACTCAAACAAAGTGTGTTTGTACACATGTAGTCTCTTTATCTTGTCACAAAAAAGGGTCAAGTCATTGTCATAAAGTTATCTATTTTTCACACTTTTATCATCTGCGTATTTAAAAAATTATATATTTATAAACTACATTTAAAATGACAAAATTCATAATCTTACATCATTATCAATTTCTTTTCCAAGTGTCTCTAACATTCTCTCCAAGTTCAACTACTATAATTTTCAAAAAAAAATGTCGCTTTATACCGCCCTTTTGTCCCCCATTATCGTGCATCTACCCTGATATAACTATTATTAATAAAAAGATAATAATTATATAAAAATGTTAAAAATCATAAAGTAACAAACTACTCACTAATAAAAAAATATATCTCAAAATAAAAACCGTTGACTATGCATAACAACACCTAAAAGTTATCAAAAATACTCTTAAATAAGTCTCCATATACGTGTAGTGTGAGTTGAGCTATTATAATTAACTCCAAAATATTAGGGTTCTAGTAGTAATTACTATTAATAAGTGTCATGAAGTGTCTTTATAACTGATTTCTACTTCTAAAAGTGTCTACTTGTGAATTGGCTTTGGTTTTAAGTTAAAGCATTTTGTGTGGGTGGCATGATCTCGGGTACTTGGGGATATAATATTTCCATAATATAATTTACATATAATTTCACCTTTAGATACTTAGATACTAAATTTATATATACTCATCATGTATTAGGGGAGAGAGATGATCCTTATCAAAGTATGGTGAGACATCTTTGCCATCTTCCCTCATTCAAGTGGGATAACATTGTCAAGCCTAAATGGCAGGGGGTAGGGGGTGTGGGTGGAGAGGGCATATGATCCACTCATTGATCATGATAATGATGAGAGGGTATTGTATTGATGTATGGTGATCATGAATCATGGATGATATAAACCTAAAATAAAATTAAATATTAGAAAACAAGTAATTGATTATTAATTTTAAATTTAAAAATAAAATAATTATACTTCTAAGTCATGTCCCTAAAAGTAGAGGAATGATGTTGACTTATTTTAATGTCATCCCCATGCAGGTCTATATATCTAGTGGAATTGTTATAAAAATCCCTAAATAGTATGATTAATTGAAACACTTCAATTTAAAAAAATAAACTAAAAACTATGCCTCCATTCCATATCCCTGGTAGTATAGGAAGGACGTCGATTGTTCTCAGTGTCATCCTCCCACAGGTCCATCTATTAAGCATTGAACCTATTATCAAAAAACCAAAAATAAAGTAATATTAAAATTAATTTAAATACTTCAACATAGAAAAAATTTAAAATGATAAATTTACATTGAGTCCCGAGTAGTTTTGGATACTAAAACCAAATATTTATAGCATCTTAGTCTTGTACATTTGTTAAATATCAACCAGGGCTCTACCCTTTAGTTTTATACCCCCTTATATTGAAAGGTTTGCATTCACCATCTCATTGTGCCTAAATACTTATATTTTAGTCTGATCCATATCATTTGAATGAACCAAGTATCTTACACTACACATAAGGCTTAAAACTTAATAAACATCCTTCATTGTTAGTTTCAAATATGTACTTGTTAGCCCTTTAGACACTACCATCCATAAAGGGAGACTACCATGTATGGTAGTGTCTATATCCTTTACCTAGTGTTTATTTTATAAAATCCATCCAAATTAAAAATGTTTTGAAACCTATGGGTCAACCTATTTGTCTTATTGAATCCTATAATGAGATATTTCAAAATGTGTAGTATAAATATAATTATAATCCTTCTCATTGTTCATATATAAAAATACAAAGCAAACACCTATTAAATCTCAATCAATAAACTACACAACCAAGATATTCTATTCTTTTCATCCCTATTTACATATCAAACATAGGAGCAGTCATATGATAGATCCAAATCATTCAAAAAATAGTCCATGATCGATATTTGTCAAGTTACAAGATATATCACTGCATGTATTTTCATATAGTGTATTGCACCTTATGCATGCACACTCCCACACCTAGTGGATAACTACGTAATTTTGAGGCCCTTGGAGTATTTTATATATAGGAAGTGATTAATGATTAAGAGGTCATTGAGGTCAGCTCGACACCGTGAGCCCACTAACCCATTGTTAGCAAACTTATTTTAAGGGTGAAGAGATAAGATTTGATTAATTGAAAAGAGTGATATAATATATACTAGATATAAATATAGTTATATAAATATAACAAAAAACTCATAATAGTAAAGTTGGTCACATTGAGATTTAATCATTATTCTGTACTAGACACCTATATCATAGTCAGACACTAGTGTCCAGGTCTGATGATAGTGTCCTAAACTACAAAAGTATAATTTCCATAATCTAATGACTAATCTATAATAATGATCTTACATACTTTATAATTTTTTTCAATACAAATCTACTTACGCATATTAAACCCAAATAAGTAAATTTCTCTTTGGTATTGCAATTAATAGAACATCTTTTGAATTTGGTACTTTCTATATTTAGCATATCTTAGTATTATAATTTAGAATACTCATTTATTTGAGTTAAAAATTAATTAGAATATTATAGATTAGTTTATCACCCTTGTGTTTGAACTATTTGTATATTTTTAAACCCATCTCCACCATATTCTAAATTTAGAGTTAAACATTTGGTAAACCCGACCTATGTGTCTCATTGTGAAAAACCTAGTTTGACTTAGGGTTTCCTATTTTTTCCTAATTTTTAATTTTTGAACAAAAAATATTTTAAAAATAAGGTTTACATTTATTACAAAGGAATAAATCATGTTTAATATGAATACCATTTATTACTTATTTCATTTTACAATATATGATTGTGATGCTTGTTATTTCTTATACATTGTTAAATCAATCAAAGATATAATCAAATGGAGTAACCACATTGGTCAATACAAAGAGAGTGTTTTTAAGCAAGATCATAATTTAATCTCACTTTACAACTCTTATTGCAATAATATTGAGCCTCCTCCTCCTCTTCACCCTAAGGAGGGTGATAACTACCTGTAGACACTTAAAATCAGACACTTTGTGTTGATTTTAACCTTCTTTATACTAAATCTATAATCATATCTAATCATTCTTAGACTTACCTAATCACTATTTATCATCACTATTCACTATCCACTATTCAATATTACTATTTATTGTCCTTAAATTAATCGAAAGTTAATTAACTAATCTTTTTCTAATTAAAAATTCTATAAATTTTGGAAATTCATAATTTTTACAAATTTAAAAAATCAAAATTATCCTCACATGCCCTAAGGCTACGCTTTCCCCCCACCATTCTAATTTAATAATCATGTTATCCTCCATGATCCAATTTAACAATCCACTTTTATTCCCATTGTCTTCCATGTTTTGGATTTTTTCAAATTTTAATAATCCATTTTTATTTCTATTTTCTTCCATGATCTATTTTTTTTCAATTTAATAATCCACCTCACATCCACTTACTAGTTTTATATCATATTTTCCTCCCATATGAATTTTATATTTATTTGTGGGTCTTGCATATTCTCCACTTGAATTTTTAATTCAAAATTCTCATTAGGAATAAAAAATTACCTTTTATTCTCATCCCTTGATATTCATTTCAAGATGGATGGTTCACACCCATTTCCCAATTCTATAAATTAGAGGTTCGTCCTCCAATTTAGCCAAGATTCTTCATTGCAAATATATTATCCTAAGATCATAAGGGAATTGTATAATTTTTATCCAAGCACATCTAAACCATCCAAATTTATCATACCAAAATGATGCTTAATTCCCCTTGATTTGGAGAAGATTGAGTAACTGCATCTAAGAGAGCAAATCAATTCAATATTACAATAGATGGAGCTCACAAGGTACAAATTTATATTTTAGTTTCTTTCATTTTTTGCTTTAGCATTAGTTGATTGAATTCCGATTAAAATTCACTAAGTTTAGTGTTTTCTTAGCTTAGTTTGCATCTAGATTTCACTCAAACATTTTTGACACATTTGGTGGGGCTTTCCCAAATATTTTCCATCTAATCTTTGAATTTTGTATATTTATATTTATATATATTCTGTTTTCCATTGATTTTTTCTAACTTTTTATAGGATGATTTATATTTTTAGCCTAATAAAAATTCCTAATTTTTTTGTGTGGAGAACACTTGTCAAAGATAGCTAAAAATCAAGTCAAAAACATTTTAAAAATAGGAAAAAAAATACTTGTTACTAATGATTGCTTGATTTCAAATTTTTGATTTCTTGCAATAATTAATTTTTATTTTAGCATTTTATTTTTCATTGTAATTAACTCACATTTTTTTTTGGTATTAATCAATATTTGATTCCAAGAATTTTTTTCGTGTGCATTGTAAGGTTATGTATGCTCTTTCTTTGGCATCACATTGGTGACGATAATCAATAATAAAAAATAACATTACAACTTTTGTGTAACCCAAGGCAATACTTATGTGTATGTCCTCTCAGTATCACATGGGTGGTGATACTTGATAATCATAAGCGAGTGTTGCTCTTTTTATTTTAATTTTCCTAGAGGCCTTATCAACCATTGCTTTCATCACCATGTAGTAAGGCAAACTCTGTAAACCAGTGGAGTATAAATATTAGGATCATTTATCTTTATTCCAAGAAATAAACCCCATACAAGATCATGTGAAGGTGAGAAGTTAACTCTTTAACCCAAACATTAGACAACACCCTATACAAATTTAGGCTTCAATATACTGAAAGGTATCTTGATGACTCCCCTAGCTAAACTTGTATGTACCTTAAGCCTAGGTAAGCCATTTCATCTATTTAATCTATAGTGCATTAGTAAGCGATTAACATCAAGAAGTTACTTCTCCTGCACCCTTGAAACTGGGCTTAGTGGGTCATGGAAATGATAAAATCCTCTATAGTTAGTGCCTTGAAATATTAGGCTGCAACTAATGAAATAGATAAGCAAGTGACACAGAATCCTATGGGTTAGGTAAATCCTTTTTACCTACATTTTTCACCTTTTTTGTATAATTTCATGTGTGTTTAGAGTAGGATTTGTTTGTTTGTTTCCTTATGCTCTCCCATGTGTTAAAAACCTTTAGTCTAAACACAAATACTTTTGAATCTATAATTCACAAAATCATTAAAATCAAAACATCGAAATTAAACGTTAAAATCTTTTAGTTGTCAATAAAATTTCTAGACACTTTGGTCTTTTTATAGTCTACTGTCAAGTTTTTATTTTATTCTTTTTTGAGTCAAAGCCTTTATCACAAGAAATATCACCTATCACTAGACAAATGTCTTTGGTGAGTAATCCCTTGATTAATCCGGTCACAAATCCAAATTGAAATAATCCTAATATTAACATAGGGTTCAATCCAATCAATTTTGAATCAAATGCATATTTGAATCAACATCAAATCAATCATCCAATAAATCTAAGTCCGAGTTTGAATGTTCAATCAACCTCACCCATCAATTAATCATATCCAAACATAAACTAATGAAATCCAAACTTGAATAGTTATTCAAGTTTACTAATCAATCATCCAATAAATCTAAATCTAAGTTTGAATCTCCATTCAACCTCACCCATCGATCAATCTAATCCAAATTTGAATAATTATTCAAGTTTACTCATCTACCAATCAAATCTAAATTTGAATGCTTATTCAAGTTTACCCATCTACCAATCGAATCTAAACTTGAATAGTTATTCAAGTTTACCCATCAATCAATCATATCTAAACATTAACCAATAAAATTTAAACTTGAATAGTTATTTAAGTTTACCAATCAATCACCTAATAAATCTAAATCTGAGTTTGAATGTGTAATAAACCTCACTCATCAATCAATATTATGCAAACATAAACTAATCAAATCCAAAATTGAATAGTTATTCAAGTTTACCAATCAATCAATCCAATCCAAAATCAATCAATCAAATTCAAATTTGAATACTCATTTAAGTTTAGTCATCAATCAATAACTAAATTTTATTTCAAGGACAACAGTTGATCAATTTTTAGGATTTAATAGTAAAAATTATTCAAATTATTTTATAAGTTCTAATCCATCCACAAATCAAGAGTCACCAACCATAAATCAAACTGTATTTATTAATTCCTCAAGTTCCAACCTTAGTATCAATTGAAATCAACCCTTTGGTTCAATTTTATAACCAATTTCAAATTTATACTTGAACCAAACCCCATTCATAATTCAAACCCCAATCTAATCAAATCCAAACATAGAAATCAATCCAAATCCAACCTTTAATCTTTACACCCATTAAAATGAACCATTTATCATCCATCAAAATCAACCATTTGGTTCTCAATTCAATTCATTCCAAATTTGAACCAAACTACATCAAATCCACATTTGTCCACATATCCATCTAACTTCACAAGTCCACCTACTGTAGATACTTTCACCTTCAACACAAATCTGTCAAATCCATCCTTCAATCCAATAAATCCAGTAAATCCATCCTTTAACACAAATCAATTCATCAACACTCCACTCAATAGTCCACATTCCCAAATCATTGAGTACATCATAGAGAATAAAAATGAGGTCATGTTACAAGCTTTAAGTCTAGCAGCCAAGTTTCATCCTGATTTTGAAACCCAAACCATTCCAAATCACTATACCACTAGTAACCCTATTTTCAAAATCAACCAAGTCTCCCATCCACCAGTTATAGCCTTACTTCTGGCATCCCTTACTACACTATCAATGCGAATCCAATTATAGCATCCCAACCATATAGTATCACTTTATCTCTAGAGCCACACCAAATTCAAAACACCCAACCTTGCAACAACATTATCATTCCTAGTGGTTAGCATAGTCAAGAAAATCACAAACACAAATTCACTCCTTTGGGATAACCCTATGATGTGTCCTTTTGAAAGTTTGTTGCTAAAAACTTAGTCATTTTTTCAAACACAAAAAAATTGATGAAAATGTCCCAAAACCTGAGTGGTATAGAGATAAGGAATATTATGACTATCACAAAATATAAAGCCATTCCATAAATCATTACATGAGACTAGAGCATTATATCAAAGTTTTGATTTAAAAATGGTACGTTGTGGTAGATTCAAGTGTATCCTCGTCTAAAAATCATATATTAGGGGTACACCAACATTTTTTTCTTGAGGATAATCATGCCACTCCTTTCATCAACACCACCAATACTTCCTCCTATAACTCAAATCCATATCCCACACCCATTGATTGAGACCAATAATCTTACTTACCGTTAGTTTCCTCCTACAATGATAATTAAATAATCATAGACTTTGTAGTTGTCCTTTGGTTAAAAGAGCATCAAAAAACATTTGCATATTTTGAGGAATAAAAAGTGTTCCTTGATCAAGGTGAATCCTACCATCCAAGTCTAAAATCATGGTCCCTTACTGAAAACTTCTTTGAGACACTATCATATAGTCCAAATCTAAATTGCAATCCCAATCCAAATCAAAATCTAAAAAATCATAAATATGAGTCCCTTAGTGAGAACCTCTTTGAGGCATTATTGGACAATCCAAATCTACATCCCAATTAAGAATAATCCCTTAGTGAAAACCTTTCTAAGGCACCAATGGATGAAAAATTTAATCTACCCCCTACATTAGCACAATTGCAGGATGGATATCTATCACATATTAAAGACACCATTAATCCAAAAGTCTCAACCCTAGCCTAGGATGTTAGTCAAGTGATTTTCTTCCTTTTTAGGTGTTGGTTTATTTAGTTTTTATTTTTGCCTATGTTTTATCATCATTGTGCTTAATTTGTATTCATTAAGATTATTTAATCTTGATTGTCTTGTTCTATGTCTTATTAGTCTTGTCATTTACTTATTTTATTATAAGCTCATCCTTTTTTTATGCAAAATTTTTATTTATTTATTTACATTCATCTTCTTTTCAATTATTTATTTTTATCATTTTTGAGTCATGGTTATTTTGTGTATTACACTATAGTGTGATTATGGGTTTTCCATATCATGATTCACTCTATTTTGGATAAACTAAAATATTTTCAGTCCTTATGCATAAAACACAAATATTCATCATGATTATTTCATATCATTAGTGATTATTATTTTATGCTAAATTAAAAATTAGGTTGCTCAAATCTTACTCACCTATTCATGTTGGAATTCTAAAGCAAGGCAAAAACAAACACAAGACAATTATCTAACCATCCATATAATATCCATACACACAATCAATTTGCACAACTGAATTTCCATTTCATCCTCCCTCTATAGCCTGGACTCTCCATTCTAATATTTTTTCCCCTTAAACCTATCATTTTCATATTTCACAACCATTTTTCTCCAAAATTCAGGGCACAATTAATCGAAATACTATAAATCTTTATCAACTGCTTGCAACTATCAAGTTTGTAAAATCTTTTTCTCACATTGGATAATCTATCTTTTTAGTTTTTAGACCCACAACTCATCAGGTTATATCATTCCCACATCTACTCATGTGACCCCTAAGTCCTGAGCACCATCCAAAAGTGCATTTTACGAGCAAGACATATTATTTTTCTAATCTATTTTTTAGTTTTTACCTAGGGGAAAATCATTTTACATAAAATTTAATCTTGAAAGTATAATATCGATTTCTATCACTTCGCTTTCTTGATGACCTTCCTTATCATCACTTCATCATTTTTCCTCCTACATCATTTTAGCATTGATCTACTTTCCTGCATGAACACTCGAGGGGACATCATGGGTTCCTCACTTCATTCACATCCTTATCTTATTCTTCCATCTAAATTCTTGCAATTTTCAATTGGGAATGACAAAATCATAACATCCATTATTTTTTCATCTTTTTTTAATTAAAATTCCATCTTTTCAATAATTTTTTCATTTTTTGAAAAGTCATTACTTCGTCAATGTCTTGCAATGACTTCTCAAAGAGGGGAAAAATGTAGACACTTAAAATTAGACACTTTATGTTGATTTTAACTCTCTTTGTTCTAAATTTATAATCATCTCTAATCATCCTTAGTTTTTCTTAATCACTATTCATCATCACTATTCACTATTTATTATCCCTAAATTAATCCAAAGTTAATTAAGTAATCTTTTTCTAATTAAAAATTCCATGAATTTTAGAAATTTATAATTTTTATAAATCCAAAAAATTAAAATTATCCTCACATGCCCTAAGTCTCCAACTATCCCCCACCATTCTAATTTAATAATCTTATTATCTTCCATGGTCCAATTTAATAATCCACCTTTATTCCCATTATTTTTCATGATCTGATTTTTTTTTTAAATTTTAATAATTCATATTTATTCCCATTATCTTTAATGATCTAATTTTTTCTAATTTAATAATCTACCTCACATTCACTTACTAATTTTATATCGTATCTTCCATCCAAATGAATTTTATATTCATTTGTGGGTCTCACATGTTCTTCACTTCAATTTTAATTAATTTTTTTTATTATGAATTAAATATTACCTTTTATTCTCGGCCCTTGATCTTCATCTCAAGATGGATAATTCACATCTATTTCTAAATTTTATAAATTGGAGGTTCTTCCTCCTATTTATCCAATATTCTTCATTACAAATTTATTATGCTAAATTCATAAGGAAATTTTACAATTTATATTCAAGTACATCCAAGCCATCTAAAGTTTATATACTGAAATGTTACCCAATTCCCCTTGCTTTGAAGAAGATTGAGCAACCACATCCAGGAGAGCAAATCAATTCAAAATCGCAATGGAAAGAGCTCACAAGGTATAAATTTGTATTTTAATTTCTTTCATTTGTTGCTCTAGCTTTAGTTGATTGAATTTAGAGTAGAATTCACTAAGTTTAGTATTTTTTTAGCTTAGTTTACATCTAAATTTCACTCACACACTACCATTTCTCTAACCAGGTCTAGGCTATCACTTTTTTAAAAGGTAAGGTTTCCCATCCTATAGTTTCAAATAAAGGTCATCAATATATCCTTCCTCAAACCCCTCCACATCTCACATCTTCTCTATATGGTGTGTGTATGCATATTCAATCTAAAGTACCTAGGGTTTGTGCTTGTGAATTCCTAAAAGATCAAATCCTCAATATGAGTAATTTCATTAAAGAGTTACAAAATAATTTCAATTCAAAGATCACAATATTGAAAAATTAGATTACATACCTTGAGAATCTAAAATATGCTAGTGTTAATCATGTGTTTGCATCTTCATCTAGAAATTTTATACCCAATAATATTTTGTATCTAAATGAAAAGTTACAATAAGATACATCTAAAATAAGTGATTCAAATATTATACCGAAATCTACTAAAAGTCCAAGTGAAATCTTAAGAGAATTTCTTCCCAACAAAGTGATAAAAGTACCTCCTCCACATTTTATAAGGAGATCCAAATACTATTGTGCATATCATAGAATGCATGGGCATCATATAATTTTTTATTTTTCATTAAATTAAGAAATGAAAAGTCTCAAAGATAGTGGTGACCCTATCATCGATATATAAATCAAGAAAACCACTCACATTATGAGTACTTCTCTTAAAACACAAGTGCAAAAAGAATGAGTATGGGTACCAAAGAATAATTCAGAGGAAACATAGTTGTAAATGCCAAACCTAGAAAAAGAATGAATTACAAAGGCACCATTATAATAAGAAGTGTTACAAAAATATCAAGATGAAAAAACAAAATTACACAAAACACAAGATGAAAAGGAACAATTACAAAAAGTAATGTTATAAAAAGAGCAATGGGCACATCAAATGTTTAGAGCAAGCTTTATGATTAAATAAATAAAAAGGAAAGAGACTCTTGACAAATCTAAAGTTCCAAATGTGGTTAAAAAATGGGCAACTACAAGCCCTTCCTCATATCAAAACCCTTCTACTCTCACTACCGATATAGATGGTAAAAAAAATTCAAATGAACAATTCAACAAACTATGTTTTGATCCACTTGATAACTTAACACATAATCTATTCATACCTATAGGACCTAGTACATATCAGTTGAATCCATCACCAACAAATTTGAAATTAAATACAAATAAAAGCAAACCAAATATACCAATTAACAACTTACCAAAATAACATGATATACTTTCTAATTATACTATGCACACATATATCACATTTTTAGGAAATGTTATTAATTTACCACTCCACGTAGATTCTCATCCTAATATTCAGATCATTGGATAGTTTGTGCAATTTTTAAACACTCTAAATCCTAAAAAAATTAAATTTTCAAGAAAATACAAAAATATTCAAATAAATATAAAAATATAAAAATCTTTAGCATTCCCATGTTTATTATCTCCTTGGCATATATGTTGTTTGATTTATGTTAGTATATAGCATATAATTTACTTTATATATATACATATGTTTCACACATATTTGAGTGTGATACAGACACACACATGCATACGGTATATGCACTTACAAATGTTGGACCTCTCCTCCACCTACGTCATATAGTACATTGAGAAATTTGCTTATTTGATCGTGATTGATATAGGTTATATGTCCTTTATGATCATTTATACATTATCATTTTTGAGCTTATATACTAATTCTTACACTTGTCTATATACATGCTCATATAATTTACAGTGTACTTGATATATTATGCTACATAATATTTTTCGCTAACATATATATATAGGGACTAGAATGATATGATTATGTTGGTTGCATATGCTTCATCTATTTTTTAATTTCTTGAGTATATTTCATTTCTATCTATTGTCTTATTTATGGAACATTTTAATATGTTCCTTATCTATTGGCCTCTGTGCCTTTATATGTTGATTTAGCTTTTGAATATGTCATTCTATGTTGGTTAGGAATTTGAATATGTCATCCCATTTGATTGCATGGCATTTGAGCATGCCCCTTTTATGTGGTCTCCTTGGACCATTATTTTTCATTGCATTGAGTGTTCTAGTATTTGTGTGTGCTTGATTATTTGATGATATTGTATTGTTACTCTCTAGATGTTGTCATGATCCATATCATGCATTTACTCAATGTGATCATATATTGTGAGCTTCACTAATATATCTACTTATACACATTATCTAAATATGATACATGATTAATATAGTTATTATATAACTATATTATCCTTTTAAGATAAGGTACTTACTAGATTCTATTTTTCTCACTTTAAAAGGGGGTGCATATCAGTGGGGGCATATCATAGAAGCACGGCCTTCACATTTTTCACACTTTCCAGATATTAGAGGGGACATATCATAAATGAATGACCTCCAAACTTACCCATTATCTTCAGATATAAGCAGGGGTGTGTCATAAAGACATGATCTCCACACTTGCATAATCTCCAGTTCAGTTTCATGATTTAGATATACACTTGGGTCAAAATCTAATACATTGCACCGATTTGAAACATAATTTTTTTTCCAAATTTATGACACGTATAATAAGTTTAATAAATATTAGAGGTGCATATTCCATGATTTTTCATCATAATTTACATATTTACCAATTATACTATTCACCAAGACACACCGATTAAACCAGGATGTACTGTTATTGAGCCTTTTCTAAAATAGTAGTTGGTTCAATTTATAGGTTGAAGTGATTAAATCATTAAAATCACATGATTTATATGTTGGAGACTTAGAGTTATTAAATCATCTAATCCCACTAGATTTATAGGATGAGTTGATTCAATGACCCACCCTCACTATATTACATATTCACATTTGAGTTATACGATTGAGATATAATTATCTCAACAGTCATGTCACAACTCATACTTACATTGGATTGGGGGAATAATACCTTATACTCTTCCTCTTAAATATCTAAGGTTAATGTATTAACATCTTCTAGATCTAATGCTTCACAAGGAAGTATACTTACTAAGTCAAAGCATCAAGAGGTAACATAGTTGCATCGACACACAAATGTACTCTTTTATTGCTCTTTTTTTTTTCAAGAATTTTGATTATTTAAAATTTTAGAGTATATGCAATGATTTATACTGTAACATGATATTGGTTATAGGTCATACACCAAAAAAACACTCAAAGTGGGCTCAAGTAAAGGCAAGTTGTGTATATACACATAGGTATGCATTTCTTTCATTTAAATTAGTAATCTCATCTTTATGAATTATTAGATTAAAGGGATGAAATTTTAGATACTAAAATTTAATATTTATAGCATTTTAGTCTTGTACGTTTGACAAATATCAATTAGTGATCTACCCTTCAGTTATAGACCTCTTTGATGCTAAAAGGCTTACATTCACCATTTCATTGTGTTTAAATACTTATCTCTTATTATGGTAGATACCATTATGATGACCCAAGTTTACTTCATTACATAAAAAGATCAAATCCTTATAAATATCCTTTACTATCATTTTTAGATCTCTACCTATTTTCTATCCATCTAGACACTACCAACACTACTATCGATGGTAGTGTCCAAATCTTTTATCGAGTGTCTAGTTGCTAAAATCCATGTAAATTTCAAATGTTTAAAAACCTATGGGTTGGCCTATTTGTATTATTGAACCCTGCCATGAGATATTTTCAAAAGGTGTGGTATAAATATAAGTCTAATCCTTCTCATTGTTCATCTAGAAAAACACCTAGCAAACACATACTAAAGCTCAATTAATAAAATCAAAATCAAAATATTCTACTGTATTCATCCCTATTTTCATATCAAGCATAGGAGTAGTCATATGATAGATTTTAAATATTTAAAGAATGATCCATGAGTGATATTTGTCAAGTTACAAGCTAGATCACTATATGCATCTTCACATAATATATTGCACCCTTGTGTACACACACTCCCAAACCTAGGGAGAACTACATAAGTTTGAGGCCCTCCTTAGAATATTGGCTTTGTAGTTAATGTTTAGTGACAGAGGGGTCATTGAGGTTAGCTCAATGTCGTGATTCCACTAACCCATTTTTAACAAACTCATTTTAAGGGTAATAAAGGATGAATAACTAGGGTTTGATCAATTGACAAAAAGTGATAGCCTGCATCCCAGATCTAAATATATCAGAAAAAAATGAAATAAAACCAATAACATTAAATTTCATTGCATTTAAATCCAATCATTATTCCATACTAGACATCTGTGTCACAGTTAAACACTAACATCGATGATAGTGTTCGCAACTACAAAAGTGCAATTTTTTAGAATTTGATGATTGATTTTGCATACTTTCTACATGTTTCTAGTATAGATATGTTTGTACATAATAAACACAACTGAGTATCATTTCTCTTTGGTATTGCAATCAATTGAACATCTTTCAAATTTGGTAGTTTCTCTATTTAACATATCTCAGTATTATAATTCAAAATATTTATTTATTCATTTATTTGAGTTTGTAATTAATTGGCTTGTTATAGATTAGTTTGTCACCCTTATGCTTGAATTATTTATATATTATTAGCCTTATCCCCACCATATTATATATTTAGGGTTAAATAGTAATAAAGGAAAGATGTTGACTTGATCTAACCTTGTTCTCCTTTGAGTCCATATGAGTAGTGCCCCTACTATCAAAACCTAAAAAAATAAAGTAATATTAAAATTAATTAAAATACATCAAGTTTAAAATTACAACTAAAAATTATACTTTTGTGTCGGGTCCCTAGTAGTAGAAAATGAATATCGGTTTGTCCACATTCCCTCCTCCTTCTCATATTCATCCCTCTCATCAATACTCAATAATTGTATTATTATAAATAATAAAATTTGGAAAAAAAATGATATACAAAAGTAATAAAAAATGAAAATTTAATTTTTTTGGTACTTATGCAACTATACCATCCAAACACCATAAAGGTGCTTAAGGGTTTGGTAATATTTCTCAATAGTAAATTTTGGAGTAGATAAAAAATGAGACCCACCACAACCTAGAGTGTGTAATGCTCTCCTAATAATGTTTCCACAAGATTGCCTACTAGCTAAATGAGCCTAATTTTTAAGAAAATAAGAATAATCTTTTTTTTTTTGGAATACAATATGAATAATGGACAAGGTTGAATAATGATTATTAGAGATAATGAGGAAGGTTGAAATGCACACTAACATGCAAAGATAATAATGAGAGTAATTGTATTAAGATGATGTACATATAACTCAAATAAGATTTACATGAATAAAAAAATGAACATTTCCTATATATTTTAAAATGATTTTAAAAGTAAAATGTTGTAAAGGGAAGGTAATAATGATATAAGTAAAGTATTACTATAAACTTAACACAAGAAAATGTATTATTAGTACAAAGTTGTAAAGCTTTTAAGATTATTTACAAACTTAGAGTAAGTGAAAGATATATTTATATTATACAAGTAGAAATGGAAATGAGAATCGAGAGAAAAACTAATCTAACTCATAAGAAACTAAAAAAATACAATGTAAAAATAAATTTATAAAGTTATAATCTTAAAAATGAAATACAAATATATATATATATATATATATATATATATATATATATATATATATATATATATATATATATATATAAATAAAAGGAAGAAACTAAATTGATAATTTTGTAAAAAAAAATTACATTGAAATTAAAATTGTGAATTGAATAAATCAAAGATGCTATTATCAATTAAGTAAAATTTAAACATGTACATGAGATTAAAGTGAATATAAAATATTTATGTAAAGTATTTTGAGGTTTCTTTTTTGGATGATTTGTTTTACAATTTTATTTCTAGAGTTTTGTACAGGTTTATTTAATATTTTTTTTCATAAATATACTTTGTGATTAAAAGCAAAAAATGATTGATAACACAACTTTTGACAGATCTATTTACATTTGAATTAATTTAATTTTCAATAAATATAAAAAAAATGGTTGATTAAAAAAAAAGAAGATTGATACCCGAAAAAAAAAAAAAATTATAACCAACTTTTGATACTTCCTCAAAGATATGGAACCAATCAATTTAATACTATATTTTTAAATAACACATGCACACTATGACTAGACAAACAATATTAAGAATATCTTTGACAACCTCAAAGTCATATGTTGCATAGGATTGAATTTGTTTTTTTTAAATGATTTAATTGTTATTTATGCCCATTTGGGTTCTCATGCTTTGAGATTTGCACAAAGAATTATGAGATTGGTTATAATGATTTTTGGCTTAAACTTGTCTTACTATGTGGATTCTATAGCCAAAGAATATGTGAGTTTCCTTCAGCTCTAGAATAGAAAATAAAAGGTGCTAAAGTAATTGGTCCAATATCAATATCATTTAAAGGAATGGGTAAAAGTATTGTAATATGGCACAATTTTATACAGATAAGTGACATGCATTTTATTTAAAAATAAGAGTTTATGTAATTTTAAGTATTGATAAATGATATATTGGTTTGTAATTTTGTTGTGGTGTAAATAGATGAAATATAATATTTTAAGTTTAAAATATTATTATATTTTTAAAAAATATTTATATTTTTTTGAGTTTTGTATAAGATAATAGTTTATTAATATAAAGAAGTATATTGAGTGATAAATTTATATATTTTTCTATGATAGTGAAAAGTAATTATTATTTTTTGATATGGTAAATAATTATTATAATAAGTTTTTTTTGAACAAAAATATGTAATTTCAATATTTTAACATAAAATGTATATTTTTAATTTTCAAATAAATATACATTTTTATTAATTTTATAAAATAAAAGTGTATAATATTTCAAAATTGAAAGTATTATAATTAAAAATAAATTATATTGTTAAGTCAAGGTTATCTTTTTCTAACAGATTTTTTTTTTTTTTTTTTTGAAATTTATAAGAAGCACATTGAATGACAAAGTCACACATTCATATATGGCAATGAAAAATAATTATTAATATAAGTTCTTTTTGAAAAAAAAATGTAATTTCAATATTTTAACAAAAAATATATATTTTTAATTTTCAAATAAATATACATTTTTATTAATTTTATAAAATAAAAGTATAATAATTTAAAAAAATTATGCAAACGATATCTCAAAATTAAAAATATTATAATTAGAAAAAAATATATTATTAAATCAAAGTTATCTTTTATTAACATCGATTTTTTTTAAAAATATAATAATCTAATATTTATATTTTTAATTATGTATGCCAAAAAATAACAAAATTAAAAAAAAAATATCAATTATATTAAATATATAAATATAATTTAAAAATAAAAAATATATATTTATAAAAAGTACAACATAAAAGCTAAAATACCTTTAAAAAAAAGAAAAAGAAAAAAAAAAAAACATTTTTTTAAAAATTATGAATTATTCCCTTTTTTTAAAGAGCCAAAGTGACATTTATGTGAAAAAATAGCCTATAATATTCGAGACCCTGTTTTTCCTGCCATGAGCTGCCATTGGATAGTTACAGCCTTAACTAATTTATGGTCGTAAAGCTTGATAGAGGAGTGACTTCAATAACACTTCATTTTTATTTTTTTATTGATGAACACATGTGTATCAATTAATTAGGTGGAGTTTTTTATTTTAATTTGATTGAAATTCATTTATCTCATCATTTTTATAATATATATATATATATATATATATATATATATATATAATTTTATATTTTTAATATATATTTATTTTTAGTTTCAATGATCACAAAATTTAATAACATTTTAATGTATTATATTTTTTGTTGAAGATAGGGAGTGAAGGTATGCATAAATTATCTATTTTTCCATTATATGGTCAATTTCCATTAACAACTTTGATCAGTCATGATAATTATTGGGTTCATAGATTGCTTAACTTTGGCAAGGTTTTTGAGGTTTCTTGATTTTTTAAGGAAATACATTTCTTATAATTCATTTTCATAATCATCCTAATACTTTATCGATTTTTTACATACACTCATCATAAGTGCATCGAAACCTACTGATTTATAATCAAGCTAAAATATAGATAATGAGATGTGAAGACCACAATAAATAATATTACAAATAAAATTATGAAAAATAATCATGGTATTTTATTTTTCCCATCTATATCTTCTTCGCCTCTCTCCTCAACTAGGGATACTTTCCCTAGGATGGAGGTTCTTCTGAGTCAGGGTCCTATTTTGGTTGTGTCTTTGATTCTTCTTATTTTGTTGGCTTCAGTTGCTTTCTCTTCTCATCCTTCAATAATGATATATAAAGTTTTTTAAGTAAAAAAGAAAGGACAAAAAATAGACACAAAAATGCTGAGGTAAAAAGAAGAGGAAATGGTAAAGGATGGATCCCAATGGACGATGAAAGGCCTTCTATCTCAGTGTGGCAAAATATTGGTCCAGACCATCAGTCAATTTACTAATACCTTTGTTTTTCTGATTAGGTGGTTCGTATTTGTTTTATAAGGTTTGTTTTTTATTGTTTCAACAATTTATTTAAGCTTGGTGGCATGTTCTCACTTTACTGATAATTAATGGCTTCTTTACTGACCTTTGGTAGAATTTTAGTAGAAGACCATCTATTTTGCTCTCTGTTTACTGATTTTTCATTATTGGTTCAAATGTTATTTTCTTTGTGGGTTGTGTCATAATTAATATTTTGGTTGTAATGGTGGTGGTTTTATTTTTTGTCCATCTTAGGTGATTTTTTGCCTTATTTGTATTGGGTTATGGGGTCCCATCAAAACCCTCACCTTTACCTGTAATTTTTTTTTTTGGTAACTAATTAATAAAAAGAATAAAGGTTGTTGGTTGTATTTTGTTTACTATCCTATTCATTAAATGCTATCTCCGTAACATAAATTTTTGTTCATTCTTTATTTTGTTTATCTTTATATTGTGATCACAATACATAACAAGGATCATGTAGTGGTTAGTCCCTGTCTTTGTATTTAAAATTGTTTATCATTGAATTTGAATATAAATTTACAATATAAGCTTAATAGGGACTAAAACAAATATTTTTAAGTTTATTGTGACGTGAAGAAGATTACAAAATGTGTAATATATTGTAAACTTTGTGTTTAATATAGACCAAGGGAAATAAGGAGTCACGACATTATATAATGACAAGAAAATTAGAAGGATTTTTTTTTAAAATCTCAATTATAATAAATTAGTTATACCATTGAAGGAGATGAACACTGCCGAAAAATATATGGCCCACCTAAACAAGGCACTTTTTTATCATATGGATAAAATTACAAAAATATTGTGTTTGACATGGTTTGGCAGATCCAATTAGTTTAGGGAAAACATAAAAACCAACCCAGATATAAATTATGTGCCTTGCTCAATCTTTCTCCTTCAACTAAATCAATTGCAATCGACATAAGAGATAGCTACCCCAATTTCAAAATGACAGAAATGAAAGTGTAATTTATCTCACATACTACTATTGTTGTTTGTCATTTTGGTTCGATAGGTATGTATTTTTATCCTCTCAAGGAGGTCATGTGCAATTCAAATTGGGAACTAGCATAGTTTTTGAATTATGAACCATACACGAAGATATTATTCAAGTGAGAAAACTATAGTGAATAGCCAAGGAACATGTTAAACAACACAATTAATAGATAAGATCCATCAGGGGATGACACCATCGTAGATTTACACAATGAATGGTATGCCAATCGGATAAACATTGATTGGTGACTTAAAAATTATGAGTCGCAAAGACATCCAGTTAACATAATTACTTACTAAAAAAATATTTCAAAAAAAAAAAGGTTAAAAAACATTGACAATTTGAAGTTTGCACATTGTATTTATTTGCCATCCCACTTTTATAATTATTAAATGACAAACATTCACAGTTGCATTAAAATTAGAGGAATATTATTAAATAATATCTAGGGAATATTTCAAAATTAATATGTCAAACTTTAAGAAAAACTTTGTAATTGTTAATATAATATTATTTCAAACTTTTTGATTTACTAGAAGTGATTCTATTAATCTTACCTTAACAATAATTAATAATTACTTAATTTTAAAAAAATATATGTGAATGTTCAGTATAATTTATTTTGAAATATTTAATACTTCATTTTTAAAATTATTTATAATATTTATATATTTATAAAAATAATAATTACAAATTAAGATTTTATTGATATTTAAACTGATGCCAAACAATCGAAAAAGATAATATAAAGGGTTACATGCACAATAATTAGAAGAGACTATACCAAAGACTTAAAAATGTCATTACAAAGACATTAGTGACACTTGTGACATAAATCTTAAGGTAAGAAAAACAATTAAAAGATAGAAATGTTTGAAGAGGTTTGAAAGAAATTAAGAGAAGATATATAAACTTAAATAAAAAATGATAATCATGCCAAAAATATTTAACTATACAAATAGCTTAATGATTAATAGTATGAGGACTTACACCTCAAAGTATATTTTAATGTTAAAATAGGTTCTTATATGCTTGCACATGGACGTAAAAATGGGCCCTTTCTGTAAATGTAGATATAAAATGTTCCACGTCATCGTGGAGATACTTTACAAATTGTAATATGCACTTAAGAAAATGTAAACCAACGGTCACACAATTTAAATGATATGTTGTGTGATATCATTTTATTATTGTGAAATGGTCAAATATTAGTGGAGGGACGTGTATAATATTTCATTTAATATTTTTATGTATTATTAATGTTTATGATATTAAAAAAATATTTAAATAACATTTATAAAATATTTTATTATTTATATTTTAAATTTAAATCAAATTTTATAATATTTTAATAATATGTATTTGAGAAATTTTTATTAATTAAATATAAAATAAATAATAATAATAAAATAATTCCATTAGTTTATATCTTGATATGGATTAATAATGTTTGATGGTTATGTGTTGATAAAAAAAAATTTCTTGTAAGAATTTTTATTTTACATGAGATTATTTCAACATATAAATAAGTCATTCAAATTGTAGCTTGAGAAAATATGAGCAGCATTTATATTATTATGGATTACCTTATTATGATTAAATAAATATGTATAAATATTTATTGTATTAAGTAATGTGTATTATTTTTAACAATGTATATATATCAAAATTTTGGTATAATTATAATTTATTTTTTATTTAAAGTTTTATTTTTATTAGGTTTTTGTATACAATTTAATTATTATTTTACAAGTTATAGGTGTAAGATTTTACTTAAGGATATATCATTATGATCCATGTAGACATGTCATATCAATAATAACGTTAAAATCAATGATACAAGCAGTGTCCCTACCAATGTCCTTAATACCATATGAGTTGAAGGTACGGATGCAAGTTAAAAACATCATTTCTTCGCACATGTATGACCTCATCTCGAAGGGGCAGATCTGAATTAGGCTGATCCACAATTATTCTAAAAGGAGGGAACTTAATTGTTTTAACAAGTCTTTGATGGGATTCCCAAACTATTCTTACTTTTTTCGAATGTGCCCCATCCAGAAATTTCATTCTACTCGCTTCGGCTCTACACACATAGTCTCCATGGGTGGCGAAAGGGATAAATTGGAACCCATTTCCTGCAAGGATGTCTGTGAATAGAAAAAAGTGTGGAAGAAACTAAAAAAAGGGGGACTCACTAAGTTCATGGAGTGAGTCACAGAGCACAATTGTACAATTTCCCATGATTTTGTTGTGGCTTAAAATAAGAGAAAAGTGACCATCCACTGCATCACAATCAACGTTTCAAAGGAGTTCATTGACGAAGCAACTGGTATGTCATGTTTAGGTACCAAGGCATTCAAAGATCAATTAAAAAAATAAGAGTTACTACAACATTTTTTAGGACAAATGACTTTGTGTAGACAGATTAAAAAGGCTTTCTATGGGCTGATCTCCTACGCTACTAGCCTGACATTTGTCTTCAAATCATGCATTACATGACGCTCAAAGGTAAATATACTTTTATATATTCCCACCACTTTCTGTTGCTTAATCATTTTATTGGCTACAAAATTAGTCTGCCTTACTTTCTGCTAAAGTCCCTCAAGAGCACCATCTTATTGCATCAAGTGAATAACACAAATCCCATCCTCCACCAAGGTTTGATTCTCCTTCTGGTCAAGCATGGCCAAGCCCTTTACAATTGGGAGTTTCTCCTGGGGGGTTCCTCTTTCGAGGAGGACTCCTTGGCAGAGGATCCCACTGAGGGATCCCACCAGCCCTTTGATCACACCCCCTAGGATGGCTTGTCAAAGTCACCCCTGATGACCTCCCCCTTAAGCTGTTTATCCCCAAACCGAAACCTTTCTCACTCAAAGTGGGTACCCCAGTGGACACAGCGTGGAAAGGGAAATCTATTATGACTGATGAGATGGAAAGGAACAAATTACAGTTGAAAAAAGCTAATTCTAAGGTTCAACAAGCAAGGATGGGCCTTGCTAAACTCATTCAGGTATGGAACTCCTTGCACATACAAGTCGAAGCCACAATTTAGGGTTTTAGTCAATCTGCCCATCTCACTCAGTTCCTTGCCATTCAATCATCTAAAGTTTTAAGATCCCCCCTAGGGCTTCCCCCCTAAGCAGTCCTCCATGCAGGTTAAAAGGAAAAAGCATCCCTGCATGATCTTCCCCAGTGAAGCTGCTGAAGGCCCTGGGAACCACACTCGAGCAAAGGTTTCTAAGGAAAAATAGATCATTCTAGTGAAGGACCCTGAAGATGCTAAAGACCCACAGAAGGGACTTTCCTCCTAAATTTTTTTTGGTTTCCTATTTTTCCCTCTCATTCTAGTACTATAGCTTTTCACTTTTTGGCTCCTCAACCCTATTTATGGCCTGTTAATACTTTTGTACTACACTCTAGTGGTTCTAGATCCCTGTAAAACCTATCTTTTACCTCATCAAATAAAAAATAATAATATTAAAATCATAATTTCCTCATAAAAACAATAACCATAATAATAATATTTATGATTTTTACATTCTGATATTTCAAAACCATCGAATTAATCATTCAATATATTAAAAAATATGTCACAACTTTATACACCCATATGAATAAAATTACAAAACAAATACTAAATATAATTTAATATCAGAATTAAATACTAAATACAAGTAAATAATCCAATACTACAAACAAAATTTCAGACCAAGGGCATGAAATAGTTACAAATTTTTTATTAACTGATGCAAATATTACATAGATAACTAAATCTATGTAACAAATTAATATTAAATTAGCCATATTATGTTAAGGTTGTAATATCACAATGAACTCTATGGAAAAAAGAGTTTTAGATTCAAATGATATGAACCTAGAAAACTTCTCTATTTAATTAGATTAAAAAAGAGTAAGATAATTCGAACGTCAAATGTGTAACCAAATACCATAATTTTAGTCACCATTTTTTCCAAAAAAAACTGCTCCTTGATTGTTGCAATTAATACATTTTTTACTATTATCTTCATATTTATTCTATTCATTCTCATCCAAAAAACCATATTCCCATAATAAATTATCTTTGATGAATTTTTTTCCCACATGTTCTCACATTATAAAAGTTTTTAATTATTGATTTTATTTTTCTTTTGAAAATTTCAAAAGAAGAATAATTAAATAAATATATATTAAATATTATATCTCCATTAACTTCTATCTCTTTTAATTTTTATATGAACATCACTTTTTAATTAATAAGCGTGTAAAGTGTCAAGTCCCTAGAAGAAGTAAGGGTTAGAAATTTTAGTCCATAGTGTATAACAAAGAATAAATGAGAGACCACAGAGAATCTGGATTGGTCATACAATCAAAAAGTTGTTCCTCTTCTTGATTTATGCCAAAAAACAAATAAAAATAAAACTACAGTGAAATATGACCACTTTACTTTTCTGATTCCATGAAGTTGCAATAATGGAAGTTATACCATTACTCCTAGTTTTTCTTAGCATTCTCTTAAGAAGATGATGACTACATTCAACTTCCCTAAACAAAACTATGTGTTTGACCACCTATTAATTGGAGAGGGTGGTTCATTAAGCATCCACAACTAATTCCTTGAAAGGGTCATATAACCCATAAGCAATAATTGCCAATAAATTTGAGGAAGGCTTACTAGATTCAAAATACCAGGGATTGATTGCCACATTTCTAATGAATATCCCAATCCATGCTTTTTACCCAAAAATAATAATAAAATCAACCACAATGCCAGAGGGTTCTCATATTAGAGAAGCAGAGAATTTGACTATAGAAAGTGTACGAAACTTTTACAGTCCACATATAAATAGATGTAACAAAGAAGCTGATTCCTATCCACTTAAGAGTGTGGGCTTTAAATATCATCATTGTCAACTTTGATCAATAATATTTAATGACAATATATAACATATTAGATATGGGCAATCTCTTAAAGATGTAAATTTTGTTGCACCATTAGGAAATAGTAACATCTAAAGATCTTGTTTTTGAGAGGTGCAATGTTGAAATGGTAGCATATTTTTGAACACTATAATTTATCGATTGGTCTGTATATGTATCCCATGGTAGAGAATTTTTTGGTTATCAAAATTACTTGCCCATGCAATTAGGTGTAATTTCAAGGTTATCAAGATTACTTGTCTTTGGCTGCCTATGTGTATCCCATGCTAGAGAATTTATCAGTAGAGGATCATCCTAGTGAGCGTGGGTTATAAATTTAAACCTAATTATCTCAAAATGAAAATCTTCCTCAAAATTTTTACCTTCCCTTAAAAATGAATCAACTCAATGACTAGGGTAACTAGTCTAGCCATTGGTCACAAGATGTCTAACCAACACTTTTCCAAACTCAAAATCTAAAATCATGGATTCATCTCATAAAATCCACAAACTTGAAAATTAGGGTAATTATAGGTTAGAATTTAAATAGGAAGGCAAAACAACATAACAAAACCTACCTCATATAATCTCCAAATCTAAAATCTTAGAACTCGTCCCATGGTGCTTTATCAAGAATGTAAAATAGTGTAACAAACCCACTTTGTTCACAACAATTTAAGTAAACAAAAATCAGTTTGAAATGGCACTAAAATTACAGCTAAATTCCAAGACAAAAATATATTTCACGTAATATTATAAACAAAGGCAAGAAATAAGTTGATCAATAATCTTCCATGTATATAAATTAGGAACAAAAAATTTGTTAAACAAATTTGGTGTTTGGGTACCACATGATAAAATAAAGACATCTAATCAACTTACAAACAAAGAAAACATTTTATTCACACCCAAAATATAATCCTTCTATTTGGAAAATCTGAGACCCAAAAAAAAACATAAGAATCTTCATTTTTAGATATAAAATAATGAAAAGTAACAAGTCACAACATTATTTCCCCTACAACTTCCTATTACAATGATTTGTTATCAAAAAAAGAAAACACAAAAACCAAATAGGTTGCAGGGTTAGGTTGAAGTGCCCATCATTCAAAGCCATGGTTTGTATCAATATTTGATCTTACCATCATCCATAGATGATCTCAGTGTATTTATCCTCAAGTTAGTGAAACCCCTTCTTGAAGGAGTCCTTAACCTTGACTTACATAGTGTAAGCCTTGTAGCTTGCCACCCTCTTTCTTCCTCTTCACTTAGTTCAATTTTTGAGCCAAAAACCATAAATTGGATGAGCATTTCACAGACATGGGTTACAAGTTAATGATTGAATAGTCCATGGAGGAACACAATTTAACTTGACACAACATGTTTCATAGGTTTTCATGTAACGGGAATTTAGAGATGCTACCTTGCATATCCCTGTGCAGGTAGTCTTACAGTCTGAAAAGACACCCACAAAAAAAATTAGCCTCTGAGAATACCCACTTAGAAGAACCATACAACCATGAATAATTCCAGAGTGGTGAAAGTGAACAGTGAGTTTCTTTATTGATTGATATCAATAGTTTTGCATAGGGTAAGCGAAAAATGTCTAACTTAGAGCACATACTAATGTTTTTGAGAAGCCTATGGTATAACCCATTTTTTTACAACTGAAATCATATCAAAAAATTATTGGTAATTCATTAGACTTTGTAATATAGTCTATATATATTAAAACTATAGAACATTTTAAATAATTATAAAAATAGAGTCATTTCGAATAAGATATTAGCCAAATTTAATTATGAATACAAACCACAACCAATAAAGGAAACCTTAATAAGATAATAAATGTGAAATCTTAGTGAAAGGAGAAAAAAATTCATATTCACACACATGACAAGAGACCATCCATGTAACCAAGGGATGACTGTAGGCATAGGAAGCCCCTAGTTTCTATTATTTTCCCCCTCTATTATGGTTGTAGCCATTGGAGGGCCATGATTCTACTCCATATGATTGAGATCAATAATCCTCCATTTATTATCTTTTTTTCCTACAAACACAAACACCAAGTTGATCAAACTAGTAGAAAATAATTTTGTAGGCCAAAATAATCAAAAGTGATGGAATGATTAGGGATGAGATCGTGAGTGCGCAGAATCTGACCTGAAGCTGGATAGACATTATTTATTTCATGGATCCATTTTGGTCATAAGTGACTCCTATGTAGAGAGTGAAATGGTCGATTCTATCAATCTTAATGATTTCAAGATAATAACTAGCATCATAGTACCCCTTCCCTATGCCATTATCAATGTACCATTCACATTCAAACAAGAAAATGCATTATTTTATGGTCACTATGTAAGAAATAGATAATAGTAATTACCAAAATATATATAGATGAAAATACTATTAATGCCTAGAAGTGACTCAAATATATATCCATAATGTATGCTCTAAGAAAAGGTGTAATAAATACAGTGCCAAGCCAATCACTAATAATATTGCAGCTTGGTGGTCACATACACCACTAAATTTGCCCAAATTCCCACAACAACTAAATTTTCAACAAATTCATAACATATAATACATAAAACCAAAAAACATTTAATTTGATCATAAAAATTAAGATATACATGATAAAAAAATTAATGTTTCTATGATATGAATTTACAGCTTCTATACTTTCTTGTGGTCCTCAAATGAGTATTGTTAGTTAGTAGACATTTTCTAGAAACCATAAACTATAACAACATGACATACGTAAAGGCAAGATTAATTTACACTTTAAGAACAAGTAAACCACGTAAATTTTATTTTAGTTCAAATAATTTATTTACCTTGATGTATCTTGTGCTATAAACATGTCTCATTGGTATGAATGAAGACCTCATATCCAATCCTTGAAAGTCTACGAATTGGGGGTTTGGTTTTGCTTCAATTATTAGATAATGAACAGGGGAAGATTGAGGACACTCAAATGTTTGATTAACTAAGTGACATGGCTAATTCTGCTTGTTCAGCTACTAAAAGCTTGTACAATAAAATGGTTGTGCTTATTGACAATAATTTGCCACATGTGTAGTCATGCTTCACTTTGTTGCCCATGCATAGCCTCATAATTTTCTATTGTCTAATGCCACTAATAATATTAACGTGAAGCAATTATGATTGTGATTCACAATGATTTGATTACATTATTTCACGTAAAGGCATGAATAACCTATAAACTTTTCAACCAATCAACTAACAAAAAATAACATTATTCTAAATGCACAATTAAATAACTTACAAATCAACTATATAGAAGTTTCACATATTTTAAAACACACAACATGATGTAATTTGATTTGTTGAGATATCAGAAGTTAATAATAAGTTAGAGTTAAATGAAACCAAGAGTTATCCCTGCTTAGACTAATAAATAATTTTTTTTTAATAGAAAATATAGAAACCAAAACCAAACCCTCTATTAAAAAATTAACCAAGTGCATGTCCCCTTAATTATACTAGTGCATGTCTCCTTAATTAGAAATACTATAAGATACAAGATTTTTTGTTTGAATAATATTGAATATCAAGAAGTTACATATAAAATAAAAAAATAATATTACATCTAAAAATTAACAGACCATACAAATATCAACAAAAATATAAATCTAATATAAATATAAATTTAAAATATCTAAATTAAAATACTGTAAGTACGATCCATACACCTCAAATATAAAGCAATTGAAATATTTCATTAAATGCAAAATTTGAAGAAAAAAAACCTAACATAACAATAAAAATAAAACTCGTAAAACTAACAACATATAAAAATATAGATACTTGTTACTGATTCAATTAAACAGTCCTCTAATATTGCTATCTGACCTAAAACTTGAAAAAATAAAAATTCAAAATAAAATTCACAAACCTAAAATGAAAAACCCAAAACCTATAAAAATAAACCAACCTAAACATCCCAAAGATGAATTCTTAAATTTCATGTAATTTATTCATGAAACATGTTTATTTGAATATCATATATTGCACATGCTTAAAAAAAATAGAAACCCCTCCTTAAAAGACATTAAAAACATTTGAAAAATATATAACTTTGAAATCTATATATTTTTAAATTTGTATTCTTCCAAAAAAAATGTGTACTTAATAAAAAATTACTTCACAAACTTAATTATTGGAGCTACAAGGTGAAGTAAGAGCTTTGTCTTCTTAAAAAAAAAAATATATATATTTATTGCGTCAAATTATTTTTTAATACAATATTCAAGAACATTAAAAAATTGCACAAAACATACATAAAATGTATATACTCTACCAAATACACGTTCCAATATTTTGATTAATTTTAAAACAAAAAACAAAATATAAAAACACAATAAAAATATATATCTAGTATATATCATCAACACAAATCATCCAAACAAACTTACATAAAAATAAAAAAATTTAAAATCCCTAACATTATAATTTTTAAGATTAACTAAAAAATCCATATAAAAAATAACATATAAATAATTAAATATATAGTTAAAAGTCATGACAAAAATACTACATATACAATCTATACATGTTAAATACAACACTCTAAATATGCCATCAAATACAAAACCTAGTGAAAATAAACTCCAACACTATAATCAAATTTAAAATACACATCAAAAAAATATAAAAAATTATATACTCACACAACCTCTTATTTTTACATAAACATCAAACTTAGAAAAAAATAAATCCAAACTTTGATTTAAAAACCCAATACTACAAACAAATCCAAAAAATAGAATGGAAGAAATACAAATCTAAAAGGCACTCCGAAACACCATCAAAACTTAAACATGTAAAAAAAATCTAATGACCATCTACCCAAAAAATTAGTTTTCTACTTTATATACTCATGAAACTTCTTTATTTTATCACTACATATCGTATCACCTTTAAATTATCAAAAACCCCATTTTTAAATTTAATTATAAAATATACTATGAATACCATATAACTTTAAAATATACATATTTTTTTAAAACAAAACATTCTTTAAGAAAAGGTACCTAATAAAAAATTGTTTTCAAAATCTCTACAATTGCTCATTGAAGGAAAAACACACCACCACAAATAACCACAAAATATTTTTTTAACACATAACAAATATACACATATTGTCCATGCTGCCACAAACAAAAAATCACATGGCAAAGGATCATTCATTATCAACTCACTTAAGTAGAGGTTGCAAATGCCATGAGTCGCTTGCCATTTTTTATAATCAACTTTACAAAAAAGATTGCATTTCAAAAAATCTGATAATTATTTAATTAAACAAACCATTGAGTTTGGATACAAAATTCTATGCATCATTATATCATATTAAAAAATAGTCCTAAATGAAATTCAAAATTGATTAGTCAATAATAAAAGAAGAAAATCTTTTCTAAAATTTGAAATTGATCTTTATTTTCTAAAAACTACACAAAAACCATTATGAATGTTATATGTCAACGTGTTATTGGTTAGAAAAGTAAAATAAAATGGCCTAGTCATTCCTATATACTTACCTTACACAAAATAATATGAATAACATAATATAATATATTACCATTAATTATTTAGTGATATTTTTAAATAATAATTTAAATTAAGTTATTATTTTTTGTGTATTTATATTATCTTAAGACGATTAAATTGGATGGCAATATGTAAGGCATCACATATAAGTGGTTTAAGTGTGCAGATGGAGAATATAGGCATGGCTCGTTAAGGAAGTGTGGTTCCTTTGGGCTTTGCCAAGATAATAGTTGTATGGCTTTCCCTCAACCTGACAGACTCAAGGGATGGACTAACAAATGTTCTCCTCCTTAGCTTCCCAGCTATAACAATAACAATACCTATGTTGACTTTTATAAAATTATGGGAGTAGATCATTTCTCAAACAAATGTGTGGGAGGAATTGGGAAAGTAAAGGTTGAAGAATGCCAGAGGAGGTGTTTGGGTGAATGTAAGTGCATCATCTCCTCCTATTATGAGGAGTCCACATGCTTTTTCACATAGACTCTTGACACCTTACAATAGCTTAGCATTAACAATCACCTCACATTTATTAGTTCCAAAGGGTACTCTTTAGGCTTCATTGTACTCTAACATAGAATTAAACTCCTCCTTATTGGCCAATTAAATTGTGTTGTTTTTTTGTGTTAAGAAATATGCAATCATTTTCTATAGGTAAATTACAAGAGATTTAACAAAGTTGTATAGAATAATAATATCTACTACAACTTGATTCACTGAATAGTTCATATGTTCTTGCTGGCTTCATGCAGTTCTAAACAATCAATTGCCTTGAAATCCATAGACATGGTAGAATGGTCTTGATAACGATGTCATTTATTTTGTATAGTTTTCAAATTTTATAAGCTCGTTGTACTAGGTCACCTGTAACACACCATGCCATATGGTTTCTTGTTCATTTATTAATTATCAATTCTATAGAATGTCAAGACTCCAGAGTCTCCTAGACACCATGAGTTACGATGACGATGGAGGGGATACACAGGTAGGAGTTGTGCTCCTTTTCATGGCAGGTTTTGATGTTTAATCATTTATTTATATTGTTATATGGCTCTTTTCCATGGATATTTTAACTATTTGTGATGTTAGATTTGAATTATTTAGCATTTATTGAATGGATTTTTTAATTGTTGTATTTGAAGTTCCTAAGTATTTTTCTATTGCTATTTTTTTTGTTGTCTTAAGGCATTCCGTAGACAGAATAAGAGCATAAAATGTTTATCTTGGGGCTATATAAGCTAGGGAAGAGTGACTAGAAAGGCATTTACATAAATTTTGTGACATTAAGGACTCCTACTCAAGTTGCGAGGCATACTAAAAAATACTAAGGAAAAACAATTTAAATAAAATGAAGCACCAATTTAGCCTCTTCAATTTATTAGTTTCTATTGAAGGTTTTATTCATTTATTGGCTTCTACTACCTTTTGATTGGAGTTGTTAAGCTTAAGTTTTGAGATCAGATAGATATAAATATTTTTGGATCTCTAAGCCCGTCAGGATTTTTGGAGTTTTCACCTGGCCACGCTCTATCTCAACTAGTCACCCCTACCCAACGAACTAAAACATGGAAATTTAACATTTGATTTTGGCAAATTATATTTTCTTCTTCCCATCAGGTTTGTCAGAGCATAAATGTCATATATATTCAATATGAATGAATATTCTATATTGGCATGGATGCAACTCATCTATGAGCTCAGGAACATAACCCACTTCTATATCTCTACTTGGGCCATTAAACATGATAATGAAGATTCAATATTATTAAATGCTGATAGCCTTTGCTCCTATTAAAAAGGGCATTCTAGTCAATTCTAAAAAAAAATCACCCACATGAATCTTTTTGCTAGATCTCCCCAAAATCACCTATTTGACAAACCCCCGCATTTGATGAAGGGGATATTAATTCAACTATGATGCCAGACAAGAAAATATGATTCTATCAATTAAAAAAAAACAATAGCTCTCTAGAACCACCCATGACCATCTCTGTACTTTCAACAACTCATCAATTTTATTAATATGCCATCACAAAAAGAGGTATTATTTATTTATTACTTTTATAAGGACACCATTCCAAAGATGAAATCAATAAATTTCCTCATCTCACTGGCATTTATATATATGTACTCAATTAAGAGGGTTTGTCCTATCTGATTGGGGATTGTATTTGATTTCAAGATGTCTACCCATGAGGTATTTTTTGGTTAGATTACTTGGTGCACCATATGTGAATAGTTTAAAATTTTAACCAACTTAGTTTATCCTTTAATTCTCATTTGCCTTCTCAATGTGTTAAACATTTCTCTCTCTTGCCTAGTTTAACAGTTTCATAGATCCATAAAATGTTTTTTAGGTGAATAACTTTTTGATGTCATTGAATTAAATCCTTGAACATGTCCATATATGATATATATATATGTGCATTCACTATGTAGATAATGTGACCAAATGCATTATACTTACATTACATTTGTGTCCTTAGATGGTCTAGTCTCTGTTAACCAAATTTTGACCCTATATGTCAAAATTGGGCACCCCTATATGAAAATTTGGCCTTTTTAGATCTTTTAGGGGTGAATATCATGTCGTAGTGTGATATCATGTTTATTAAACAAAATATGAATGTTGTTAGCTTTGATCAGTTTGTTGTTTAGGTCCTTTTACTTTCTTTGAGTCATGTTAATAGGTTTGAGCACAGTTTAAAGAATATTTTTAATGTGTCAGATCTTGCACATACATCCATTGCAGAGGGGAAGCTGAGCATGTGGGTTTGCTCATCCTAGTTCAAATTTTCTATGTATTAAGTTTGAGGTCCTTCACCAAAGCAAAAGAAAAGTTATTCATGTTCATAGACTTGCCTCAAAAACATTTCTAGACTTATTTATACAAAATTAACCCTCCTCTTGTATACCAAATCCCTTCTATAAAATAACACTTGATCACCAAAATAAAGTGACTCAACCTTCTAGCCCATATAATGCATTTTATTCTATACCAAAACTAACTAATCGTGTTGTTAATCCTTTGCACTTAGAAATATAATACCAAAGGATATTGGAACAGCCTTGTATGGAGACTAACTAATTTAATTCCTTAGATTGTGAGCCCTCCTTTGAAGAAGGTTGTCCTATTTCCTTTGAAAACCAACACATCCATCCTCAAGAAACTCCTCCTGTGTATGTGCAAACTCTTCCTAGTCTCCCTCAACCTTCTCAAGCTCCTCAACATGATGTCAAGATTCCAAGTTGGAGAAATGTCTATCATGAACCAACTCAAAATCTTGAGAAAGTGAATGAAGTTATTACCTATCATCAAGAGGAGAAATTTTTTGTCAAAGAATATGAAATTGAAGAGGAGATTGATCCAATACAAACCTCTCCTAACTTTCCTCAATAAGAGAGTCCCAATACTAAGATCATGAGCTAGAGTGAAATAGTGAAATCATGGGGCAAGAAAGAAGAGAAGAGTATTATTCAAGAGTATGAAGTGAAAAATGATGCTAGTCCTTCTCAAGTCCCTTCCACCTTCCTCAAGAAGCTTCTTGTACTCCATGTCAGCCTTCATGTACTCCATATCTCTATGATGATTCCTATGAACTCCAATAAAGACTCTTCCAAGAGAATATAGCTAAACAAATTGAGGAATTAGAGGTAAAGATGAGGCTTTTTAGTCAAGGTGAGATGGAAGGTTTAGACCTAAATGAAGATCCTATGCCTAAACATACCCCATCTACCTTTCATCAAGAGAGTCCTCATGTTAATTGTGATATTTATGAAGAGTTGGTCAAGTGGAAGGAAGATAATCAAGTGATTTTGGCCCAAGGTTTGTCCCCTCTTTCTCATGAGCTTTCAAAAGAACCCCTTACATTCCATTCCCCATCTAATTTTGAGAGTCCTTATGTTGAATTCCCTTACTTGGTTGATGAAGAATGTTTTCCTTGTGTTAAGGAACCTATCTTAAGAAAGGCAAGTGAAGAAGAATATGCTCAATTCATGAATGATCAAGGAGACTTCATGAGTGTAAATGAGGAGGAAATTGCCATAGGTACCCCCCTTGGTGAACAAAAATATAATTCAAAAGCTTTTTCCTCCATACTTGATGAGGAGGAAATGATCATTGATTCTTTTCTTAATTTGGAAGATACTATGGATGGACTAAGAGAGGTTCTTGATCAGACTTTGGATGACTTGTTTGAAGTCATTGGAGCAGGCTATACTCCTCTTCAAGGAATCTATCAGTTGGTCAAAGATGGAGAAGGTGGCATTGGAACTCAAGTAAGTATGCAAAGGAGAAACAAGATTTCATGTTTATTCTTTCAAGAGGATTGTGAATTTAAGAATGATATACTTGAAGTCATCAAGAGGGGATATCACCCTCTAGAAGGAACTCATTAGATTTTAAAGGATGGAGAAAGATCATATTGGCCTAAAGTTTCTAATGAACATGAATTCAATCCTTTTGAAATCATGCCTACAGAGAGGATGCGAGTTTATCATGAGAAATTAAAAGGGAAGCAACATGAAGCAAGTGATCATGTACAAGAAGAGTTCATTTCCTTGGTCAGATTATTTGTAGTTGCTTGGTTCTTAATGAGCATCATGCCAATAAGGTTGGTAAACTTTGCAAGAAGCATGGAGGTAGAAATGATAAGAGACAAAGGGCTTCTTGACTCATCCAATCCTTCATGCCATGAAGTGAGAGGATTTTTAATTTTCCCCTTTGATCTAGGAGGGGAAAGAGCAAAACTGGTTATTTGTACATAATTAGTTTTTTTCTACTATGTTCGGTTCTCTTAAGTGTTTAGTAGAACAGGTGTGTTTGCTTTGGTCTTCATGTGTGTTTGTTCTTTCCCTTATGTGTTTTGAAGTGGTAAATAGTTGTCTTGTTGATCAAGTTATAAATCATGGTCAAGGTTTCTTGTTTATTTTAGTCTTTAGATGACTCCATAAGCCCAATGGACTGATAAGGCTACTGGTCTAGTTAGTATAGTAGGCATATTACCGCTGTGAGTCACCAATTTTTTGACCAAAATTTGATCTTGTAGGTCAAAATTGGGCACCCCTATATGAAAATTTGGCCTTTAGATATTTTAAGGGTGAATATCATGTCGTAGTGTGATCTCAAGTTTATTCAACGTAATATGAATGCTGTTAGATTTGATCAATTTTTTGTCAAGGTCTTTTTACTTTTTTTGAGTCATGCTAATAGGTTTGAGCAGAGTCTAAAAAACATTTTCAAAGTGCTAGATCTTACATGTGTAGTATTTGTAGAGGAAGCCAAGCATGTGGGTTTGATCATCCTAGTTCAAAGTTCTTATGTACTAAGTTTGAGGTCCTTCACCGAAGCACAAACAAAGTTGTTCATGTTTAAAGACTTGCCTCAAAAACATTTTTGGACTTAGTCATCCGAGCTTGACCATTCACTTCGGGTATCTTGGTCTTTAACTTTAGGTCTTCTTATTATAGCAATTCCTTTAGAGTAGATGTTTCATACAAATCCTGTAACACAAGTATAAGTGTTCATTCTTTCAGAGTTTTTGTTTTAGGTTTTTTATTTAAGTGTCAGGAATTGTTTTAGATATTTTATTTGAAACAATTTCCTTGAAGGACCTTTTTTGGGTTAAGGGACCATTTCAGAAAGCTGAAGGGGTCATCTTCATTTTCCTGAAGGGCACTTCATATTTTTTGAAGGACACTCTATAATCCTTCTGAAGGGTACTTTTTTGGATAAATGGTCCTTTGCAAATTTTTCAAAGGGTACCCCTCCACATCAACCAAACACAAAGCGAAAGGACACTTTCAAGATTTCTGAAGGACCAAACAAAAAGCTCGAAGGAATTATTTTAAATAAATTGTCTATAGAATTTGTTTAGAAAATTCTCTACATTGAAGAATAACTAAGGCGTATCTCTTTCGGATTTTTTATCTAAAAGAATTACTCAAGTCAAAAAGTCCATAGAAATTAAGCCTGGGAAAGCCTAAAAGATTTATTTTGGAAATATTGTCTAAATGATTTCTTCAGGAGAAGGTTTGGAGGATAGGCTCACCAAAGATTTCAAAGAAAATAGAAAGAGTGCATAAAGAAAAACCCTGAAGGAATTATTTCAGGAAAAGTGGCCTAGACAATTTTTTGAAGCACACCTTTGAAGCCAAGTGCCCCAAAAAGTTCCCTGAAAGACATCTTGCAAGAAAAAGTGTCCCATACAGAGGTTTTGAGAGGGAACTTTCCATGATTTAGAGGGTACTTTCCATAGTTAAATAAAACTTGATAAAAGTCCAAAAGAAAATTAAGTCCAAGGAAAATGTTTCGAAGGAATAAGGAAGGTGATGGACCCGCAAACATCAACTTTAAACTATGGAAAATAACTGTTGGAGTCAAAAAAACTTGGTGGGAACTTCAGGGTAAATTTAGAAGTAATAAATTGTAGGATCTTGAGTATCTGGCATAGACAAAACAAGCAAATAATATATAGGTTGATGGTTTGGGTCATTGCTAGCAACCAACCAAATCAAAGAGCTTCCATGAAATTGATAAACATAGGTGTTTAGAGGATGGCTAGCAGTTAAGAGGAACATTTGATAACTATTGAAATGAGTTCCATTTCCCTAAAAAAATGCTATGTGTCAACTCTCCTATTTTTAGTTTCAAACATTCATGGATAGTATTTGATGGAGGCAGTTTCTTGTGCCAATTTTGAAGGTTTTATGCCACTTTTCACCATTCTTATGACTTATTTTAGACAAGTAGACCTCCTGACATGGCATGACTCACCTCACTCCTCTTTCACATGAAATTTTAACTGATATTATCAAGGTGACACATGTCTGAGTGACCTTTGGACTTCTCTTACTTTATTCCTTTCTCAAAATCTATATATATGCATTCTTTCAGCTCTTTGAGCAGCCTCCGCTAGTTATTAGTAAAAATATGGCCATATTTATACTTGAAGAACTCTTGAAGAAATGTACAAGTGTTGTTTCCACTCATATTCTTTAATATTGAATAATGACTTGAATCTTATTGGTCTAGTCTAGTGAAAGATTATCTTTTCTAGCTTGTACTCTTGATGGTCTACCAATTTGCAGAAAGGAGATTGTTGTAGGTCTTTTCTAGTATTATTTTCTAAGTGTAGAGATATCCTAGAAGTGATCCATGATTGTATCCCTCTTTGGAATCATTCATTCCATTTCTAAGAGTCATATACCTTCTTGAATCTAGCATATGAAAAATTGATGTAGTAATGAATCCTGAGTTGTGAGTCTTGTGTGAGAAACACCTTGTTTGTCTTTAAGTAGTGGTTTTAGTTAATTGGGAGGAAATTATACATTGGTTCATCACCACTTGGTTTCTTAGTTGTTTTACTTACCCTTTTTCATACACAAATTGTTAATTTAGAGAGAGAGCTTTAAAGGTGCATCAAGGGGAGCTACCCCCATATCTAGAGATTCATCTTATCAAAATTGCCACCCACAATAAGAGAGATGTTTCAATTATGCCACTTGGATGAGGAGAGATGGGCATCACCTCAAAGGTGTGAATCTAAGTGTCAATAGTCTCTTTTTGTGCCATATCCCTTCTACGTATGGTATGAATCTCTTATTTTTGATAAAAAATTCACTCAAACTCTAGTCCTATGGGTTATTGTCTAGTGGGACGTTTAAGAGCTTACAACCATGATGGTCTAGATTGACTTTTAATAGGCACATGTTCCCCTTCCTGCATTAATGTGACAATAAAGTGTACTTTAATAACTATAGATAAATACCCTCTTTAGATGATACCAAATGGGTGCTATGAGAAAAATACTCAAGCCCCAAAGGAATTATAGGTTATAAGTAAAGAGATATATTTTGAATTGGTTATTCAAAAGGCAAGCAGGTCCATGTAATTTTGAATGTGGATTTTCTCAAAATATTACTGTCTAGGTTAGTGTTTAAAAAAATGTTAATAGCTTGTTAGCTTTGTTTGTAATTGGACCACTCCTATTTTTTTCAAACAAAAATTAGTACAATGCTTGTAAAAAGATTATTATCTTATGATTTTAGGATGACAGTGGTGAAACACCTAGCAAAGAAGCATGAATAATAAAAATAATGATAGAAACATAAATATAGATGTAGGATTAACACCTACATGGATGAAAGCTCCATGAGCTTGATGGAAGGGTTGTCATCTATGAAAACAAAGTTAATTGATGGATTGCACTTAAAAAACTCATGGTGGGTTATAGTGGGAGTAGTAGTACCAAAGGAATGCATTTTTACAAGTTGGGTGATTGAGGTATCTATTTGTAACTCCAAAATCTACTTTGATTTTAGGTTTAGGTAATGTATTGTGTTATGAATTATGCTAAAATTTGAAAGGGATTGAAGGAGTAAAACCAGTCAACACAATGAGTTTTATGCTATGCTATTAACCTATAGTTCATCTAAGGATATGTGTGGCTGACTTGTGGCTTACACATCTTCATATTAGCTTGTTCCATTTCTTGATGTTCTTAGTTTGGTTGGCCTATGGAATAACCATGGATATGTAGAGTATATATAGGAGGTAGTGGTTAGTATTTTATCATCATATTGTGAATTTTTTTCTTATTGCATCATTGTGGAGGTTACCCCCTCAAAGTGGCTCAGTCATAATATTCAAGTATTCTACTCTTTCACCAATTGTTGTTATGGATATGCTTATTCTGATCTTAATTCTACCATATATAATTCTACTATTGTGAATCATCTAAGTAATTTATTTACAATTGGTATCAAATCATCGATTTAAGCAAGTTTCTATGGCTTATTTTTTTCAGATCTAGCATCTTGAGCACTAGAAGGTCGAAAAACATAACTTGTGATCTAAGTTGAATTGATTTTTTTTTTCACCACAATTTTGTTTATGAGGTTTTTATTACAAACAAGAAAACACATTTTTTTGGGTAAAAAAAAAGTCTAGAATTTTATTACCTTGTGAAAATTAGCAGTCATTGGATTCATCTCTATGAGACGATCACAATGGTATATTATACTGGCACAATTTTTTGGGTCAAAAATTTTCACCTTTGTGAATAATATAAGTAGTTGGATTCATCTCTGTGAGATGATCATAATGGTGTATTCCATTGGTACATTTTTTTTGGGCTAAAAGCCTCCTAGAGTTTGTTCATGGTTGGTCTAAACACTTACAGATGCATGAAAGGAAAAGAAACTCCAAAAAATCCTCATAAAGCTGACATGGAATCTAAAATTTCTAATCCATCTATTTTAGAAATTGTTTAGTAACTTAAGTTAGAGTTGCAGGGCATGGTGAAAAAACATGATTTTGATATATTTTAAGGGGACATTATAGGTTTAAGAGGGAACTTGGATAGCATCAAGGATCAATTACAACAAATATCTGGTCAATTGGCTAACTTGTTAGCTCATCCACTACAAAATAATCCTCTATCATTTTAGTTTGGTTCTCCTACTCCAAATAATACCAATACCAATTTTGGCCCTAAACCAATGTTGCTAAAAGTGGACCTGCACAATTTTTATGGTAATTATCTAATCACTTGGCTCACTCAAATTGAAAATTTATTTGATCTACATCAAAATCCATGTTTGCAAAAGTTGGTTATGGCCTCTCTATCTGAAACTTGAGCCATTCATTTGGTATCATTAGTTGTGTGCTCAAAATAAAAAGAAGGGTGTCCTAGTTTCATGGTTGGTATTTTCTAAGGACTTATAAATCCACTATTACAATAATGTCTCTAAAAATTAATTCAGTTAGCTAGGCAAGTTGCACTAAACTAGGAATGTCAAGGACTACATTCATCAATTTTAGAATCTCTCTTTACATATGGCAGACATCATTAAGGAAAATCTGACTGACCTATTTTTGGGTGGCCTAAAAGATAACATCCAATTAGAGGTTTGCATGTTTCATCCTAGTAATGTATCTAAGGCTATACTAAAGGAACTCATAGTTAAGGAAAAAGAGCTGATTAGATGAAGCCCTTTCTTCAATGTTCATGAGCACACCTTTTCAACACCATCATTTCATTAGCCTACCAGATTCACACCTCAACAAGTGGAAGAAAATTTTACAAAAGGAATGTGTTTCAACTATGATAAAAAATGGAGCAAAGGGCATCAATATGCTGAAAATAAGTTATTTTACATTGATGGTGCCAATGATGAGGAAGAAGATGAGGAGGCTTAAAAATAAGGGTTATAAAAATGTGAGGATGAATCTAAAGATTTTCAACCTACTATTTCTTATCATGCACTTTCACGCATTAATACTCTTCAAACTATTAAGGTGGTGGGGTTCTTGAAGAATTAGAAAGTGATTGTGCTAATTGACTCTGGGAGTACACATAACTTCATCAATAATAAGTTGGTTACTCATTCGAATTTTTTCATTTACCTAGCTCCAAAATTTTAGGTCATGATTGAAGATGGTGGTATAGTCAACTATTCTATAAAACATCATAGTATTAAGCTTTCTATGGGAGACTATTTGTTAGATTATCCTATGTTTTCTATTACCATGGGAGGAGCTGACATTGTTTTGGGAGTGCAATGGCTCACCACTTTAGGTACTATTGAGATGAATTTCCATAAATTATTCATGAGGTTCCATTCAAAAGGAAGGACTTTTGAACTACATGGATTACAGGATAAATCTCCATAATTGGTTAGTTCTCACCAGATGATGAAGATTCTTAGAAAAGGTTCATAAGGTTTTGTGGCATGCTTATTTTCCATGGAGGTTCAATTAACTAAGGAGTCTACACATCCTAATTTGCAAAAGGTGTTGGATGACCATTTTGTTATTTTTGGTGACATGAAAAAAGGACTTCCTCCAAGTCACGCACATGACACTAGTAGAATTTGGCACATAAATCACTATGTGACTAAAAATTTTAGTCATGACAACTAAAAATGACTAAATTCTACTATTTTTTTACAACATAGCTATAAATGACTAATTTAATCATCGGGTAAAAGACAAAACTAAATAATTAGTCACACAAATAAAAATGACTAAATAATTAATCACACAAATAAAAATTAGACAATATGATATTAAAGTGGGTAATTAAAAAAAATATTTTGAATTGGGAAATTATTGGTAGGAGTGGGTTGTATGGCGTACAAGGTTAATAGTGAAATGGAAAATTGTTGGTAGGAGTGGGGAGTACAGTAAAGTGTAGAATTTAGTAGAGTTAATTCGATGGGGGAGTGCGGAGTACAATTGACATTATTTGTGCAATACACCTCTAAAAATAAAAGGAGGGTTTGTTAATTATTAATGGAGTTAGAGCTGACTAGAGAGGGTTTGTATGCCAATTTGATGGCATGAGGTATTTTGGGTTTTAACATATAAGTTAGTAGTTACTTACATGGGCGATAAAGCTTATTTAGAGAGTGCCTGAATACTTCTAAAAAGGTGGGTAAGGAATTCAGAGTTTTTTGTAATGAATTTGAAGTCGGTGAGGCCCTCTAAAGTGAAGTTAAATTTGGGGATGACCTTTATAGTGAATTCAGAGGTAATTCAAAAACCTCATTACATTAAACACAAAATCTATAGCTTTCTAATTGGCAACTTTATCTAGCTAAGAGAACAATATCGATGTATTATAAGAGATGAGTTACATAAATAGGAGGGTATCTTGTCATAAGACATTGACTACCATGTAAAAATTTTGAGTTCTTGAGATTATGAAATAATTAGATGCTTTTATTCATTGTATAATCAATACAATGTAGTGACCATATCTTGAAGTTGTCTATTTGTATGCATGGGTATGGTATTAATTTATAATTTCATAACCAATTCACCAACCTAATCCCTGAGGCTCCTTTTCACTAAGTCTTCATGGCATTGGTAGTGCATGTACATCATAATTATTTTTTTATTGGTTGGTGTAACTTATAATAGTTACATAGGCAACTGAGTACTAGAACCATACAAGCAATTCTAATTTTAGCAAACTATTTTTTCATTAGTTTCCTCTACTCATTTTGAAGCATATGGGAATTGAACTTGTAACATGCATTAAAATATCAATTCCTTTGATCAATTTTCCATTAAACCATGGGATCATGTCCCTAGCCTAGACCTCAATGCTTGGGTAACATTGTGTGCAAGCATAATCTATTAATTGCATGGAATCCTAGAAGATAATATCATATGGCATAGTTGAAAGTTATGCTAGATCATAAAATAAATGTGATCACCATGCTATTTTAATTGATAATATATGCAAACACATGGGAGTATATCAATTTTTAGAACAAGTCATCTTATCTCAACATGTTAATAATTTATGCTAGTAAGTAATGCTCAAAGTTACAACAAAGAATTCATTACCCTATTTGTTAGTGTTTGTGTATTCATTAACATTAAAAATATTTCCATATGATTAAATTCTTGTGTCTCATCAATATAACAATCATAAATTACATTTTCCATTTCTAGAGCATTTCTTTAATTATCATCTAGACAAGGAAGACCCTCAATAAAACATGGATAAAAATAACATTTGTTTATTTCCAGTCATCATGGTCTTATTTTACGCACATTGTAGATGACATGTAAACTGAACATAAGTCCACATGATCAACAATATTTTTATAATTATAACATGATCCTATAAATGCAAACAAATAGTATACAAACACCCCAAAGTTTTATTATCTTTGTGTCTTACAATTTGACCATTATTTTTTTTTAACTGCAACGGATATTTTTTATATTACAAATATAAATGGTGAGGTGCCAATAATAGATAGTTTACATCATATGATTTTAATATATACCTCTTGAAAATGGGGAAAAAAATGAGGGTAGAGTAGTTTCTATGTTTCCTGCTAATTAGCCATTGATAGCTGAGAATCCTACAAGTAAAACATGCACAAAACTGACAACATAGATTTATGTAGAGGTAGAACATATGATTTTGTAGAGTGATGCCCAACTGTGTTTATTGAATTTGAATTATTATAGAGTGCTCTATATCCTATAGAGTTCACTAATTTTAATTATGTAGAGTGATTTGTATCCTAATTCTGTGAAGTGATCTGAATTTTGGGTAAGTGTTGAAGAGTGCTGAAGAGAATGAGTTTACATGCATTAGATCCTAAGTAAGTTGAGTTTTTTTAGATTTCTATTTTTTTATTGAAATAGGAAACTAAATTAAAATTGGAATGAAGAACATTACAGATGGATCAATGTCTAAGGTTGACTATGGATCAATACCATGCATATGATGAGAGATTAGCTGATGAGAGGGACATGGACAAATATCCATGTCCACATAATGACTGTCTTGGTGGAAAGGTGAAAAAAAGAAATGTAATTTATCGACATATGATAAGATATGGGCATAGTGGTATAAGCCCTTGGGATTACAATTATTATGAAGATATGATATAATTGTAGAGTATGAGAGATGAAGAGGCAACAAACATGGATGAAGTGGCACCAAACGTAGATTAAGAGGCAACAATGTTAGATAAAGGGTTTGAAGTTGATAGAATGTTGAATGAGGGTCTAAACAATGATTGAGCCAAGTTGATAGAGTGTGCTTTAAAGCCTGTGTATCCTAGTTTCTAGTTAAGTCATTTGACAACAATATTTCAAATTCTTAACTTACAAGTGGTGCTTGGTTGGACAAATGAGAGTGTTAATCAGTTATTGGCATTATTAAGTTATTTGTTACCACTTGAATCCACATTGACAACAAAATTAAGTCAATGTAAAAAACAAATCACTAAGCTAGGCTTAGGGTATGAAAACATCCACACATGTGTGAATGGTTGTGTATTATTTCACAATAAACTTTCAAGTGAGAGTGAATATCATAAATGTTATGAAGCGAGGTATAAACAAGGGTTTAAATTAGCTATGGTTCCTAAAAAGGTTCTTTGCTAGTTTTTGATAATACCATAATTAATCTGAATGTATAGGTGTAGATGCATTATTGAACTTATACAATGGCATGCCCAAAATAAGATCACCAATGGAAAATAATGACATGTGCTTGATTCTAAGACATGGATGGAATTTGATAACAAATGGCCTAATTTTTCTCAACATCCTCGTAATATAAGGTTAGGTTTGGCTCTAGATGGGGTGAACCCATTCTTAGATAAAAGTACTAAATGGTCAACCTGGCCAGTGTTTTTAATAAATTATAACTTTCCTCCATGGTTAGCAACTAAACCATTTTTCTTAATTCTATCATTTATTATACTAAGAAAGAAAAGTGTGACTTTAGATACAATCGATGCTTATCTAGAGCCATTATATGATGAGATAATAGAATTGTGGAAAGGAATTGAAGTAATTTAATCTTTAAGGGATGGTCATTAAATCAAATTCACTTTAAGATCTTCCTTATTGTTTATGATTCATGATCTTGCTGCATATGGCACATTGTCTGGTCTCACTATTCATGGATACCATGGATGTCCTGCTTGCAACTTTAAGGATTTTGTGAGGCATTCAAGAAGTTTGTGTAAGTGTATTTATTATGGAAATCATGCTTACCTTAAAATAAATCATCCATATCATCAACAAAAAACATGATTCAATGGTCAAGAAGAGAATCGTGAAGCACCATTACTAGTAATGGGTGATTATATTATTGAGAATGGACAAAAAAGATGGGATTACTGGTAGTAGATATGATCCATGTAATGAAAGTAGTGCAAAATTGTTGTGCATATTCTATAAGTTTCCATAATTTGAGGATATAGCCATTAGGTATACTATTGATTTTATGCATACTAAGAAAAATATAGCCTATGCTATTATAGAAACTCTTTTTGGTGCTTTTGATACTATTTCATCATGTGAAGACTTTCGACAACTAAAGATTCATCAAAATATTTGGGTTAAAAAATATGATGATGAAAATATAGAAAACCTAGTGCTCCTTATGTCTGGACAAAGGAATAATGTGCACAATTATTACAGTTGATGTCTCAGACTCGCTTTTCCATTGGATATGTAAGTAATAGTATTAGAGTCCAAACTGACATTAATAGCTTAAGAGGCCTCAAGACCCATGACTATCATGTCATAATTGAGAATATTTTACCTATTGTGGTAAATATATCAATTTTGGCAAAGGGGCTAAGATTGGAAATTATAAGGTTGGGCCTAATATTAAAGAGAATGAGTTCACATGTATTAGATCCTTTGAACTTTGATAGTCTGAGGGAGGAGGTTGTTGAAGTCCTTTATCAATTGGAAAGGGAATTTCCACCAACAATATTTAACATTTCTATGCATCTTTTGATACATCTAGAATATGAACTAGAGCATTATGGCCTAATAAGAATGAGATGGATGTATCTTATAGAATGATATATGAAGGTTTTTTTAAAAAATTGTTCATACTAGGGCAAAACCAAAAGGCAACATGTCTGAGGGATATTCAATACAAGAGGCCATGGGATTTTTCACACAATATATAAACGATTTTAAAAATTTAAATCAATGTTTATGGGATGATGATAAATATGAGAGAGTTATAGGTGAAGTATTATAAGGCAATGGATGTCGCTTCAAGCTATCACATCAAGAAAGAAGTGCAATACATGCCTATATTATTCAAAACACATCATTTGATAAGTTGCACAAGTAAAAAAAATTTTACATATAAATTTATTTACTCAATTGTATTTACACATTTATATTATGAATCTTACTATTTGTATGTTAATATTATATGTAGAAAATATGAAGAAGAGAATCAAACTTAGATGTAACATTGACCTCAAAAGCACATATGCCATGATTTGATTGGAGGTAATTCTTTTCCAAAATTTGAAGAATGGATTGCTAATGCAGTTAGTGATGCAAAAGAAAAAGGTCAAGATATATAAAAAAAGGAAAGTGAGCTTTCAAAATATACACATTTATGGGCTATCTGTTTTAATGAAATGTGTGCCTATGTTAGTCATTTAAGAGTGGAAGAAAAAGACAAAGGAAAGACAAATTGTGATTGTGTTGTTAGTGCTGAATTTATTCATGAAATTGAGAAGAAATTTTATGTTTGGATTAATCTAATAAATTATTCAAGTGGAATTTGATGAAAATAGTCCTATATTATTAAAATGTAAGTGGATACAACCATCTGTAGTATAATTCGATGAGTATAGATTTGTACACACAAATATAAGACAATTTTTATCAGAGATGGATGAGATAAATATTTCCCCTCTTAAAATTAACTAATCATTTCTAATTGATGATGTAAGAATCCTAGGATGGTCATATGTCATTCAAACATAGTCTCATTCAAAATAAAAATTCATAGAAGTTGTCGATATAATTCCTGATGGGCAATATGTTAATCTATAAGAAACATTCAAAGAAGTTGATGAAGATGATGATGGAGTGTTTAAAGAAGAGATTTTGATTACCAATGAAGAGATTGGGAGAGATAATGTCTTGCATGTCACAGATGAGGATGAGGAAGAAAATCAAGAAAATTCAGACATGAGTGATTAGGATTTTGATCCTGCTAGCAATGCAAATGATTATGATGATGTTTTGTCACCTTAACTAACCTATCACCTTAACTTGTTAGCTTGTCACCTAAGATTTGGTTATATGTATGGTGTAATTTATTATTGAATGTAATAAATATCTGAGTATAGGTGCGCTTATTCGCTATTGTTTTATTGATACATTTTTGAATGTAATCATCATTATTCTACTAGTACGTTGTATACAAAACTTGAGATGTCAACTACTAATTTGAAGTGCATTTAAAGTTAGGTTCAATCATTATTCTTTATTTTCTTACTTTGGTTGAAATTAATTTTATTTAGTTAGAATATAATTTCCTGTATGTCCTATATGTTTTCTAAATGCTAGAATTTTCTAACTTCTCTAGAACTACTAGATATGAAAATAAGCAAGCAAAGTATAAAGGTATCAAATAATGCAACAAGATACCTGGGAAAGTAAAAAAATCTTTAAAATACTAGCAATAAATTGTAGTCATTTCTTTGATATTTGGATAGATTTAGTTTTTAATACAACTTCTAGTCTCCACATGCATTCAATATGCTTGTGTGAAGGAAACAATAATGAACATCTATGATTTAATAATACATATAGATATATTAACATTAGGTGAACAAAATATTTAACCTATACTATTAAACAATTTATGTGAAAAGACAAGTATAATTCCTTGTCATTCTTCCATTTACTGTTATGCTCCCCCTAACTTTAGTACTGTCATGTTGTTCTGGATCATGTTATGTTTTACTACTTCAATTCTCCCCCTTTGACATCAATGGCAAAGTTGCTGGTCAATTAACACCCTGAATTAAATCTCCTGATCAACTTGTAGTATGATAACTTTAAAAGACTTAAAATAGAATAAAAGGTCAATGATGAATTATAAGACCAAAATCCTCAAGGTACAAGGGTTCCATACTTAGGCAAAATTTTTAAAAATGACAACCGCTATGTTAGAGCCTAAAATTTTTTCACAGTTTCAATATCATAACTAGCCTTGAGCCCAATGACTAAAGCCCTGATTCCTATGCTAAAAGTCTCTCTAATTGATTAAGCATCAGGGTATACTTTAAGAAACCCCTCCTTTAGAAAAGGTGTAAAAAATTGGCGAAAGGTGTAAAACACCTGACAAAAAAATTTATTTTTTGTGGCGAAAAAAAAGTTTACAAAGAAAAAATAATAATCTCCATTGGAGAATCATTCATAGTCTCTCAAACAATGTGTAAAATCTGGGTGAATTGTGTTATTTTAAAACCACAAAAAAATTATACATTGGCGAACAAAAAATAATAATCATAGTAAAATTTTAATTTTTTGGGTGAATCATTTCATTGTTTTTCACGCATACATCCCTTCATGCAGCGTTCATACCTCCTATGATGTCTCCTTGAAATCTTGAAACCCTGAAATATGGCTAAGTTTGAAACCCTGAAACCCTGGAATCTGACTAACTCTGAAATATGATAGGATCCTCCAAAACCTAGAATTTGCATTATAGCTCCTAGCGGTCCGAAACCCCTCTCAAACATCCTAAAAGTATATAAATAAAATATAACTTAAAGTATAATGGACCACTTATAATTGAATGTTTATTTTATATATATATATATTGTTGGGTTCGGAAAAAAAAGGTTAAACGAGCCGACTCCTCCACAGTAAAATGAAACTGGGATGGCGAATTCTCCCATACTGCATGAAACAAAAACTTAAAACTCGGCGAACATTCCACATTAAGCGTTACCTGGTCGGTTGTGTGAAAGGTGAATACTACCAGGGAGAAACTAAAACATAACATTTGCCTTGGTGATTACAATGCTAGACAACCAGGTAAACCCAACAAAGCTTGGTGACCAAGAAACCATTTAAGGGCTCAGAAATCACCAAAAAATACACTGGCAAAATGTCAAATTCGCCAAAGTATGAAAATTTGCCACTATATTATTCCCTGTTAAGCATCCTTATTACAAATAAAGAAATGATCTCTTAGATTTGACTGATACTGAAAACTAAAACTAAGAGAATGAAAAATTAGAAAATTATTTAATATTTTCAATAAAATGATATTTAAAATACTACATTCATAATATACCCTATATTCCCACCTAAAATACATAAAAATTTCAATATCATAGCCCTCTAAGGGGCAAACAGTGGCACTACATCATGGTGGTGAACAATCACTCAACTACCAGAATTAACCCACCATATCATAGGAGTCCAAAGGGGTATGTGCGGGGTGGTGGTATGAGACTGTCTGACCCGCTATCCCTCAATAATCAATTTGAAGGTATGTAGTATAGTGGGGAGAATAAAATTCTAACTCTAGCATACTATTACCCTGTAATGGTCTTGATATGATAGAGTGGTACTATGGTATAAGTTGTCAAAGCATTTAAATCATCAGTGGTAATGATTACACCTATAAACATGAATAATTCAATTTCCCAAGATCAAAGGCATGTATTCAAACTTAAAATATGGTTAAATTATGAATTTTTTTGTAGGAACTAACATTAATACTGAGGTGACTGAGCTCAATAATAAATATACTTGGGATTCGATGCCATTTTTGCAATCATTCACACAACTTAGCATACCAGAGGCAAGGGAGTTCAAGGAGGAAGACTTTGTAGCTATTATTTCATCAGGTAAGTTCATATAAACCATCTATAGTAAGTGTATAAGAACTAAATTTTCTCAATTCTACAAGTAGACACTAAACTAGGAAAGGTACAAATACTTTGCAACTAACCCAGTCAACCTTCAAGTGGTTAGTAACTTAAAGTTACTTGTTTTTAGCCCTGACTAGGTAAAGGACAATATATTCTATTTTTCTTCTTTTTCTCATTTCCATTGTCTTTATCTTATTCATCTTTTGGTAGCACATCCAAGTTTCTATGCATGTAAGGGATCCATATAGCTGATATAGAGGATCCTCTTCAATCATTTACTTTATTTCTAAGACAACTAAATGTATCCTTAAGGAATAATTACTTATTATTATAGCAATAGTTGGCTCTGTGTGGTGGCTACAGGCTCTTGTAGGTGAAAGTCTACAGTTGTTATGGGAAACTTATAGGTGAAAACCTATAGTTGCTATAGGAAACCTATAAGTGGAAATCTTGTAGCTTGGTAGTTGCTATGGGTGAACTATAGGTGAAAGCTTGAAATTGCTATAGGCAATCTGTAGGTTGGCAACTACTACGGAATGGAAGCCCATTTTGTTATGGGCTTCTTTATAAATGCTATGCCCAAGTAAGATTCCTGTAGTCTTATTATACCCTTCAAACGTATGTTAAATAAGGTTACACAAGTATAATCTAATCAAATAAAAAGTATCATTAATCCATAACACAACTTGTATATATTAATGCACATCTATAATCATTAACTTATTCATTCATTTACATGAGTCATGGATAGTTCTAGGGATTCATATAGTAAAAATATATACAACTGAGTATGGATGAGGCTATAAATAGAGAAATTAGTGGCCTCATCACACCCCCTTAACCTCTTGCTTGTCCTCAAGCAAGCCTTTTTTACATTTTGAATCCATAATATTTCCTAAAATCTAAGGGCTCAGTACAACCTATCCCTTCAAAGATATAAAAAACTTTAGCATCATCTATGATTTTTCATCTTTTCTTTTATGCCTCTCTGTCAGTTGGAACATTCCCTTCCCAATCAAGAATTGGGAACTAAAACATGGGTAGATGAAACATCAACCCCAAAAAACTTATCCTTATTTTAATAACAAGCTCAATGTACATATATACTTTATGTATTGCCTCTCCAAGGTTCTAAGGGGAATAAGGTTATTTTCATTTCAAGGTATCTAAAATCTTTGCCCATCTATGCAAATAGGAAATATAATTTTTTTTCCTTCTCCCTCTATGAGTCTCAAGTAGTGGTTCTGGACCTCTACTTGTTTGTTTGTGACCCATGCTCATGGAGTATCTGCATTCATAAAAGTAATTCATTTCTCTATTATAGCTTTTGAATCAATAGATTCACCCCTAATCATTAGGGTAGCCTCTTTTTATATCTTTTTATAGTCCTCAACCTATTTCTTTCTTCTTATTTCATTAAGGACATATGAGGTAAAGGTATTTAATTTGACATCCCCTAGGTATATATTTGGATTCCACTTTGTGTCATGTGGTAAAACATACTGATGCATGTAAAACTCACTCAATTGTGCCTAAATATTAGGGTCAACATGCCTATAGACCTCAAATAAAGACTTAGAATCACATACCATGTAGGACTGATCACTGTATATCCTATCATATTTGAATCTGAGCCACCTTTCTTCTAAGCATACATGATATACCCTAAAGGGTGATCTGCATTCGATTAAAATATTAGTGGTCTCATGCATGTTAGTGATCTTCTCTTTCAAATAAGTGATCCTAGTCTCAACCCTTTCCAGGCTTTCTTTTAAATATTCTTGCTACTCTCTTGCTACAACATATACTATAAACCTTTATATCAAATACTTATGATAAGTATCATCATCACTGAAATTTTCCTCAATATCAAAAGGCCATTATTTTCTACTGGCCTAGCAGCTAAGAGGTCTACATCAATTACTTTTACTGCATGTACTTTTATAGTGGTCTCTATAAAAGAAAACCTATTGTGGAATGGTACCAAAGCCAAAGCATTATTTATTATAAGTTCTTCTGGGGGTACACTAATGCCATCTATAGGTAAGGTGGATGAAGCTACTATAGGGACTTCTAAGGGAGTTTCTACAGGCTCCTCCAATAGCCTTTTCTTACTTAACTCTTCTTCCATAGATGGATTTAGAAAATTTTCTACCCTCAGAAGTGTTTCTAGGCCTCTTTTTCCTTTTGACTCTGCTATTTTGTTCCTCAACCTATATATCTCTTCCATGACTTATTCAAAACTTTGGAACTCTTGGTCATGAGGAATTATGTCTTGCTCTACTACTTCTTCCATGGTCCTTTCTTCAATTAATTCTTCCTCTTTTATAGGCTAATATGATATTATTATTTCTTCTTATGTATACCCTATTTGTTTGAGTAGTTCTATGTTTTCTTCTCCTAATATGGGTTGCTCAAGTAACTGCATTTCCTCTTTCTTTGTAGACTCTTCTTCAGTATACCATTCTACTATCTTAAACCCATCAGAGGTCTTAAAAATTTTGGGCTCCTTCTTCTTCTCTTCATCCTCACTGATGTGTATAGGTGAGGATGTTATGGTTGACCTTTTTCTTTTAATTCTCTGAGACCTCCTAGGAGGAGGTCTCCTTCTCTTTGATGTAGAGGGCTTCTTTCTTTCTGTATTTTTTTGTTTTTAAGAGGGGGAGTTATTGAAACTTACTTATCCTATGTAGTTGGTGATGAAAGAACTTCTTGTTGAGGATTAAGTTTTATGGCATCCCCTTCTTCCTATGCAACTAGTGATAGAAGAGCTTCTTTTCCTTTAGAAGGAGCCATGGTAGAAGAGTCTACTTCTCATGTTGAAATAATTAGAATAACAAGAGAAGGAATATCCTACCCAATTTTTTTTGGTGAACTTTCCTCCTCTGTATCCTTAGGAGGTAACTCTAATTTTCTTCATCTTCTCTTACCCATTGAAACTACAAATGAGACTGTAGTAACTACAGGATGACTAGTTACACTAGTAGCTATAGTATCCTCTTATGCTGTTTACTAGACTTGTTCCTTGGGAGATTCCTCCTCATTGTTTCTCTCTTATTGTTGAGGTTCACCAGTATTTAAGGTTAGAAACTATTCCCAGTTAAGGTTTGGTCTAGTATCTCTTATTTCTTGTTTAACCAATAACCAAATTAGATAATAATGAGACAAGGCCTTTTATGCCCCCCTTTGGTATTATTTAGACATTTTATTTAGGATATTTCAAAAGTGGTTTGGGACATTCATAGTCCTACCATGTCTTAAATAATTCAAAAATTTAAATTAAAGAGTATAGATCAAGGAGTACCTACCTTCACATACTAGATATTTGATGATATGTGAGGCCACTTCTCTCTAGGCTAGGGGTGGAATCAGTCTCTCCACACCTCCTTTATTAATCACTAGCCTTTCATTATCTTGATAGAATTGTTATTTATCTAGTTAGCCATTAGGTTTCTCTTCTTAGTTTTCCTCAGTTTTTGACAACCTATTAACCTGGCTTACCATTTCTTTTGTAACTAGAAATGTTATGCCAAATACTGTCACTTGTTCTCCTATAAAAAACCCTGCAAATTATCTAGTGAGAAGTTTGAAAAAATGTTGCAATTTATTAAAATAGGTAGCCCATCCAATCTCGCTGAAGATGGCCCAACTGTTTGGGTCTCTTTGCAACTGCATGTGGTTTAAGGGTTCCCTTCTCACTACTAAACCTCCCATTCTGGCTAGTTTATCTTCCTTTCAAAAATTTCAAACATATATCTCTTTAAAACACCCAATTTTACTTTTACATTGTTACCTTTAGTGAAGCACGTTTCTTTAATAATGAAAGTTTTGGTTTTAGGATGAAACAATGTCTTAATTACATCTTTTTGTGAATGATCTTTGATCTCGAAGTGGAAAATAATAAAATCGATTATTTTCCCCAATTAAATATGGGTGTAGTTATGGCGTAATCATGAGCTTTCAATTTACATGCATAGATTATCATGTGATTGATGATCCATAACATTCTTCCCCCCACATAAAGTGTCACTGATCCCCAAGTGATGTGGTACATGTAGGATGCAAAAAGATAAAGATGGGGTCATAATGAGGGTTTTGAGTGGTGAGTTAGCATAGCTCATGACAAGACTCAATGAATGATGTTTTAATGATTAAATATGATTTTTAATATAATGCATGTTATATTAAAAAAATAAAATGATTTTCTATGACTAAAAGATACATCACAACTTTATAATCATTTATTCCTAAGGTTGTGGCATAGGAAATCTGCATGTGAGTGTTTGCCAGAATGAAAGCTTAGCTTGTTGTTTCCTCATGTAATTATTACCCTGATAGTCATGATTGTGCTATTTTTTACCCTTGGGTAAATATGTGATCACAGTGTCCTATCCTTTAGTTATACCCTTAGCAACCTGCATATAATCATGATGACCTGCAAAGCACTGGAGTAGTGGTCTTGTAGTGGTATGAGAGATTATTACCATCCTTCCACAAGGTGGTTTTTGTAGATATTTATTTGTTATCCAAGTCAGATCTTTTATAATCATGGAGGAGGGTGGGTGATGGTATTTTCTACTCTTGATCTCCTCTGTATGAGCCCATTGATGGCTTGTTTCTCTTCTTTCATACTCCTAGTAAATGAGGATGTTTGCTGATGGATTCTTTGTTTAGGGAATTTTTAATTTGGCAATCAGCTAGTTTATCAAATTTGGGACCTGTGCTCTAGAAAAGATCCCAAATCTCTCTTATTGGTAGAGTGAAATTATTTTCCATGAAGTGACCAAAAGCTGAGAATGGTTCTTTTATATCTTGTAGTCATAAATTATAGTCTACAACACTCCAAATAGAGATTGGAACTATATGCCTTTATTGTAGCACTTACCTTGTTATTCAGGGCTATGGTCATTCTTTAGCAATGTTTAAAGTTTTTGCTCTAATCTTCCTTCACTCCTCCTCTAGTTTGTTTGGTGTCTTTCATGAATTTTTTAATAACCCATAGCCAAAGCCATAACTCACCATTTGTGAGGAATTAACCTACAACTACTAGAGAGGTGTATATAGGGGTTAGGATGTACCTACAACAACTATAGGTTAAGCCTATAGTCATTGAAAAATTGTGCCCAATAGTGAGAAAGGTGCCTGTAACAACTATAAAATAACCTGTAATAACTAGAAGAATGGCACTTTTTGTCCTTGTAGCATCCACATCTTCATGGCACATGACTTCTAACATATTAACACCTTTTGTATCTAACATCCATTCTGTATCAAATAGCAGGAAGTTAATTTTTATTTAATATGTCAGGTGCATGGTTTCAAGTTTCCTATCATCATTTTATAGTTTCTTATAAATATTTATTGAATGTTTATTTGTGTGTTATCAAATGTTTTATATCTCAATATAATGTGTATTTTTTTTATTTTTTTAGAAATGTATTGATAAACTCCAAGAAGGGGATAAAGTTGGGGTGTTAGATCTATTTGATAGTGCTGCTGTGGGCATTGGGTGAATTCACTCAATATCTATTGTACATGGAGTCAAATTGAAAGGAACAGGAGATGCAAATGTAAATCTTTTAAAGGTCAGAAGTAGCATAACCCTTAATTATGAAGACAAAATAGATGAAGCTATCCATCTGAAAGAGAAAGAAGGAACCTTCACATAGTCACCACTAAAATATTTGTAAAGAATGACATAGTTGATGTTTATCATGTACTAGCTATTAGACAGCTTAGCCCACTACTTTATGTAGTAGTTTGAATGTGTTGTTCAGAGATATTTATCATGGTGTATTTGCAAGAGCTAGAAACTCTTAGACTTTTACATTTTTGATTATATATATATATATGTATATAAATATATATGTATATGTATGTATATGTATATGTATATATATGTATATGTATATGTATATATATATATGTATATGTATATGTGTGTGTGTGTGTGTGTGTGTGTGTGTGTGTGTGTGTGTGTGTGTGTGTGTGTGTGTGTGTGTGTGTGTGTATCTTACAGTTCATCAAAATTGCATTATATTTTTTTGTTATAGATTACCTTTTTTTTAATCATGATGTTGAATCAATCTTTTTACCATTGTTTTAGAGAAAGTAATAAAGTGGCCAACTTTTTGGCCAATGCAGCGAGTGATCAGTGTGAGGAGAAAAGGATGGATAATGTTGATAAGAGTTGAGAAGAGTATTGGTCTTTTGATAAGATTGATTTTTAAATTGAGAAATATCAACATTATATTGCTTTAAAAAAAATAATTTTAATTGAGAAATATCAATATTAGATTGCTATTTAAAAAAAATATAAAAATGCAATTTTAATATTGATATTGTGGTATTTTCTTTAAATTGTTTTTTAAAAAACAAACTAATGATGTCTCCATATTTGTTAATATAGAGCATTTTTATGATTTAAAATATTTTTTGAAAGATTGTAAATTCATGAGAAAGTGATTAGTTGTTAAGGCAATCATTCTTTGCATTTTCCCAAGTGTGAAGGTTGATGTATTTTGAAGATAGTAGAATGATTTTTTGATGGCACTAAGATATGGAGCATTCATGATTTGGAGCATTTATGTCATCTCTTTTCTCACATTTTGGATATTTATGGCTTGCAGTGGTTTTAGAGTGGAATTTTGATAGGACGGTTGATAAGCTTCTTGGTTTGGTAGTGTTCAAGTTTGGGGTGTAGCAAAAATGGACAACTTTTGTTTGGAATCAGTTGGTTAGCCATTGGGTTTTGGAAAAGCCAAAAGTCATGAGATGAGCTTTTCTAGAATGGTCTCTAAGATGTGTCTATCGAATGTTTTTTGGACTCCTTCTCCTGAAGTGGTGGTAGATATCGAGTTGGTGTTGGGCATGGATTTTCTAGTGTAAAGTCATCGAGTTAGAGTCAATTATGACTTGGACTCTCTGTTTACTTCTAATATTTTCCTAGTTATGATAGATAGAGCCTAGGTTAAAGCAATGGTGTATTTTTTCATATGACCAAAAAATAGGTTTGAGTTAGTAGAGGCTTTGGCATTTTTGCCACTTGGGTTGTTTCCTCTTTTACCATTTTTAGAGAGAGACAATTTGGGGTTTATCTCATTGGAAATGTTTTGAGATCTTATGTTTTGATTCCTATCTTTGGTTGATTTTGCCAAGGATGTGGAAGCAGCTTGTAGAGTGTAGTTGAAGTTAGAAGAAATGCAAGGAGTTAGTTTACCTTCTATTAAAGATATTCTAAAACTCATTCCCAGCTTGGTAGAATGAAGGGCAATGAGGCGTGATAAAGATAGGGTCAATGAAATTAAAAGATTAGGTAAAGGAGTGGTGAGAGGCTTTTTTAAGTTTGCACTTTGGTGGAAAGGCAAGCAAAAGGATCATGGAGAGGTAGCTAGTAAAGTACATAAAAGACTTTTTTAATAGTATGTGAGCAATCTATAGTCATTCAAAAGGATAGAAAAATGGTGGCTTTGAACTGTTCGAAGGCAAGTGATAATATGGTGGCTTTGGTTGCATTATTAGGTGGTTTTATTAAGGAGCCAAAGAATAAATTTTTTTGCACAAATTAGGGGAAGCTTATGGAATTAGTAATTTTAGAATAGTTGGCTAGTTTGTTAGATTTTGGCTATCAATAGTCATTAAAGTAATAAGATAGTAATAGAAATATGTATGTATCTAAGGATGCTTTGGTAGTATTTTGTTTTTTTAATAGATTGGTCATATGCCTCGGCATGGAAGGATGCTGAGCATGACATACTATTTTGTTTTTGTTGAATCTTTTTTGTCAAAGGGCCTAAGACCCTTATAATTCAAAAGTATCAAATAAAAAAAAAATGTTTATTTTTGCATTATACAATTTATGGTATTTAATAAATTATTCATATCATATAAATGAAAATTTACTACTAAACTTGTAATAAATATAATGATTATGCAATTAATAAAAAATGTATCAATATACTATTAGTTGACAAAAATCAATGAACAAAAATAATTAAATAAACTACCAAATGATGGCAATTAAAAATTAAAATGACTAAACATACTACTAATTGACATCAATTAATAATTAAATTGACTAAATATACTACAAATTGACAAAAATTAGTGAATAAATATGACTAAACATATAACCAATTAATGGTAAAATAATGATTAAAATGACTAAATATACTACCAATAGATAGAAATCAATTAATACAAATGACTAAATATACTACCAATGGATGAAAATTAGTGAATAAAAATGACTAAATATACTACCAATTAACGATAATTAATAATTAAAATGAATAAATAAATGACTACCATGACTAAATAAATGACCAATTAACAATAATCAATGACTAAATTAATGACTAAATATACTACCAAATTGATCAATCAAAACAACCAATAAATGACTAAAAATGGTTTAGTCATAAATTTGATCACGTTATAAATGATCGGCAATAAACTACTAATGGTCACATGACCAAGCATAGTCATTTATATGCAATTTTTAGTAGTTTTTTTAGTCATTTATTATTATTTTTCTACTAGTGTGACTATGCCATCAGACTCATTCTAGGAAGTACACCACCCAATATTAGACCCTACAGGTATCCATATGCCTAAAAGAGTAAAATTGAAAATATGGTATAAGAGATGTTGGAGGCATGAATCGTTTGACACAATCAAAGTGAATATTCATTCCTAGGAGTCATGGTACAGAAGTAGGATGATAGTTAGAGGATGTGCCCAGACTACAAATAGCTCAAAAATACACCATTAAAGATAAGTTTCCTATTCTAGTAATTAATGCTTTGTTAGATGAATTACATGGTGCTATTTATTTTACCAAGTTAGATATTCACTTTGGATATCATCAAATTTGCATCTGTAATGAGGACATATATAAAATAGCTTTCAAGACTCATGAAGACCATTATGAATTTATGGTCATGCCTTTTGGCCTCACAAATACACCATCTACATTTCAAAGTTTGATGAATACTATTTTTAGGCTATTTTTGAGAAAATTTGTATTAGTTTTTTTTTGATGATATCGTCATCTAAAAAAAATATTAAGAAGACCATTTGAAGCATGTGAAACATGTGCTTTCAGTTTTGGAACAATATCAGCTTTATGCCAAACCTTACGAATGTGTTTTTTTTCCAAGAGGTGGATTACTTGGGTCATATTGTTTCACATGAAGGAGTGAAATTTGATCCTAAGAAAATCCAAGCAATGATGGAGTCTCAGGTTCCCAAGACCCTCAAGAACCTCCATAAATTTTTGGGGCTAATTGGTTACTATCATAGGTTTTTCAGAAATCATGGTAGCATTACAGACCCCATCACTGATTTGATGAATAAAGACTCATTTCAGTGGACTAATTCAACTACCAAGGCATTTGAATAGTTAAAAATATTTATGTGCACAACTCCAATTTTGGCTACTCCTAATTTTTCAAAAATAATTGTTGTGGAGTGTGATGCATCAAGATATGGCATGGGGGATGTACTCATGCAAAAAGGCAAACCACTAGCATTTGAAAGTTGACAACTTAAGGGAAAAAATAGGATCAAACCAATATATGAGAAAGATATGATGGCTATTATGCATGCAGTGAAGAAATGGAGACCGTATCTGATGGGTTATTAATTTTAGGTAAAGACTGATCATGATAGCTTCAAATATTTTTTGGAATAATGCCTATCATTTATAGAACAACACAAATGGATGAATAAAATGTTAGGCTATGATTTTGAAATAATTTATAAGAAAATAAAAGAGAATGTGGTGGTTGATGCCCTCTCTCATTGGGATGAATCAGTTGAGGCATTCTTATGCACCATAACTGTGGCGGGTAGATTAGCTAGAGGAAGCAAGATTAAAATAGGAGAATGATAGTGCCACCAAGGATTTGATTCACAATATTTATCAGGGTTATAATGAATCTAAAAAAAATACATGGAAGGGGAAAAAATTATGGTATAAAGATAGATTATACCTTTGTAAGCATTCTCTCCTCAAACATAAAATTCTTTAGGAAATTCATGCCTCTCCACTTGGAGGACACTCAAGATTTTTAGAAACATATCATAGAATCAGGTAATATTTATTTTGGGAAGGAATCAATGGGGATGTTTAGAAATATGTGGCTAAATGAATGGCATGCCAAAAAAATAAAGGTGAAACCATTAAGACCCTAGGTCTTTTACAGCCTTTATCCATCCCTAACCAACATTAGGAAGAGGTTTCCATGGATTTCATTACAGGTTACCAAGGTCTGAGGGTTAAAGTATTATCATGGTAGTTGAGGATCACCTCACCAAGTATGCTCATTTTTATCCTTATCACAACCATTTTTTTCCATTACATTCAGTTTTGCTTTTCTCAATACAGTTCAAAAATTGCATGGCACTCTAAAGATTATTGTAAGTGAATGGGATCCCATATTTACTAGTAATTTTTAGACTAAAATATTTGCATGTTTGGGTACCTAGTTGGCTCAACTCATCCTATCATCCTCAATCTGATGGAAAAATATAGGTAGTCAACAAATGTCTTCAAGGGTATCTTCATTATTTTGTTTCTAACAAACAAGACAAATGGGTTCATTGGTTGCCACTTGTTGAATGGTGGTATACTTCCAAGATGTCTCCCTTTGTGGCATTGTATGGGTATCACCACCCATCCATCACTTTAGTTTTTATAGTGCATCATAAGGTTTGAGCTATTGAGGAACACATTCACCATCAATAGGATGTGTTAGTCAGTTTATGAGAGAATTTAGCAATGGCACACAATCGAATGAAGCAACAAGCAAATCAACACCGTAGTGAGCATAATTTTGACATAGGTAATTAGATTTTTGTGTGTTTACAAACATATAATTGGATTTTTTTGAATCAATAGAAAAAGGATAATAAATTATCACCTAAGTATTACAGCCCTTACCAGATCTTAAAAAAATTGGTAGTGTGGTTTACAAGTTAGAATTACCCCCAACCACTCACATACATCAAGTATTCCATGTATCTTGCCTAAAGAAAGTAATTAGACATAAAGTTTCTAATCAGATAGAGTTACCCTAATTAGATGAAGAAGGCAGAGCCATTCTAGATCCTGAGGAGATCCTTCACATGCACACTAAGTAATTATGGACCAGATCTATTAAGCAATATTTGATTAAATTGAAGAACCTGCATTCTAAAGATGCAACATGGTAGGATGAAGAATTCCTACAAAAACATACTAGTTTGATTTAACATTGAGGAAAACATTATTTTGAAGGGAAGGGGAATGCTATGCCCTTAACCTATAGTGCATCTAGGGATATGTGTGGTCAACTTATGGCTTACACATCTTCATATTATCTTATTTTATTTCTTGATGTTCTTAGTATGGTTAGCCTATGGAATAAACATGTCTAATTAGAGTATATATAAGAGGTAGTGGTTAGTCTTTTATCATCATATTATGAATTCTATTCTTATTGCATTATTGTGGAGGTTTCCCCCTCAAAGAGACTCAGTCAAAATATTCAAGTATTCTTATCTTTTGCTAATTATTATTATGTATATGGCTATTATAATCTTAATTCTACCATATATAATTCTACAATTGCAAATCATCTATGTAATTCCTTACATTTTGTCTTAGCCAAGGATTATGTATAATTTTCTACCTATTGGAAAAATTTAGATATGTATTTAAAAATTACATTTACCCAAAAAAGTACTCTAACTATTTATAAAAAATGTATTTAGATTAACTACATATTCTATAATTTACAAGTAATAGTAATAAGTTGTTTAATTATTCTCAAATGTTAATATTTATGTTTTTTATTTAATAAAATGGTAGATTTTGTTCTCTATTGTTTGCTATAGTTTTATGTTTTATCTCTTGATTTTAAGATGGATACTTATGTGATTTTGCTTGATGATTTATATCTTACATAAATATATTTGGTTTATCTTGACATTGTGATTGATTTACAATGAAATATATTATTATTTTGACTTGCCATTTTGTCAGCCAAGTTTTTACAAAAAGAGTAGTACCATGTCTTTGACTACTTTACAACTTATATGGTTGAAACCCCCCATAGGGACTTGGAAATCTACACATTTATTAAGTATGCAAAGAATTCTTATTTGATCTTAGCATCCTTTCCTATCTCCAAATACAAAATTAAGGTAGTGTTATGTTGTAGGGTGTATATATTCTCAAGGGAGTGTACCTACCTTTAAATAAAATAAATATGCTTTTATTTTTAGTATAAAATTAGATCATCCAAATAGTGTCTATCATCATTATAAGGTGGTTGAATTCAATGAATCCTAGGGGAAAGTGGTAGATGGTTGGGGGTAAGTGGGCTACCCATCCCTAAAAAAAATTAATTACCACATTAAAATGACTTCTGCTATTGTGGCAGAGATTTAAAACAACTTGTTAAAATCAATATAATTTCATGACATCACTTATTTTAATTATAATAAGATATTAACAATTTCAACCAATCATAACATAGAGAAATGACATTTTTATAGTTCTAGTTAATTAGTATGTAGTTTAACTATTGAAAATATTTAGAATTTTCAATGCACAAAAAATAATAGATTTTGATTAGTTGTAAATGGGTAGGTTAAAGGAAATTGATTCCTTTAGTATACCCTCTAGGACTAATAAGAGTATTTTTACTATGCACCCATATTTAAATAAAGGGATTTTTCTCCCATCCTTTTTTTATTATAGGTAAATGCTTTTGACTGGAGCTATGAACTAGATCTGGGGAAAAAATAGGGAACAATCTTTATAACTAATAGAAACACTAAATAAAAATTAAAATAACAACATATTAACAAACTAATAGGACACATATTACTAAAGAGACACACCTCTATAAAGATAAGGTAGGAAATACACCAAGCTATACATCCTTTGCTAATAATCAATGGTAGAAACATCTATGAATAATAGACCTAAAGATGAAAAAATTTAAGGGAAATGCATCTAAGAGTAGTGCATCTATCAGTTCTTGGATAACACCTATCTTCTCTCTCATATATAGAGGAGATCCTTCCCCATCCATTTGGAATTGTCTCTCACTAATTCCTATGCCTCCATTATAGACCTTTTCTGCCTCAAAATGTCGACCTTTATTCTTCATAGTAGAGCCCATGCTAGATTTTGGTATTTTAGATATAGACCTAAGAGGGGAGACTAAAATATCTACATACACTAATGATAAAGGATTAGATAATGGGGAAGATACTTTATTCAAAGGGAAGGCCTTCCAAGAAGCGGGGAAGGAACCTTGAGAAAGGGAGGTAAAAGGGAGGAAGATGAAACATGGTAAAAAACCTCATGATTATGCCACATGAAGTCCTTACAAGGAATTACTCCTTCCTCCTAAGCATTTTAGAGAAGAAAAAGGATGAATAATGGACCAAGTATGAACACACCATTGCCCTTTGTCCCAAGAGGTTGCATTGAAATCAATAAAATATAAGTCCTTCATAGTTGATAAATTGGGTCAACTTACCTCGATATAAGAAAAAAATCACCAAATTAAAGAGAGGTTTGGAAATGTCTATGAAGGTTAAAAATATGCAAATCTTACACCAAATGAAACCTTATTTATTCTTATAAAGGATCCCACTTTATTGACTAGCTTCTTGATAAGATCTTTTTTCTCAAAATAAGCAATAAATGATACAATCTAATCCATAAAGGAGTAGATGTGATATTCATATTTTCTAGTTTGAAGAAAGGTGACCAAAGACATAATAATAAGTTATGAAATTACCATGGTCTTGAAGACTAAACAAAATATTGGTACAAAGAGTTCTAAAAGACAACATGAAAGAAATCCGAACTGATTAAAGAAAAAGAAGGAGAAACTATTTACCTCCAAGAAGACTTTTCCCATAGGGACAACTCCTAAATGAAATTATGACATCACACACACTTGAAAAATGTATATTTTCAACCTAAATCATGCTCCATATCCTTAATTAATGAGTTAGATATTTCCAATTTTGGGGTTTCTTTAGAGAAGAGAATCAGAACATCCCCTAATCAAAATGAAGGAGAAGGAATATAATGTACATCAGATGAATTATGATGAGGCCCCCCATATTACAACACCCCATAAAAAGGAGGCTCAATAAATATATAGCATAAAATTAAGGAGGGATCAGTTATTGAAAGAATCTAAGCCTTGAAAAAATCACCACAATCATGATGAGGATTTTCAACATTTTTGTAGTCATAATAAATACATCTACACTCAGACAATTTATCTATAGAATCACTAGGAAGTGATGCCATCATAGTTTCATATGTTAAACAATGGGTTGATATCAATGTTTGGGGTCTACTATAGGAGGCCCCCATTGGATCTACTTGCATGAGACATGACACCAATACATTTACTGCTAACAACTTGAAAACTAGATGAGATACCTTCTAAACCTAACTCCTCACTCCTTTCATAGATTAGGAATCCCTTTTATAAGCCTAAAACCCTTCCAAAGATGAGCAATAAATCACCATCAATCTACTTCATTAAGGTATAACCAATGGGACATATTACATTAAGGTACAACCAATTAATTAAAACATAGAATTTTAGCCTATCATTATTAACATTCATAAATGAATAATAAAAGATGAGAAAATAGAATGATGGATAGATAATATAATTATTTTAGTGAGAATTAAATTTCATAACAAGTATATACATCAATTTTATAGAGGATCCATATAGATTCAAGAACCATAACTAATATTTTTATTTTCAAATAGTAGATATTATATTATATATAAAACATGTATAATGATAATTGATTGCTATTAAATGATTATAGTATTTAAATTTATTATTATTATTTAAAATTTTATGGTTTAGGGGATAAATAACATGCACACAAATAATTAAAATTAGGGTACAATGTAGATGTAATATATAATAATAAACTACAATAATAATATCTGTAATATGCCTAAAATAGAAACTGAAATTATGAAAAATGATTAGAAAAGGATAGAAATCTAAAGAGAAGAAAAGAGTTATGAAAATAGGCACAAAATCAATATTTTGGAAATTTAGAATTGAAAACAAGGTCTAAAAACTTTCTATACTAAAACCATGGAATCTGGGACTATATTATTCACTTGGATAGAATTTCTAAGTCAACAATTTTGTACCATATATAATTGGCAAACCTTCTATTGTGTTCCTTTATTATTTTCATTTATGTACCTAGGTTTTTATTCTTTACTCTGATACTTTTTCAATTCTATAACTTTTTGAGGTGGTGTGCACTATATTGTTAAATAGGCCTATATATTTGCTATGATGAATTAGTGGCTAAAATTTTAGATTTGTCTTATCTTTTAATGTTGACCTAATCCAAAATAGAGTTCAATAAGAGGAATAAATAATTATAAATTTAGTTGGATCAAGTGACTTCTCAAGAGTTGTAGCTACATATCTTTAATGCATGGAATTAGAGACAATTTAGTTCTTCAACATGTGAGTGTAATAATAACATAATTGAGAGACAAGGTTTCACCTTATCTTTTATATTTAATTTATTACAACTACATGGACATTCATCTAGTATTTATCTTGATACAAGATGTAGGTAAAAACCTTGAAAATTTTCTGGATAGTCCTTAAGAGTAGAAAAATAGAATCTAGTGTGTGCCTAGTATTTAATCCTCTTAATGCTTGTTATTGAAATTACTCCACAAGACTTTATACATATAGACTTAATAATAATTGAATTAGAAACCAATTGACATATAAGTTGACCAATACAAATATTAAAAACTGACAATCATGGATCTAAACATTTAAAATAGGTGTATGAGGGCATAAGTGTTAACAAAACATAAAGGGACACAATCCTCAAGCCATCGATTCTGTCCAAGACACAATTATCAATCCACTAATTATGTCTAGGACATAATCATTAAACCAAAATTTTTGTATTAGACATAATTGATAGACTTTTGATTCCATCCAAATATAAGAGAATGTAGGAGGATAAGAGAGGAAGAAAACATGAATCCTATAGGAACAAAATAATGAAATCAAGGAGAGAAAATAAAAGAGCATAGCAACACATGATCACATAGAGGAAAAAAGGGAAAATAAACAACACACAAGAAAGTGAAAATAAAACCTTGATTCAGACCATTGATCTATATGCAAAAATTAAAATTTAAAAAATTCAATAATAATCCTCAAACAAAAAATAGGTGCCTACATAATGACCCACTTTGGTGTTTGTATGTGAGTGCATGTGTATGTCAAAGTAAAATAATAATTGAAGCACTTACCTACACTTACATAAGAAAGGAAGGATGAAACATCAAGATATTTGGGTGAGACTCCACTCACAATTTGATATTAAAAACTATAGTATACCTATAAGCAATGACCAATTTACAATAAGTAGCCAATGTCCCTATAAATAATGTGTGAGTATAGTAGACTAAAATATAAATTGAAAATATGAGTATTATATTGAAGAGACTTAATGTTATGAAAATGATGCTACAATTCCTAGAAAATGTAACAAAAAAATATATTCTCGAGTGTTATAAATTTTAGAGTAAGTTCTCATAACTCAACTCTGCTTCTTGATTAGGGAAACAAATATTTATTATTTCTTATTATTTGGCACTTAATTTTGTTCCATATTGGAAAATATGAATGTAGAAATATTTGGATATGCATGCCCCATTTTGAGGTGAGGCATTATACACCTATTCATGTAATCACCCATCTAAAAATAAAGAGTCATGCATATCACATGTTATCATATAATATATCCAAAGTTTTTAGAAATATTTTCAAGTAATGACTAAACATGTGTATATAACTATATAAATACATCATCATGTGATGCTCAATATTTTGATATGACTCAAGAGAAAATGAACTAACTGATAATAAAGGAAAAAAATATGGCCCACTATAGGAAATATGATAAACATGGAATATGTCCTCTAAAACCATAAAAAATAGATATCATCATTCAAATCTCAATAGGTATATACATCCTTATGTGAGGATGAAATAGTGAGGGACAAACAATATGCCCTGATATAGTAATATAGACACCTAAATTTGTTATTAGACACTTTTACAACATCATATTTAACACACTTTGACATACTTGGACATTTCCCATACATTTGATTCTTATGCATAATTTACCCTTTGCGTCTACCCACCTGTTGTCTCAACTAACTTAAATTACCGTATACAAATATTTAGGATCACCCTAGTATGTGCAAAAATCTTCTAGAATCCTAAACATACTATCACCATTTCTTAGTTCACTTATTTTCATTCCTAAGATGGTACTAACAACATTCAAATAGTTACAATTAATTTTAGGTGTTTACTTCCACTGGTAGTGTTGAAGAACACTCAATGACTATTTTTCATATTAGGATGTCTCTATTAAGTTAGTCGAGGCATGGTTTATGGGTCAATTAAATTAGGAAATGTCAAATAGGGATATAAATACAAGTCAATCCTAAGGTTATACCCATTTTGGAAATTCCTAAAAAACTTGAGAAATCAATTAACATTCTCTTGAGACATTATCACAAAGGCATACATATCTGAATATCCATAAAAAAAGAATCCCTAGAACTAAAGTTGAATACATGCATGCCAATGTTACATGATGCGAAGTGTTAAAATCTAAATATTGCATTACATATTAGATCGATCATGATGTTGCACTCACACACACACATAAGTGGGAGAAATACATGCAATTGAATCCCTCTTAAGAGTATTGAAACATATGAAAAACTTAGTCACTCAATTAAGAGTGGTTGGGGTTGTCCAACCCAAAACACTAACCCATTTTTGAGGGTCATCTTGTAGTCAAAATTATGATTAGGGTTTAAAAATTAAGATAAATAAAACATGGATCAACACATAAGAACTAAGGTAAGTGAACACATAATAAGAATATACATGCCTAAACCTAGGGTCTTAAGCACCAAAAACTTACACAATCAATATAGATAATGCCAATAGAGCTAAGTAGTACCAATCACCATAGTGGTCTTAGTTTTTTTGGTAGCATCCAAGCAATATTTTATATCCTATTTCTTGATCTAAGTAGTTACAAATAAGACACAAAGTATTTCTATAAATAATGATGAATAAATTGAGTAACATAATATAGAAATAAGTTAAGTACCTCTCTTACATCTTACTTTGTTAAATACAAATAATTTGTGTATAGAAATCTATCCTTTTACTTTTAGATTTGTGTGATTATTGCCCCATTTAATATAACATGAATATTTCTAGTTTTTCTTTATTTTTATCACATTAATTCAAAATAAATATAACCTTTTAGTGAACCTAATCATTAAATTGACCACACAAAAACCATATATTTCCTTGTATATGACGATTTAATTTTATATAGGGTTTTATGTTTATCCTCTATTATGGTTTGAATTTTAGATCTAATTTATGATTTCCCCTTGCCTACATCAAAAAATCCCTACATAACTATAATGGATGCTAATTTATTATATTTCACAATTCAAGCTATGGTTGAAATAATTGAATGTTTATTTCATGAATTATATGATGTATTTATATCTCATGCAATTAAATGGTATAAATTTATATAAAATAAAACATAGGATGATATTAATAATGATGAAATTTTAGCTCTCCTTAATAAAACATTGCACAAGTATTGAATCTAAGATGATTTTGGTTACTAATCAAAGGGAAAAGACATGTATGACTCCTTTCATTCCTCTTCCCCTAAGACCTATTGGTAGTGATAACCAACATCCCTCCTCTATTATTTTAAATGAGCTTATATTGGATACAAAGTTATATACTATCACAACATGAAGAGGTATGGTACATAATCTTGCAATGAAAAGTGGAGGTAGTCAAAAATTCCCTCTTAGTATTCTTCCTCCACCTAAGGTATCAAACATTACTGCTTGAGATTATGACATCATTGATAAACTTAAGAACACTTCATCTAAGATATCTATTTTATAATTTTCTAAGACATCCACTATCTATAAGAACATTATTTATAGAACACTATGTGAATCAAGTTTACCAAATAATATAAAACCAACTCATTTTGCATATATTGTTAATAAATTGAAGGATATCGAGGAGGAAATTTATTTTGACAAAAAATATTCTCCTACTTAACATAGTATAGATTATAATCTCCCACTTTTTATTCAAGTACAAACCTTGAATAAGGGGGTTAAATGTGTGTTTATAGATAATAGATCAAGATTTAATTTATTTTAAATATATTGTTTCTTCAAACACTTGGTATTAATATATATTATATTCATAAAACATATAAGAACATAAGAGGTTTTGACAATGTACCTTGATGAGTAGTATGAATGTTTAAATTGGATGTAACATCAAGGCCTAAAATTATAACTACTATATTTTAAGTCATGTCAAGTCATTTATATTATAACCTACACTTAGGTATAACTTGAATTCATGTTATGGAAGCTATACATCCAACTTACATTGATGATTAAAATTTGTACATGAGGGATGTTTGCATACATGTCATGTGGATATTAAACCTTTTAAATATTGAATACTAGTTTAACCTAATGATAAATGTATACTACAATCTGATTCTCTTCATTCCTCCATAGTACCTCCATTACATGTCATGCAATTAGAACAAATACATACATATGTCGTTAGAAATCTAGGAAAAGATAATGCAAATGAGATTTCTCCAACTATATCACTTTTTGAAAACATGGTAAACGAGTCACCACATAAATATGAAGCACAAAAGGAAGAGATATCATATCTTCATTTGTTGGTCAATATAAGAGATCAAAATTTAAATATTATTAAGGATGATAATGATGATGGTGATAATGAAATTAACACAAACAATAGATGATTATATCTCTCATCTAAAATTTATACTTATAGGCCTAGGAGTGTATTGAGATGATTTAAACATGGTGATAATCGATAAATTACAAGGTCTCTTTCATGTGAAACCTAAGTTAAATAAAGGGTAAGCACCCCTTCCAAGCAACCTATAAAAGCTACAACTGCATCTCAAGAAAATAAGTAACTAGAGAGTGAATGATCTAAGGTACATTAGAACATCGATCACATATATGTGTCAAATTTATTTATACCATGATCAATAAGGGCTTGAATTTTTATTCTTAATGGACTACATTTATTAGTTATATTCCCTTTAATTCTATGGTGCCCTTAAAATGTATTATCATTTTAATATTTTCGCACATGTTAAAAATTAGGTTGTCAAATGGATGGTAATTTAATTAAGTTCATATCTAATAATATTTTTAATATTCTATCTTGGTCTTTGAAAAGCCTTAGAACTTGTTGATATCCATTTAAGGAAGGTGTAGGATTCATTGGAGGTGTATTTATTTTATGAGCTAATGTTATTATGTGAATATAATTGGATATATAATTTTTATTCTAAGAACAATGAACAAACTTACAATTCCTAATCTATTCCAATCTAACAACACCTCAAGAATGGGAAAAGGAAGAAGGGGATTCACATTCAAATATAATCGAAACACAAACAAGTTTATACCTCAATAAACAATGAGTATTTCTCCCTTGATGATTGTAGATGAGCCCAAAGTGACTTGGAGTTTCTTGATGTTTGACTATGGATGTTAGATTAATCTTAAAATACTCAAGATTTCATCAACATGAGAGTAATGTATGTTTTATTGAATTGATTGGAAAGATGATAACAAGATGGTAGCACTATTAAAAAATATTCTAAAGATATAATTTTCATGGAGGTGTAGTTTATCATATAAGAGTTGATGGAGTTAATCAACGGTTATGTTTCATCCATGGAGAATGAAGATCTATGGTGGAGGAATTTTTTAAGAATTAAAATTTCCTAGAGAATTCTAGAGGAAGCTTGGTGAGGGGATATAGGAAGCTTAAAGCTTTCTAGAATCCATTAGAAGTAGGTAATGATGATTAGAGAGTGATTAGAGGGAGGATTTGTAGGAGACATATTAGAGGTAGGTGGGGTTAGTTAAGAAGGAATTTAAAATTCATAAAATAATTTATAAGAAGAGATTAAGGATGAATGAAGTTTTAATAAGAAATTTAATTGGGAGAAATTGTGTTACAAGGTTAGTGTGTGGTGTAGGAAATGTAGAAGGGAGTATTAGAGTAGTGTATTAGAATAAATTATAAATTATGGTATTAAATAAATTAATAAGAAAAATTAGTATCCAATGAGGATGAAATTAGTAGTGAGTGATAGAGCAATGGATTTTGGATGTATAAATTTTTCCCCTCTTTAAAAGGACATTACAATTGGAAGAAGTAATGGCATTGTAAAGAATAAAATGATCATGTAAATTAATATTTTAGTATGGGTGATTCCCCCTTGAGGGGTTATGTGGGGAGGAATGAGATTAATGGACACTCAAAAGAGAAATAAAGGGTAGGATGTGCAGAAAAAGGGTCATCTTGAAAGAAGAGTGGTGGCTATGAAAAGTGAGGACCAAGAGTAATTTTGATGTAATATTTTGATAAGGCAAATGATAAATAAATATGAGAGGGAGTCAAGAGGATGATATCATAGCCATTGATGTGCCCCAGTTGAGGGAAGGAGCCATAAATGAAGGATAATAAATAAGTACACAAGTGTTAGACATATCCTAGGCTAGGACTCATGCTAAGGTGAGCTGTGGGCTTGGATTGAATGATTTATTAAGTGATGTCATGATATTTGGGCATATCCCAAGTAAGGATACATTCCTAAGAGAGATACAAGATTTGATTGGATGAATGGACCAATGTCATGAGATTTGGATGTATCCCAAGAAAGGATGCATGCTAGGGAGAGATACAAGATTTCATGTGATGATTGGGCTAGCATCATGAGATTTGGACATATCCCAGGAAAGGACACATGATAGGGAGAGTTTTGAACTTTTATGGGATGGATGGATCTATGTCATGAGCTTTGGACGTATCCTAGGCAAGGATGCATGCTAGGGATATCTATGAGCATTTGAATGAACTGATGAATTAATTAGATGATTAATTGACTGATTGTAGCTCAAGGATTCTATGAGTGGAAATAATGATGAGAGTAGGAGAGATAAGGGATAAGGGAATAAATGATATGAGGATGAGTGGATAATGGATAAAGGATGTGAAAGTGGTGGTCAAGCTGACCTCAAATACCCCATGTGACCAAGTGATGCCTACATCATTTGTAGGGATTTTAAGTTGATGTAATTCTCTTAAAAATAGGAGGGATGTTAATAAATGATGAAAATATGATGTAAGGGATACCCCAAATGTTCCCTATGGAAACAAGTTAGGATATGATGGGATAATTATCAGTATTAATGATTAATGATAATGATGTAAAGTGGGGTTAGGGTAGGGAATTGTATCAAATTAATGAAATGATGTAAATAGTAATTAAAGATGAGGATATCAGGGAAAATGGGATGAAATATGAAGGTAAAAGTGAAAAAGGGATGTTAAAATGGTTAAAAATGTGGAAATGGGGGTTGAATAGGATGTAGGAAGGGAAAAACCTATTAATTTGCATGCTATCTCTTGCCAAATTTTCTATGGATTTGAGACCAACTTGCCTAATGAATATGGATGATGTGCCACACCACTAAAACTAAGGGAAGTGCATTCAAGAGCATCAAAAAGACATAGATCATGGCGACCTAGTGAATATATGTATATATATTTAATTTTTGAATTTAATGGAATTTATTAGGTTTTAAGGTAGGGTTAGAGTGAAGAGGATTTGAGGGAGAATTTTCATCAAAGTGATTTTGATATCACAAAAAGTGGATTTTATAGGGTCAAATGTGGATTTACATGTAGGATTTTAGGATTTTAGTGGATTCATGTCTAGAAGTGACTTTAAAAAGGACACAAATTTGAGATCTAAAAACTGGTTAGGAACAAAGCCACTTATGCTGACTAGCATCTTTAAAACTTTGCTAGTGGATTTGAGCCTGAGATAAGCAAACTCATTGAAAGTATAAATTCATTATTGCATATATGGTATAAGTGGTTTTGAAGCCAAAAAAGTGATTTTACGCTTTGATAATTGAATTTGTTGCAAAAGGTGTCACAAGGTCAATGAGACAAGGGATGATGATGTAGACTTAACCAAAAATTCATGGGAGGGTAGTTAGTATGTTTGTTAGAATAAAATGGATTAATGAGAGAAAATTTGATGATTTTATGAGTGAATAATAGTTATTGCTTCATGGGGATGGATCTCAACACATGCAAGATTGTATGAGTTAATGATAAGTGATAATGGTGTGTTAGAGCTTGTTGGTTTGTATCATATGGTGTGGATGCCACTTATACAAATATACATGGCCCTAATGAAAACCCTTATGGGTCAGTGGGATTTAGAGACAAGCACCTCTTAATTTGTGATGGGAGAGATGACTATGATTCTATAAGATGTTTACGACATCTTTAAGATTATGATTAGAGGGGATCAACTTTATTTTTAATCAACCAATTAAATGGTGATAATGTAAATATTAGTAGGCATGTTATGGTGGGATTATATAGAGGTCATATTTAATTAGATAGGTGTATTTATGAGGAGACAATAGATAATTTCAAGCTAACCCTTATGAAAATTATTAGTGGCATATTTTTAATTGACAAGAGTGAGTGATTCTTTTAGATCAGATTGGGTGTCATGGTGGAAGATATGGTGGAACAAGGGAGTGTTTATTTGGGGATTGATAATTCTATCTTAACTATAGTGATATATACATTTGGAGATGTATAGGGAAGGCCAAAACATTGGGGACATCACACTATTGTAGATTTGCTCATGCAAGCACATAACCTTTGAGTTCCTTGTGGAAACTAAACAACAAAGAGATCCAGATGAGCCATTGGTCTATGGTTGGGATATTATTATGGAAGCTTAGTGAGGTCATATAAGGGACTTATTATTTTATAAACAAGTGTTAGATGAGATGACAAAATAGGGTATTACATGGATGTCATATCAACATATTCAGTGGGGATGGAGGGAAGATGATGAGTCCATATAATATGTATTGATGAAGTGATATATGATAGGGTGACTAGACATAGTGATATAGAGATATCAACCAAATAGAGTCTAATGGTAATTTAGAATGTGATAGGGAATTTCATAAGATCCTCATATGTTTGTGAGAGTTACCAAAGATAGGTCATAGTGAGGGCCATTAGTAGATTGAGTAATAATGATCACAAATTTTGATGTAGTAGGTACCACCTAGTGGGATTATTAGATGGTGATTCAAGATATATGGGTGATAAGAGAGTATGATGCATAGTGGGCCCATGGGGATCTAGTGAGATTGATGTAGACACCAAAGATACACACACTATGATATCAAATGTGGTAATTCCCCTGGACCACTTTGAGACCCTCTTGGGACCAATCTAATCCTCTGAACCCTAACCTAGCCTAACCTATAGTCAATTTGTTTATATGGCTTAACTAACCTTTTACCTACTTTTACCCTTCACCCTTGACCATTGATGGTTAAGATGACCATCGATGGTCAACTTGACCATCGATGGTTAGGGTCCACCTCCCTAACCACCAACATGCAATCCATCTACCTTAATTTTCTAAATATAACCTATCTAAATCCACATGTAAGCCATTACATGAGTGAGTTATAATTATGAAGCCAAATTCACATATTTTTGTAACTCTCTTGCATTTCCTATAAGAAAAGAGGAACAAGGAGGTGAAAATCACCTATAAATGTTATCAAGAGATTGTGCATATAGAGTTGTCTTTTTATAGGTCAATCATCATTAGCAATATAGTAAACCAACTACTACATCAAAGAGCCAACTTGCCACCATAGCTCTACCAAAGCACCAAGTATTGTTACTCTAATAAAATCATGTCAGGCTCCACCAACAAGTCAATCACCTCAATCAACCACCTGATCAACATTATACAAGATAAGTATTTATTTTCTAATATTCATTTACTTTGTTTGCATTTTTCACTCATCCCAACACTAACCCACCTCTCAAGAATCCACTTTTTCATCATGTCAGTCAACCATTTACCAACCTAGATCTACACATAGTAACCATTGACGGTTATCTCAATCATTGATAGTTTATCTAACCACCGATGGTCACTTTGATCATTGATAGTTGCCTTAAATATTGATGGTCATCCCAACTATCGATGCTCACTATAGTAGTAAATTCTATAAAGTTTTTCCCACCTACCTATCCCCAATAAAACCTAATTATTTGTATCCCTTCTTGTTCACAAACCCTTGCCTGATTTTTTAAAGTAGACCCCAATTATCTAACACTAGTATTAATTAGCTTATCGGTATTTTTAATCATTTTTAGTCTATTTATTTAGAAAGTATCTCTTGTGTTCAATTTTAGTACTTTTTGATTATTGATGTAAGTACTTTATATTCTATTCATAAACTTAATTGTTTGAAATGTGTGGATTGATGACCCTGAAAAAGCTCTTGCTTCTGGGATCTAGCTATCGCTAGGCAATCCACCCAGCTATCTGTCTAACAAACAAATTTGCTTTGGTGCTTTATTATCTGTAGGTCATCCTCCCAAACCAAAAATGAGTTCTTCATAATCATATGATTTAATACATGCATAACCAAATAGGTTCTTTAACCATACCCATATTATTTTCTTCTTCTCCCGTTTGAAAATAAGTTGAAATTCACTAAAACATTCTGACACACCTAGTGAGACCTTGAGTCTTTACTTTGGATTTCATTTCTTAACATCTATGTGATTTTCTCTCTATCTATGCTCATTAACAAAAATGAAATATATTTTGGGTTTAAAATCAAGTGCATACATCAACTGATTGTAAAATTAGCTCACATAGTTTAACTTAAAACAAAGTAATATAAATTAGCTTCAGTCTTTGTTGAAAAAACTAAACTAAACCACTTTCATCAATTAAACATCAAACAAAATTGAGACAAGGCCTGATTAGGATTTCATCACCTAGTAGTAACCTTACCCTTTCTCGATGATCCTACTTGGAGGTCATTACTAAGGGGAGAACCAACTCAGCTCTCTGGTTGAATATAAACTCTAGATATCAATATATATTGGTTAAGCACCTGACACCCTTATCACTGTGGTATGTGAAGTGATGGGGTAGGCCCCAATACCAAGACACATATTTATTCTAATGAAAATTATTTTTGAGAGCCTAAACACAAATTGAAACCAACCTTAGATTTATTTTTTAGTACCTACTCTAGAAGCCAATTTCAGTCACACAACTTCTTAAGGCATAAGCAAAAAGTGAGATTAATAAAAACTCTAGGGCTTAGCGTCTCTTTTAGAGTGTGATTTGATTTATTTTATCATTTTTTTTCTTATTTTTGTTTGAGTAGTGATGTTATTTGTGTTTTCCCTCTCCCTTATCTCATATGGTTCTCACTCGCCAATAACGAAGGAGCCTTGTGGAATAAAACCCATCACCAAACCAGCCTACCTCTTCCACCTCTTCATCCACAAATTATATCTCTGAACCAATAGATTCTCCTCATCCCTTGGGAAGCCCTAATTTCCCTTAAGAGTTTACCTAAAGATATGCATATTTTTATACCTTCATAGATAATAATCTTTTGGCCCTAAAACATTATCTTACAACCATGTCTTACAATACCCTATCTTCGTCCCCACCCATAGATCCACCTTATGGAATGCCTCTCTACCTTAGGTTGGGAACCTCTATTTCCATAGTTACAACCCAAACTTTGACTACTCAAGCCTCTCATCCACCAACAATCCCCTTAAGATGACTATAGACAACCAATCAACCCAAACTACAAATGCACTTACACCTTCCACTCCTACCAATAACTCTTCCACTTTAAGAGAAAACTAACCTTTAACCACCTATATTGCCTCCACTATAGAAGTGCCTACCTTTAACACCACCAAACTTCCTTCAACTACCCCTAATATATCAATGACTACCCTACTTCAAAACCTTGTGGTGTCCATACCTTCCACATTACCACTAATCAGTACAAGGGTCACCACCTTTTCATTGGTCACCAACCCAACTACTGCTCCTTTTCAAAAATCACCCCTTGCACCAAAATTAGGCTACATCCCTAACCTAAAAGGGCATGTAACCCTACCCACTACCAAACCACCTACATCTACCCACTCTTATATACCTTCCACCCAGCCATCAACATCTACATACTAATATATGGCAACTTCCCAACCTTCTACCCACTATCAATACGTCACCCAACCACCACAACATTATGCATCTTACAACCTTCCAGGTGCACAACCCTAAGTGAACCTAATGAATATTCTTATGGATAACATGACCACCTTAGATTCATCCATCTCAAGTGCTCATAAAATCTTATCATATGACCAAATCTGTAATGATCCCATTCATCCATTCGTACCTATTAGACCATATCCTCTCTAATGGGAACTTCCTAAGTTCTCTAAATTACAAATCAAGGAGTATCCCCAATAGCACCTTAGGTAATTTAGCCATAATTTTTTTTTATCTAATTATTTATGATGATGCCCTCCTTCTCTACACCTTGCCCATGTCCCTAACCAATTTGGCATTAGATTGGTATAGTGCCATACCCAAACACTCCCTCTTCTCCTTCACCCAATTGGCTCAAAATTTATTGGACCACTTTTCGATCAATATATCCAAGAAATTTTCTATCACCAACCTCTAATCTATCTGATAGTTTGAGAATGAATCCATTACCAAATTTCTAGCTCATTAGAGGCACTTAATTAACCAACTTTCCTTTTCTTTACCTCAACCTAAACTCATATAGCTCTTTACTTGGGCATGTGTCAAGCATATCTCCTCTACACTACATGCACAAAAATTTTGAACCTTTGATGAATCTCTTACCATGGTGCATAAGTTAGAGAACAAAGCCATTGATGAAAGAAAGCTAAAACTCAAAAATAAGAACTCCACCTACAAAACTAATGAGGCCTCTTCTTCCAAACCAAACAACCAATCCAATACCAATACCAATACTAGGGACAAGGGAACTACAAATTTAGTTATCCTTAAAGCTACTCCTCCATAATCTGTCAACCAACTAGATTCCTCTAGTTCCTCAAAGAAAAACATAAGGAACCAAAACTATAGCAACTAAAAGCAATTCACTCCACTTGGAGAATATTATGCTTTAATCTTGGAGAAGTTATTGAAAACTAATATCATTAAAATTCCTCCTATCAAACCCCATAAGTATTTTGATTCATCTCATCCTACACCTAGTTGGTATAATGAAAATAATCTATATGCCTTCCATCGGGTAATAGGACATGACATTAGTAATTACAATACCTTCAAGAGCCTTATCCAATCCCTCATTGAAAAGGGGGAACTCACAATGGACAACCCCAATACACCACCAAATCAAGCCCTTGATATATTTAGGAAACCTTTTCTAAACCATGCTCCTACTAAGAATGAGAGAAAAAACATTGAATGTTCTCATGATGCCCATACAATTAACATGGTCCTTAATGCACTCATTACCAAACTACCTAATACCCAATCCTCTGGTCCTCCACCTCCTCCACCTACTAAGGTAATGGAGTCATCTTACCTTCTTTAGAAAACCCAAACCAAAGAAATACCATCTTGTCCCCCTCCACTTATTAAGGTAGTGAAGTCCTTAACCACTCTTTCAACTGATATAATGGAGCAACCAACCATCACCACTTTACCTTTACCTTTAAATATCAAGCAACTCACCCCTCCCTCAAAAATCATTACCAAGAAGGAAGTACCCATATCCAATCCTCCCATGAAGGAACCAATTATCTCAACCTTGCATCTTTTGATTGAGAAATAGAACAAGGTTACCATCTCTCTTTCCTAACTGATGGGTCTATCCTATAAACCTACTACCTAGGGAACTAAACTGATCTATAAACCATTTTCTAGACTGGTCCAAAGATTGGAATTTGTTTCCAAACCCAACTAATTAGGCCTCCCTTACATTATCAGATTGGAACCTCTAACCGTTTCTTTGGCAAACCAACCTACCACCTTTATTGACCAACCTATTGCCATATCTACCCTACCAACCAAAACCTCTACCCAACCAACTAAAACCTCTACCAAACCAACCAAACCTCAACCACCTAAGTCAACCAAGACTCAAATAACCAAACCCTCTTCTATCACCCCAACCAAACCAACCAAAAGCCTTGGTACCTTCCCTACACCAAGCCTTAGTCACCCATCTGTGAAATTAGACCTAACCTCTTCAAACCCACCAACCAAGTGCCAAATCAAATTAGCTAAAGAGGTAAAACTACCCAAAGGCTAGAAGGCCCAAATTTTACTTCCCTCAACCTTTCCCTCTATTTTGGGACCTCATCCCTCTACCTTGAGAAGGAATCCCATTATCTCTACCAAAATCCCACCACCTCTTTTGGTTACACCTTCATAGTTACTTTTTGATGTACCTCTCTTCACCACACAAACAATACCCAAGCTACCTACCTTGCAGTCTTCCACCTCTAGCACATTAACCTCCTTGTCTAAACCAAATCCATCAACCAAACACACTACCTTACCCAAGGTACCTATCACTAAACCTGCCTCCAAACAACCTTCTACCTTAATAACTAAAGCTAAGACCACTAAACCTTTACCAACTTTAGCTAAATCCTACTCAACCATTTTCCATAGGTTATTACAAAATTATTATTTAACCTTACCTCTCATCATATAATTTAAACCTCTCACTTCAAAACCCATCTAGTAAAATGACCACCAAGTGTGCTCTTACCATAGGACACCCAACCATGACATGGAGAACTATAAAGCTCTCCAAACTGTTATCTACTAACTTTACGATGAGGATGATTTATTGATATACAAGCCTCCCATGAGTCTTATACCTATCCCACTAACACCCACACCTACCCAATGCTTACCAACTCCTCCAATCCCACCTTAGAGTGAATATGAGTCTAACCAATATTCTACCCTAACTCCCCCTCCTATCCATACTATTAATGTGGTCACAAGATCACAAAATAAGGATAAAGGGAAGGCCAAGGTATCCATTCCATGGACATGCCCATCTTCTACCTCCTAACCAACTCAAACCCATCCATCTCCATCTTCAACTAAACCTAAGGTATCTATTTTAGGTGCCTCATAATCTAACCCCTCAAAATCTATTAGGAGGGTTATCCTTAAGCAACTTCACCAGACCTTGATGAAGATGAGCTTATATGAGTTGATCTCTACCTCTCCTCATCATTGACAAACACTAATAGAGGCTTTTCAATCGATAGAGGTCCAACTTAAAGATCTTAACCTCTAGCATCCTTTATTGGTGCCCTTCAAAGTTCCAACCTTGTTACCTTCAAGGATTTGAAAATACCCTATATCCATCAAGATGACCAAAATCGCCCTCTCTATATTATACATACATTAACCAAACTTGCATTAAATGGGTCATGATTGATGGGGGCACTAGTATTAATATCATCTCCTCCCATGCTTATAACTAACTCAACCTATCAGAGAATGTCATGTCTGAAACCTCAACCATCCTTTGATTATTTAATGATACCATGGCCATTACCTTGGGAACTATTGTCCTTCATATTCATCTAGGACCCCATACACTCCCTGAACTCTTTTATGTATTAGAAGGTGAATTATAATACAACATCTTATTAGGATTACCCTAGATCTGCTCCATGGGTTGCATCCCTTCTACCCTTCACCATTGCATCAATTTTGAATATGAAGGCTACGTCATCACCATCCAAGCTAACCCAAGTCCTTTTTTGACATGCAACATGACCTATTACCCCAATGATGTCCTCATATCCACATCCAACATACCCTCAATGGCTAAAGACCAACCTTCAACCATAAAAGTGGATGTCATATCCCATTTCACTGATGAGGCATGCACCCATTCCTCTATCCCTTTGGACCAAATACCCACCATGGACCCTTTAGAATCAATGTTTCATTGCCTTTCACTGGGGGAATATCACCTTTTAGCCCTTGACACTTTCCTTACCCCTCATGAGTATGCACAACTTATTAACTAATTGGGATACAATCCCAACATCAAAACTATTGTTCCCTTTGGACCTCCCTACTATAAAAAATGTTTTATCTATGGAAGACTCAACAAGCCCCTTGGCACTTCTTCCACCTCTCTTTCACCTCAAACATTCACCACTAGTTTCTCTTACCTAAGTAAATCAAGCTTCACCAAGACATACCTCCATCAGTGTGTTTGGAAAGGCTTTGGTCTTGGGTAATATGAGCATGGCCCACATGAGTTTGTCTACATTGAGACCAAAGTGCCTCACAAGAAGCAAAACCTTGATTTCATCCTACCCAAGAAGAAGTAACCCAAACCACCTACCACCACCATTGTCGAGGAAGACACCCCTTCCTCACCAGCCTCTCCTCCACCTATGTGTGAGGATGATGTCATCATCCCACCTAACTTTTTTGTCATCAACATGATTAGCCTTGGACCCCTACCTTATCAAAAGGATGGGGTGATTGTAACCATCCCTTTGACCCATCTTGAGATGATAGGAGATGACTATCCTACCATTAATACCATTTAGTGTCAAGATGATGATTCTTTTCTCACCTACCTTGGTACCCCAAATTCTTCCATCCATAAATCCCTTCCTCCTGAGACCTCAACCATGTTGAACAAATCCAACATAGATATCAACTTGGGCACTCCAAATAACCCCCACATTATCAATTTCAACTAATTGCTAAAAGTTGAGGAACTTTAGGACTTCTCCTTTTTCCTTTGAGACCACAACATAACATTTACTTGGTCTTATAGTGACATGCTTGGATTTGACCCCACCATTAACACCCATAACATAGATTCTAACCATGATACCAAACTTATCATGTAAAATATTCAGTGCATGCACCCTCACATAGCCCTTCTCATCAAAGAAGAACTTTGGTATCTTCTATTTATCAATTTTATTCAACCCATCGACTATCCCTAATGGGTATTCAATGTTGTACCTATCACCAAAGCCACAGGGGGACTATGAATTTATGTGTAATTTTGTGACCTCAACCTCATTTTCCCCTAAGATTATTTTCCTCTATCGAGCATCGACCAACTCATTAATTGTAAAACCAACCATGAGATGTTATCTCTTATGGATAGATTCTCATGTTACAATCAAATCCTAATTACCCCCAAATATTAGGACAAGACCACCTTTACCACCCCTTCGAGATCTTTTTGCTATAGATTCATGCCTTTCAAGTTAAAGAATGTTGGTGCAACCTACCAATGTGCCATGAATTATATCTTCCATGACCTTATCCATAAGTTTGTTGAGGATGATGTGGATGACCTTAGAAAATCCAAAATCTGAAAGGACCATTTGGCCATCCTCAAGATCATCTTTAAGTGGCTTATACATTACCATGTTTACCTCAACCCCAAGAAGTGCATTTTTGGGGTCTTATTAGGAAATATTATTGGATTTATCATCTCCCTTCATGGAATTAATGTCAATCCTACCAAGATCAAATCTATCCTTGACATGCTCCCTCTAGTCAACCTTAAACAACTCCGTAATCTATAAAGAAAGCTTCAATCCATTCATCATTTTATCTTTCAGCTTTTGGACCGATGCCAACCCTTCCACCACCTTATAAAGAAGGACATATATTTCAAGTGAAATAATAACTATCAAAGGGCATTTGATTCATTTAAAAAGTTCCTTTTGTCTCCACTTGTCCTTACCCCTCCCAAGAATAACCAACCTTTCTACCTTTATATCTCTACCACCAATCACTCCCTAGGGGTAATTCTTGCTGATCAAGATGAGAAACATGGAGAGAAAGCCATCTACTACATTAGCCACATGCTTTTAGAGTACGAGAATCAGTATACCCACACTGAGGAACCTTGCTTAGCTATAATATTCATGGCCACCAAAATTTACCACTACTTTCTTAACCATAAAACCTATGTCATAACCAACCCCAATCCACTCAAGTACATGTACTCCAAGCCATACCAAAACCAATATATGGTTAAGTGGCCTCCTAGTAGAGTTTGACCTTGAGTTCCTCCAATAAAATTAAATTACGTGGAAAGTCATTACTAACCAATTAGCTGAAGCACCTTTAGTAAACAATCAACCTCTTCCTCTTGAGTTCCCTGATGAGTCCATCGTGACCCTCTCTCAATCAGATTTTACCTATCAAGTCACTATGTTATTTGATGGGTTAAAGTGTAAATGAAGTGGTGGAGCTGGTATCATCCTTATCCGCTTTGATGTTGAGCCTCTCCCTTTGTCCTTCAAGCTTGATTTTTAATATACCAAAAACATGGCTAAATATGATGCCCTAATAATAGGACTTCATATTGCCTTAGCCATATGAGTCAAAATAATCAATATCTTTGGTGACTCCTAACTTGTGGTCAATCAAATCAATGGATTTTACTAGAGTAAGAATGATGTCCTATAATAGTATAAGAAACTAGTTGAGCAACTCTTAGCATCATTTAAACACTACCACATCCAATCAACCCCATGATCTACTAATAATTTTGTCGACACCATGGCTTCCTTGCCTCTCAGATACCATCTACACCCTTGAATTCTAATTTGTTTATTTTTATCCATAGGCTAACCCAACCTTCCTATGTCAAACTAGATTCTCCCACCATTTTTTATGTGTAGTAGATCTAAACTAACCTTTGGTATCAACAAACCTTTGACTATCTCAATCTTTCCATAGTTCCTTTAGGTCTTTCTAGGAATGCCCAAAGAGCATTTATCCAAAGTACCTCTTGTTATACCATACCGGGGGTATCCTTTATAAACATGGATTTGATGGTATTTTCTTTCATTTCTTACATAGTTAAGAAGCCTCTCATGCTATCAAGGAAATTCATGATGGTATATTTGGAGGGCACTTTAGTGGCCTCACTGTAGCTAAATACATCCTTCACCTTAGCTATTACTAGGCTACCCTTAACCAAAACTACTGTGATTATGTGAAAAAGTGTGTTTTATTAAAATTGAATCATGTGATATTCCATCACAATCATGGCTTAAATCTTGAATGATGGATACCATGGTTCTACCCATGGCATGATTCTCATGGTATATTCCACCCCTCTAGGGATGGATTCCCATGATTGTTTTCATCTAAACCTCTTTACATCTAATCAACCTTCTTATGCTTTTAGTTTTGCCTTCATAAAGGTGAACCACCAAGCCGACATAAGAAAGTCTATGTCAAGTAAAATCAAAGCAATAATAAGTAAACCTACCTATCATTAGTAATCATGGGTCTTTTTTAGCATTCACAGACTGTTCCCTTGAAGGACAACCACATAAGAATATCTAAAATTACACAAATATAAGGTAGAGTGCTCCCTTAAAGGATAACTATCAAAAATCCTTAAATAAAGTAGATGAACTTAGACTACTCCCTTGATGGATGGTTGAGTAAAGCATTTGTCAAAAACATAGCAATTTATTGGAAGCTACCTGCATCGATTAGCTTCCCATATACAAAAACAAAGCAAAAGACCCATTTTCACAATCACAACAAAAACAAACTAATTGAAAGTTACAATTAGCTCTCAAACAACATAATAAGGTAGAAGCCACAATCAACTTTCACAGGTAGGCATCCTGCATCAATCAGTCTACATAATTTGGCATAGACTTGTTTATACTAACTCTTTAGACACCTATAGAAGAGGCATGCTAGTCTCACAAGAAGGTTCCATTTTCACCCATTTCCCCTTTTTACACTATACATGAGGGATTTTGAGCTTACTTACATTATGTGGTTAAGACACCTTTTTAACCAACTAACGAATGCTAGTACAAAGAATTTGAAGGGATTGTGTTCATTAAGCCAATCCAACTTCAATTTTGTTTTAGTCCTTATCAACAAAGAAACATCATGTCCTCTTCTTATCTAGTCATGACTATTTGATAGTTTCATTACAAAATTTGTCTCTTGATTATATTCTCTATTTTTCCATCTAGTGTTGTTGGTTAGCTTACCTCAAGTGCTTTACCTTAATAAATATAAAAACAACTATAATCATAATAAATATATCCATGTGTGTCATAAATGACATCATAATCACAACCATAATAAGCATAATAAAACCATAACATCCATGAGCATTAAAATAATAAACCACTTTCCACCACATGTCTGAAATCTAAATAATGAAATCCAAATTATCATTAAAATTTAGCATGTCATAAGTAACTAGGAAGCATAACCATATATCAAAAAAATTTAATGCCTAGCTAATCCTATATCAATGTCTAATAACCATAACATAAGCATAATCCATAATCACCATAACATCACATCATAAGCATTAAAAATCAACACAAACCATAAACCATGAGCATAAGTAATGAAAAAAGATCATATATATAACTCATGAGTTGAATAGCATAATAAATGTGTACAAGAAAATAGACATCTCTCTCTCAAAATGTACATCTCACCACATTAGCTCACAGGCCAAAATCAAAATGATATACACATGTCATAATCTAGTCATATCTTATCTATGCCCTAAGGTCACCACTATCTCCTAGAGCACCATTAGATCTTAGTGCCTACCCACCTATTATACCTACTAATCCCCTAGATGTACCTATCTATCCAATAATAGATGCTTCCCAGTACCTTGGAGTTGCCACACTAGCATCGCCTACCAAGTTATCCCTATACTCACCCCATCAAGGCTTATGTGGACACTATGTCAAAACTATGGCCTCATAATATTGTAGCTCGTCAACTATAGCCAAGTATCATGCCATGGGGATGGTTCTTAGTAGCCCTATATGTGCTATAACAACTCCTCCTCTCTACCTTAGGGAGTCCCTCTCCTATGTAACCAAGGTGACTGAAGATCAAGCTTTGTCCCTATCACCTATGAGTGTAGCAACCTAACCTTGTAAGGTAATAACTTAACCCTGTAGGGTGGCCACTTTCCATTATAATGTTTTTACCTATACTTATGTAATATCTAATGCTACTCCTACCTATCCTTTAGGCCTATCCCCCTATACCTATGCCATCTGGCCCCCTCTCTTAGCTGGGTCCACAACCATCGGCCTTGTACCTCTGTCATCCTCACCAATGTCTACAACTACATATAAAGGTTGGTACCATGCCATGTACCCATATTTAAACTTGATGTCATATACATGCGCCCTAGCTAGTAGATCCTCATTATCTAACAAATTTGCCATAGGATGTGCCTCTGATAACAAAATCTCTGAGTTTTTGCACTGATACCTTGAGAATGTGCCTACAATGCCCTACTCTAGGCCAAATTGTCTACCTCCCCATCCTACCTACTGAATATCCATCTGTAGCTTTATAAGGAGAGTATCTACCTCTTGTAACTTGGCCATACTAAAAACTAAACATAAGGTCTCTAGGTAATGTCTCTAATCACTAGTACACCTAGTGCACCCTTGAACCAATCCACATCATGTGCCCCACCTCCTATACCTAACATAGTGAAGTCACCCCTCCACCACATAAAGCTAAATGGGAACTTAATATATGTGTACCCTACCCATGGTAGTCCCACTAGCCTCAATACTTAGATGTGCTCGTAGGCCCAAAAGTGTAGAACCAAGCCAACACTGATACCATACCTCTTGTGGGCCTTGAACCCCCATAACTCCCTGTATATCTAAACCAATAAATTAGGTACCCAATCAAATATAGTTCACCCTAGTGAAAAACCACCAACACACCCAATAATAAATATGGGCACCTCTTATTACTCGAGTCAGGAAGTAAAATTTAACATATGACCATTAGTCTTTGATTGCTTGGAGCCCTCACATATAACATGCTATAGCTAAACCCACTAGCATACCATCAGACTTTTTTACTGTCATCTCCATATAAAAAATCCCCAAGCTCTTCCCACTCCTCTCACTCTATATGATAGATTAGATCACCCCAGAGTAGAAGTTATGTGATCTTATGCATGTCCTCAGGCAAGATCATCATCTCACTGATCGGTAATATGAAGGTGTTCATAGCAAGATCCCATCTCTTGATGAGTGCTAAAACTATGGAAACATCCCAAGGCACATGTTGATAATGCCTCATCACCCCTAACCCAACCTCCTCCATGTGGGCAAAATCAACTAGGGTCATCCCCTACTGGATCTCTATAAAAATATGTGGCACTTAGTCGTACATCTATATCTACTCCCTAACCTGCACTAATTTGGAAACATGACTCAGTCACCTACATCAATATTGCCTACCCTACCCTACCTTACCCTTTAATCAACTGACCTATTTCCTTATCCATCCTACCCATCTACCCAATTACTCACTAAATTTTCCCTCAAAACCTATGAGGTCTACCTACCTAGAAACTACCACCTCTTTTGCATTTAAATTTTTCAACACTTATAAAAAACCTTGTTTTTCCTAGTCCATCATCGATGGCCATAGTGACCATTAATGGTTAGGAATCCATTTTTATATGGATGTTAGCCATTGATGATAGAGATCAATCATCAATGGTCACTATGGGTGTTCTATGAATGGAACACCCAAACCCTACCCTTCCCTAAAAATACCCTAAATGTAATCAAACTTCCTACTTTGCTACCCTAATGTGCCTACCCACTCTATCTCACCAACCCACCTCATCAATTTATAATTTCACCCACATATTTACCCAAATTCCCCCAAAGACCTAACTATCGCATAACAATCCAAACCCAAGCATTCAAACCTAATTTAATTTCAAACCCTAATGCAATTACCAAACTAAGCTACCAATTTTAAGACATCCCCTACCTCATTTTACAACCACCATCATGGAGTTAGCCATACACTTGCTCATCCTCATCCATGTCCATGTGCTCCCTACATCCTGACTAATCACCTTGGTCTACCTCAAAAAACTCTCCCCCACTAGAAATTAATCCATCAACACTTAATTTTACCATAAAATGATAAGCACCAGAGCTCCAAGTCAATGCAAGCCAAAATAGTAATGAGTTAAAAGTGATTTAACTTTCACTTTTTCCCTATGGACTTTTAGGGTTTCCACCCTAACCATCGATGGTTAAGATGAACATTGATGGTCACCCTTAGGGACCCTAACCATCAATGGTTAGGTGGCCACACTTGTATACTCTTACCTTGATCAAGCCATCTTTAAGTTGAATCAAATAACCTCATCCACCCATGGAGACTACCTTCTCCACCCGCCTTGACCACCTCATCATTGGTCCATTTCAGACTAACTAGAACATGTTTTGTGACACTTTTTACTTGGTCCTTTCACCACCATGATAACATTGTCATGTTGACACTTTTTGTACTTGTGTTACCTTGCACTCACCTAACCCAATTGTGTCTTCTCAAGAGCACTTCTTACCTTGAATACCCATAAGACTTGACCCATTTATGTTTTCACCAGGGACACTTCCTACCCAAGATACCCACCAAAACATAAACATCATCCAGAAAACTTGATAGGAATAACCCTATCAATGATGCCTAACATTGTGTCTTAGTTACCTCATCACCAATCCTTCTAGAATTAACCTTTATTTTTACCAACTTGGCAACCTAGTTTATGAATGATCTCAACTATCACCTTTTTTTAATCCCAATTCGTGCACTTATTTGTGCTTCAGTGCCCAACCCATCACCTATATTTGTGACATTTACCTTCATCACCACCTTCACCCACCTTATCAAACCTATAATTGATTCTGTTCTACCTCATTGACTCCTAATTTGAGGGGGAACACCTCATACCATACTCAAGGTAACCAAACCTTCAACTAATAATAAGTTTTTGTTTTGTAGCTTGTTCATTCAAGATGCATAATAAAAAGGGGAAAAATATAGACACCAAAAATCCACACATCACAATTCTAAATGTTTTAATTACCCTAGACCACCTTGGGACCCTCTTGGTACCAATCTAACCCTCTGACCCCTAACCAAGCCTAACCCACAGTTAGTTTGTTCAAATGGATTAACCAAAATTTTACCCACTTTTACCCTTCACCCTTAACCATTAATGGTTACCTTGACTATTAACGATCAGGGTTCACCTCCTTAACCACCAACATGCAAGCCATCGACCTTTCTTTTCTAAATATAACCCATCTAAATCTATGTGAGCCATTGCATGAGTGAGTTATTATTAGGAATCCTAGTTCACATCTTGTTACAACTCTCTTACTTTACCTATAAAAAGAGAGGAACAAAGAGGTGAAAATAATCTACAATTGTTATCAAGAGCTTGTACATTTAGAATTATCTTTTTGTAGGTCAATCATCATTAGCAATCCAATGAACCAACTAATACATCAAAGATCCAACTCACCATCATAGCTCTACCAAAGCACCAAGTACCATTACTCTACCAAAATCACATTAGACACCACCAACAAGTCAACCACCTCAATCAACCACTTGATCAACCTTTTTGAAGATAAGTATTTATTTTTTGATATTCATTTATTTTGTTTGCCTTTCACACTTAGCCTAACACCAATCCACCTCTCAAGAATCCACCTTGTCATCATGTTAATTAGCCATTTACCAACCCAAATATACACATAGTAATCACTGATGGTTATCTCAATCGTTGATGGTCTATCCAATTGCTGATAGTCACTCTAACCATCGATAGTCTCCTTAACAACTGACGGTCATCCCAACTACTGATGGTCACTATGGTAGTAAATTATAGAAAGATATTTCCACCTACCTATCCCTAATCAATCTTGATTTTTGCATCACTACTTATTCACAAACCCCTACCTAGTTTTTTGAAGTAGACCCCAATCATCTAGCACTAGTATTAATTAGCTCATTACTATTTTTAATCATTTCTAGTTTATTTTTTTAGCAAGTATATCTTGTGTTTAATTTTAGTACCTTTTGATTATTGATGCAAGTTATTTATATTCTATTTATAAACTTAATTGTTTAAAATGTGTGGATTGACATCCCCTGAAGAAGCTCTTGATTCTAGGATCTAGCTATCACTAGGCAATCCACCCAACTATCTGTCTAACAAACAAATTTGATTTAATGCTTTCTTATCTATAGGTCATCCTCCTAAGCCAAGGAGGATTTATTCAAAATCATCTATTTTAATGTGTGCATAATCAAATAGGTTTTTCAACCATACCCATATTTAGTTTATTCTTCTCCCTTTCAAGATATAAGCTAAAATTCATTGAAACAACTAACCCATCCAATAATACTAATGATGACCTTATAAGAGAGGATAATGATAGCTATGAGGGTCTACCCATAGATTTGGTGTCATATGACTTGGAGTAGAGATTAATGAGGTGATAGAGGAGAGTCAAGGATGGATATGGGGGTAAGGGGATGGAGGTAAGGTTTAGATTGTATAGATAGCTCAGATTGTGTAACTAAGAGATGGATATGGGTAGGGGGATAGATGGGATGGGAATGTAGACTAAAGACATGTTGGAGGGGGAGGTGAGGGCCAATAATTGGTTATCCTTACAAATTCACCATATAAAGTAGGCTTAGTACCCTATAGGGTGATTATGAGGACTCTTAGGGTGATAATTGAGTATGAGTTGGAGAGATCAGTAGACACAATGAATGTTAGAGTGGGTAAAAATAAGGCTAGGCCATTAGGGACATTTAGATCAATGCATATGAGTATACTGTAGATAATTTGTAGAGAGAGATTATTACCAGGGTCTTAGAGATATTTGAGTTAAAGACAAGTGGTTATATTTGGACCTAATTAGTTGGGGCACAAGGATATTTAATCACTATGTAGGCTTATTTGATAACATGAGATAATTAGATAGCCATTTTCAGGGCTTAGATTACATAGATGATAGCCATACAAGTCTAGTTGTTAAGTGTCTAGGGTATGTGCTTGGAGTTGGGAGACAAATCTATGGACATTTTCCACAATGCACACATGTTATCACATAATGCATACACATTATGGCTTAGGATACCCAAGCCATAAAACATACATGTTTTTGGTAAAATAACTTTTTACCAATAGAAATGCATATGTGTTATAGGAATGTGTACACATTATAGGAATGTATATGCATTCTTATAATTATAAGGAATGTGTACACATTCCTTAAAAATAGAAAAATAAAAACCCAAATCATCATTCATTTTATCTTCTCCCATTCATGTTTATATCCTCTCCCATTCACATTTTGCTCCCATTCACGTCTTTCTCCCATTGGCATGGTTTTACTTCAATCAATTTTGGTTTTTCTCTCACATTCAATGATTTCACCATGAAGAAGAGGTAAGCGAAAATAAATTAAATCAATTTTGTCAATTTTTTTGTGCATAGTTTAATTTGTTATTTTTCTTTAACAGGTCAACATGTTAACCTTCCACCCAACCCTTCTTACCCTCTACCTAACCCTCCTATAGTTCCTCTAAATACCCTAGGTAGTTAGGAGGATATAAATACACACATAGTGGAAACCAAAATTAAAATTGAGAAAATAATTAGGAGAATAAGGGAGCTTACTTCCATCAATACCCACTACACCTATTTGGTCAATACCCTAGAGTTAGTATTAGGTCAAGTTAACTTGATAATAAATCAAATTAATAGATAGAACTGATATAGGGATAGCTGTAGGGCTTACTACACTCACAAATTGTCAGTATATGAGGTGAAGAAGAAATAAATAATAAAAGATAAAATTTGTGCCTTATTCATCAACCCAACCACCAATGCACCATTTCCAGTTTGATTAAACATTTTCTAATCCATTGATGCTAACATAATTTGATTAAAGCCAATTTTTGGGAGCGATGGTGGATGGTGTTTGATTATCCACCATGTAACAACCACAAGCTCCCATTATATTTTTTGAGGAAATTCTACTATGACTTTATCCTCAATGAGATTCCAAACTATTTTGACTATGGCAAGTTTTAGGACTGAGGGAAAGGAATTATGTAGGATCAACCAGGTATATGTCATGCACCTAATTAGCCTACAAGGATCCCTACCCAAAATCTACTTCATATAGAGATTCCCTCTATGGTGAAGGAGGTTATAAAGATTGATAAATGTATGCACTTAGTGCACTTATTGATACACTCATTCATCATATGATTAGGATTTCAGAGATAGATGCTTGAGATACTCCACCTAGTGGGCATACCAACCCCACCCATATAGTCTTGTGGTGCTATATTCACTAGACCTTTGGATGATGATGGTGGTGCTTAAGAGGTATCGGAGGATACGATCTTGACTGATGAGTTGTTGGCACACACATTTGGTTTAGATACGTTTGTCTCTATATATATGTAGGTATCTTTTACATAAATTTCATGTTAAATTTTTAACTTATATATGAAAATTAAAAAGGTAAAAACTAATTCACACATTTAAATTTAATTATATATATATATATATATATATATATATATATATATATATGTATGTATGTATTTTTTTTGTGTTCTAAGAGGATACGTTGCCTTCAACATCATAATTTTACTTTATTGAGCTAGGTAGTGGGCTAACCACTAGTACATCCATCTATGTCACTATGACACCATATACATTTATAGAGGTAAAATTTTGAGTGAATCTTATATACACTAGATGTATATTCATACACCGTAATTACATCATTGGTAAATTTTGTGTTAGAAAATATAAAATACCTAATATAATTTTGTTGGACTTTTTATTGTTTGATGTATTAACATGGATTATCCTAGTGTTATAAAATCATCCTCCATCTCAATTTTTTTGCTTTTATTTTGACTTTCAAACTATGTTTTCAATAACCAAAATGACACACTTATAAATAAGACTGTCCACTCACTCTTATCTCTATAATATTCAAGTTTATTTTCTGTATGTTTCTTTAGATTTTGATGAGACCTATTTTATAAGGTTCTAGATACTCTTAAAAGGCTTGTATAAATGTCCCATATAAAAGCAACCTATCACTCAAGGTGTCTTAAATATTAAAACTTAGTTTATAAGCTTCTCAATAAACACCTATACATCTTATCTTATCACAATGACATTTCTAAGGGATTTTTGATCACACCAATACTCAGTTGGAATAAAAATTAATGAATGTCTGTATGTAAAGTATTCAAGGTGTTAACATGATCAAAATTTCAAATAAAATAAACTTAGACACCATAACTCATAACACTATCCTCAACTATACCAAGTTACTACCTTAAGATAATTAGGCCTAATGAGTCATGTCAAAATCCAAAATATATCTCAATAAAGCTATGCAAGAATCCAATTTAGTGTATATAGGTGTATCAAGGATGTTTCAATAGCTAACTTGCATTCAATGACTTGATTTCATAAAATTTACTCATAAATCCTCCCTCACTTTCTTAGAGATACAAGGATGCAAGTTTACATGAAACTCATATTTTGATAAATGTTATTGTAAGGCTTTATTAGATCCAAAACCTTTAGAATCATCTTCTATGCTTGTTTGTCTAACTATTCCCAAGTTTTTGTGAAATTTAAAGGATTCAAATAGAAGTTATAGTCCTCCAATGATGCAAAGTTGGTCTTTTATACTTTTTCCTTCATCTTGTGCATCCTTGAAATGATAGATTCAAACCGATCATGTTGTTGAAGACTTCTCCAAGTTTAGGATGTGTTAATTTTGGTCCTTATTACTCTAATAAACCTATCTCAAATTATAAAAACTAATATTTGAAGACTTATCAAGTCATTTAAAATACTGAAATGAGTAATAAAGATAAATATGACCTTACCTAAACTTAGGAGACTCCTATCCACATATCAGACCTTCTAGAACCTATTAACCACATTAATTATTACAATTGAAGCAAATATTCAGTCAAATACATTTTAAAATTTACATAACAAGTATTGGAGGGAAAACACTCCAAGACCTCTAAATGACCTAAGACAAACACTAAATGCCTCATTCAAGGCTTATTGACACCTATCAACCCTTCTAAGACTAACTATAGGACGATTTATACAAGTTTATAGGATGCTCCTACATCAAGAGGTATAGGAGATACATCATTACCTTGGATGTCTTGTCATTATCCCTCATGAAACTAGCATTTCTTACCTTTAGTGTGGTGTTAGAAGTCACATTATACATATCCACTTATCACATTCATGCTTCCCATGACCTCATTAGATATTTTCATATCTTATGCAAGGATAAGTTTGTTAGCAACTTGATTAATCAATAAATTACCCAAGTTATTAATTTCTAGGTTGTTTGTTCAATTGATGACTGGGTGGACACTCCTCCATCATTGCGAGTTGAGATAAACTTAGGCATTGCTACTGAAATGTCATCTACATAAGAACTCATAGAGGTACATATTTACTTGTAATTTAATACTTTTGTTTTAATAATTTTACTACATAATTGGGAAAATATAACTTATATGCACAAATGTATTGTGTATGTAGGGATATCATATGACATTTGATAGTCTAATTCAGATGTCTACTATGACACCTCCTCATGTTTCTCCATCATTTAAAATTCCTATTCATGTAACTAAACTTGGAACTAACCCAGTTGAGTGTCAACAACAAATTGATAAGGACCATGAGCTTGCATTAAGTGCATGTTTAAATGATTTTTTTTATTATAGTTTAAAATGAGTTTTTCAACTTAGTTTCATGTATAGTTGTTAGTTTTATAATAATTTTTATATTTGAATAGGTTTAGTTGAAAGTGAGATATGAGCATAGTACCCATAGTTAATTCTTGGAGCAATCTAAGGCATTCAGCATATCTCCATCTATAAGCAGGGCATCCCAGGGAGAGTCTTATATGAGGAAAGCAAAGAGAGCAAGACTATTTGATGATTAAGATGTTTTAGATGATGTACTTTTTTGTATGTATATATGGAAATGTATGCATTTTTGGCATTGTACATGTGTATATGATGTATTCACATGACATTATATACTATATTGTTAGACATGATGCAATTTTTTGTATGCTTATAAGTAAACACATGTATTATTGACATTATATGCCTATATATGGCATTTTTATTTTGTACATGAATATATAAGAAAACCAAATGAAGTAAGTCTTGTTTGAATCACTTGTGTTTAGAGTATTATGAATGATTGGTTTTGAAGTATTCTTACAAATGTTATGAGATTGAGAATAAATTGCTAGGATAATTTTACAAATCAGATTTGTATGTCAGTGCCTAAAATTATTAATATTGACATTTTTTGTTCTTAAGAAGCTTTGTTTCTATAAGAATGCAAATGAAGTAAGAGGTAAGGGATGTTGAACCTATGTTTTTATTAGTTAAATCTTATACTAGTGATTGTAACCTAAAAACAAGTTCATGAAATTTGTAAATATTATACTTAGTTTTAAAGTATTATGAATGATTGGTTTTGAAGTATTCTTAAGGGTTAAAAATGTTATGAGATTGAGAATAACTTTTTAGGATAATGCTGCAAATTAGATTGGTATGATAGAGCCTACAGTTATAAATATTGACATTTCTTGTTCTTAAAAAGCTTTATTTATATAAGAATGAAAATGAAATTAAAAGAAAGGTCTTTTGAACCTATCTTTTTGTTAATTGAATCCTATGCTGGTGATTGTAATGTATAAAAAATTTCATGAAAGTTACAAACATTGTACTTGTGTTTTGAGTATTATGAATGATTGGTTTGAAGCATTCTTAAGGATTGCAAATGTTATGATATTGAGAATAACTTATTATGATAATGTTGCAAATTAGATTGGTATGAAAGAGCCTATAGTTAGAAATATTGACATTTCTTGTTCTTAAAAAGCTTTTTTCTATAAGAATGCAAATGAAATAAGAAGCAAGGAATGTTGAACCTATATTTTCATTAATTGAATCCTCTATTGGTGATTAAATTAGTCTTAGATTTATATTTCTTAGACACCTAGTCACTTATCTTGGTTCTGAGTCTTGTGCATAGAGTGGGATTAAGGGAAACAGACCCTTATAAGAAATAAAGAATATCAGTGATTGCATTTGAACTATGTTTGTATGCTCATGGTCCTCTATAATTTCTTGTAGGTCCATAACTTTGAGTTTTTAGTGGGATAAGCTTTATAAGGTATAATCAAGGTATAATCTTGTTTTGAACATGTGAATTTATTGTGGATAGAGTCTATATAGGAGGAATTAACTCAAGAAGGTGTCTAAAAACTCAATTACACAATTTTAAACCCTCTCAGACTATACATAGACTAGTAAAATCAAACCTAAGGTTTTGACTTAGAAGTGTGCATATATTGAAACCTAACCATTTAAAGTTATTGGAAATTTGTAATATGATGTGTTTTTATAAAGTCTAAAATAATCAAGAAGATTTAGAATGGTACAAAAAGGATAAGTACAAATTTAAAGATTGTGCTTTGTTATAGGAATAATGGAGGCCTAATGGGATTATAAGAGTGTGAGAACAAGGGTTTAGAGGGACTTAAAGGTCAAATAAGCTATTATAACCATATTTTACATTATATAACTAAGGAGACCATTTATAAGCCATGAGAAATAAATATAAGAATTTGAAAAGGGTTTAGTTGTTATGATTATTCTACATCAATTCAACTAGGTAGGATGGTTCAAGAGCCTTGGTGAGAGAGTTAATATATTATGAAGAGTCCATACATTACAAAGAAGATACCTCTTAATAGGTGATGAAACCTCTCCTTCCAATGGGAAGGGTTTTACACTAGTGAAGAAGCTCATATAAATCAAGGCAAGATAACATCATCTATAATATAGTCAAGAAGTTCTTGAATCTACTCTTTAGGCCTTTAATTATCTTGGAAAGTTCCCAAGACTTATGCCATGGGGTAGACCCTATCCTATCTCCATTCCCTCTGAAATATCCCCAAATTCCATCTCTAAAATTGACAGAGTAGAAAAATAGACCTTGAGAGAGATCACAAATTCTTTGATTGGTCTTAAGGGTTCCTAATAGTTGAAATGCTTTAATGTATCACTTCACTCTCTTCAAACTTCAAACTCTTACTTTAAGCCCTTTAGGACCTATTCACTCTCTTTTCACTTTCAAGACCTTCTTGATTGAATGGATAAAAAAGACCTTTTAAGTGTTGAATTTGGGCTAAAGACCAATTTGATGAATTATCAATAGGTCTTTCACATGTCACAAAGTTTTTCTAATATAGATAAACCAATTTATTATTAGTTTAGAGTTCCTTTTTATCAAATAGTGACTCAACCCTATTTTGTCAAGAGACCTAATTATTCTACTAGTAGGTCCAAACTTAGATGATGGCTTATTTGAATAAACCAACACCTCAGTTAGGTTTGAATGATGTTTTTAGATGAGAATAAACTTTTAATTGGCATATTTTGGCTCAAATCTAATCAAGATAGGTCAATTTACCTATTCACTATCTAGAAGAACTCAAAATTTTGAGTATTAATGTGGATAGCTACTCAGTGCATCATCTGTACACCTTATTTTGACTCCAAAACACTTTTAATGGTTTACTAACCTTCTTAACTAGGTATCCATATATTTTCATCAAATTATATGTGTTTAAAATGGATTTATGACCATTTTTCAATCAAAACCCTATAACTAGGGTTTTCTTATGCTTTAAGGACCTAAGAGCTAATTAACCTTATTTCATAAAGCTAAAATAGGTTATTTGAAATATAACAACTGTATAGGACTCCTCACTCACCTATGTAACTCATCCAATCCTTAGTTTTAAACCATACACAAGTTTCATCATACAAACAAGCTCTGTAAACAATTATTTTTAACCAAAATTGGTCAGTGCTAACAAAAAATTACTTTCAAAGTCTTGAATTCACTATCTTTTGATTGTTAGAGTTCAAGTACATTTCAAGAAATGATTTTTAATCACCATACACTACTCACAATAACAACATAAAACACACACATTTACACGCCTTATAGGTATGATTCAAAGATTCTTGCTTGATATTTGTTCTTGAATAATTTAATTTAATCTTGATAATTGTGCTTATCCCTTTGGTTCATTCCTCTAAGAAAAGAGTGTCCATTTTTGGCTCCAAAAATCTTTCTTAAGACCTATATTAGTTTAATAAATCATACACTGGACACTTGTTTTAAGCATATAAGATAAGTAGGACCTTTCTAACATGTAGGAAGACTCTAAAGGACTAACAAAGTCTAATGAATCTACTTAACACTTTAAAACTCTCACATGGACACCATAATAGTTTATACAAAGGATATTCCTGCATCAATAGTTTTAAACACTTGTCTCTATTTGGTATATCATACCCCTTGGCCAAGCTTTGAAGCCACTTTAACCACCTGTAGATGGCCATTTAGGCTTAATTAGGCCTAAATGTCCATCTAGGTCTATTGGCCTATTTTTTAAACCTCCAAATTTCTCATCTCTAATGAATCACAAACTTCTCCCTTGCTAGTGTGAATATTCTTCCATTACCTATAGGCATGCAATTTAGCCTAATTAGGCCTAGAAGGCCTAATAGGCACCTTAATTGATTAGTATACGTTGGAACACTTTGAAAAGATTCAAACAAACCTTTCAAAGGTCCTAAAACTCAATTATAATGCCATTATCTTCTAGTCACAAGTATATGGTTTACTTGGACTATTAGGCCTATTAGGCCTTTTAGGCTTCTTAATGACCTCCAACTAGCATTTATCACTCCAAGATCCACATATATAAATACATCACTTATATCACATCTATATATGAAAATTACACATGATCCAATGATTTTGACATCTAATTCCACCCACAAGTGCATTTTCACTATTGTTTAGGAGCACATAAACAATGACAATAAATGTTGTCAAAGTTGAAGCTATAGTTCAAAAACTCCATTTTTGGTCATTATTGGATGAAAATTGGCATTTAAAATAGATCTATATAGGTGGATAATGTCCAAAAATGGGTTTTTGGCCTCTCATCTAGCCTAGTCGACAAACCCACCACCCATTTTGAGTTCAAGAATGCCCTTCCTAATACAACAAAGATGTTGATTTTTAGCCTAAATTTAGGCATGGATAAAAAAATGTAAGTCATATGGATGAACCATAAGATGCCTCATATTCATATTAAATCCCTCTAATTTCACCCCAAATCTAGCTTGTAACAAATCTGAGAGCAATTTGTGGTATAAGTTATAGTAACGGGTCCTAAAATGCAACTTTTTAACAATAAAGAGATAACTTGACCTCCAACTAGAATTTTTGCATCCAAGACCTGAAATTGAAAATAAATCACTTTTAACACACATACATATAAAAATTACATGTTATCCAATGATTTTGACATCTAACTCCACCACAAGTGCATTTTTGCTACTGTTCAGGAGTATAAAAACACTAACAACAAATGTTATCAAAGTTGAAGCTACACTATGAGAACTCTATTTTCAGTGCTTTTTGGCTAAAAAATGGTGTTGAAAACATGTCTATAGGGGTTTATAATGTACAAAACCAAGTTCTTTGCCTCTTATCTAGCCTGATTGACAAACCCACCACCCATTCCGAGCTTAAGAATGCCCTTCCTAATATAAGAAAGATGTTGATTTTTAACTCAACTTTAGACATGCATTAAAAAATTGTAAGTCATATGGAATAACCATAAGAACATTCATATTCATGTTAAATCCCTTTAATTACACCCTTTATCTATTTTATATCACCTTTGAGAGCAATCCGTGGTAAAAGCTGTAGTAACGGGTCCTAAAATGTAACTTTTCGATAGTGAAGAGACACCTTGTTGACTTCCAACTAGCATTTTTACCTCCAAGACTCATAGGTTAAAATAAATCACTTTGATAAAATATATATAGGAAAATTACATGTTATCCAATGACCATGACATCCAATTCCACCTGCAAGTGCATTTTCACTACTATTCTGGAGCACAAAAACACTGCTAATAAATATTGTCAAAGTTGAAGCTCCATTTTGAGAACTCCATTTTCAGTGTTTGTTAGCTAAAAAATTGAATCACATAAATGTCTATAGTGGTAGATAATTCCCAAGACCATGTTATTATTCTCTCATCTAGCCTGATTGACAAACCCACCACCCATTTTGGGCTCAAGAATGCCCTTCTAAATACAAGAAAGATGTTGATTTTTAGCCTAATTTAAGGCATACATAAAACCAAAATTGTAATTCATATGGATAAAACATAAGATAAATATTGTGCATGTAAAATACATATAATTTCACCCTAGATCTAGTCTATATCACCTCTGAGAGCAATCCATGGTAGAATTTGTAGTAATGGGTCCTAAACTGTAACTTTTTGGCAGTGAAAAGCCAACTTGTTGACCTCAAACTAGCATTTTTGCCTCTAGGACCTACAGGTGAAAATAAATAACTTCAAGCACATATATATATATATATATATATATATATATATATATATATATATATATATATATATGAAAATTACATATTATCCAATGATCATGACATCCAATTCCACCCACAAGTGCATTTTCACCACTGTTCAGAAACATGAAAACATTGACAACAAATATTGTCAAAGTTAAAGCTACATTTTGAGAACTCCATTTCCAGTGCTTGTTGGTTTAAAATTGGTAGTGATAACTTGTATATATGGTAATTTAATGTCAAATAGTAGGTTCTTGTCCTCCCATATGGCCTGGTCATCAAGCCCACCACCCATTCTGGGCTCAAGAGCACCCTTTCTAATACATGAAAGATGCTGATTCTTAGCCTAACTTCAAGTATACATAAAACCAAAATTGTAAGTCATATGGATGAACCATAATATCCATAATATGCATTTTAAATCCCTCTAATTATATTTTGTATCACCTATGAGAATAATACATGGTAGAAGTTGCAATAATGGGTCCTAAAATATAACTTTTTGGCATGAAGAGACAACTTGTTGACCTTTAACTAGTGTTTTTACCTTTGGGAATTACAAGTGAAAATACATCACTTATATCATGTATATATAGGAAACTTACACATGTTACAATTATTGTGACATCTAATTATACCCACAAGTGCATTTTCACTACTATTTAGGAGGATGGAAACACTGGCAACAAATATTGTCAAAGTTGAAGCTACATTCTGAGAACCCCATTTATGGTGATTTTTGGATCAAAATTGGCATTGAAAACACATTAAAAGGGGTGGATAATGTATAGGAAATGGTTATTTTCCTCTCATCTATCCCAATTAACAAACCCACCACCCATTTCATGCTAAAGAATGCCCTTCCCAATATAAGAAAGATGTTGATTTTTAACCTAACATTAGGCATGCATAAAACTAAAATCGTAAGTTATATGGTTGAAATAAAAGATCCATATTTTTCATGTGAAATCCCTCTAATTATACCCCAAATATATTCTATATCATGTCTAATATCAATCTATGGTAGAAGTTGCAGTAATGGGTCCTAAAATGTAACTTTTTGGCAATGAAGAGACAATTTGTTGACCTCTAATTGGTGCTTTTGCCTTCGGCACCTGAAGGTGAAAATACATCACTTTGAGCACATATATATAGGAAAATTATACATGTTCTAATGACTATGACATCTAATTCTAACCACAAGTGTATTTTCACTACTATTTAGGAATGCCATACCAATGAAAATATGCAAATAAATGAAAAGTGTGTTATGTGTGTAACATTGGTATGCAATGCCATTTGAGGAAATTTTAATGCATTTAGTTTAGATATAATCCATGTATATCATTATAAACAAGGATGTCTATGTTTGGAAGGCTACAAGGAGAAAGAGACTTATTATGAGTAATTGTTCAGGAGCACAAAAACACCAAGTACTTTTAGTAAGCTTCTCTCAGCTTCAAGAATATGAAATTCTTTACTAACGGTGTCAACCATGTGAAGGTGGAAGATTAGTTGGCACCACTAACCTATAAAAAAATGTTATTAAGTAATTAAATATGAAATTTATGCATGTACAACCTATAAAATCAAAAACATTTGGTAAAATTGATTACATCTACATTTTACAAGTCAACATACATGCACATTTCAATCCAACAAACCACTAGGATCTACTCTAATCTTGATAGTATCAAAAATAGATTCATGGTTTGACTCACAAACTTTACATATATTCCTATTTCTTGGCCTCCCATGATATTTTTGCAATTGAATATTTGTTGCAAGAACCAAATTTGAATAGTGTAGTATCTTCTTGTGCATTTTAAAGTCTTCAAACAACCATACATTTGAATTTTTTATAATATATCATCGAAGCCTAGTTATAGTGACTACCACACACCTAGTGGGATAGTCAATGTTTTCTCCATCTATGATCTAGGAAGTTAATTTTTTCTTTCCATGTACACATCGATATAAGTAATAATTTATTCCCTCTTCATTGTCCTCATCTGTAATAACTACAAAAATATGGCTTGCATCACAAAAAATAATTTTTAATGACACTATGAAGATAGATAATGAAAATAAATAGTATATAAAGATTAATCTTCTACTTGGGTGAACTAGATTAGATATATGGTAAAAGTCATGTGATGTTTTCATATCTATAAGGTGTAATGTTGGTAGAACATGATATGTGTTGATTAAAATTAGAGGTCTGGAACTCCAGTCATCAACCCAATCTTGTGACCCACACTCATTCCAAATTGAGTCCATGCATGCAAAACAAAATCATGCCAAGTGTCATGTATGAATAGTCCAAGAACCTGCATTTGAGCTATGAAATGAGTGGAGCTCACTTGAACTCATTAGAGTCATATAATCCTCATAGTTTTCCAAGTCTTTTTCTTCTATTAACCAAAAATGTCCATGAATAGTAGAATTTATTTGATCACCATGCCATAGTTCTCATTACACCATTCAACCATAGTTTTTTCATCAATAAAATTATCAACAAGGTCAAATTTTAACTCCTCCCTTGTAATGACTCTTTTTAGACATGTTTTAGCACCATCATGCTCCCCTTTTCCATGGACAACATCAATGAAACTCCAAATATGTTCTACACCAGTGGTAACATGCATCCTACTCAACCAATAAAACATCCATGCATTCTTGATTTGCAATGTGTAATTATTTGACCAAATTTAATGTTGATTGAAAGTAATGTTCCTTTGAGTCAACTATCCATATAACTTCTCAAAATAACCTTGCACATAATTTGTATGATGTGATTAGTCGTTAATGATATAGAAATGGTACTCCTTTAATATTTTTTCATCTTCTTTTGTAATATTAGGTACGTGCATGAATGCTATATGCATGAATATGGTAACTTGTGTTGAGTTATAATACTATGATTGAACTTTTATTTATGGTTTGAATGTGTAATTTTTAGTAAAGTTGACTACTAAAACAATAGAATCAAGTGGGAATGTGTCCTTGTTTAGCTTGAAATGTTCATCCAACCATTTATCCCTATGTGTGTGCCTTGCATACTAAACAATTTTCTCCATGAATTTGACCATAAATTATAAAACAAGTATCTCTTTCATAACAAGCTCACACCTTTTAGATTCTTTGCCATATTTTAGTTGATAACTCATAGATTTGTATTTTCTCAAACCAACTAATTCCTGTCCAATTGCACTTGTACACTCTTCATGGATAATTCTTTTTAATTTTGGTAATCCATCATAAATTCTATGATTTCCATCCAAACAAGCTTTCTTATTAAAGAACTATCCATCTAGTCTTCCATTAAAAATATTTGGAATAAATTCCTTGGCTGATTTTGGTGGAACTTATACACCACACTCCTAAAAAATGTTGTTAGTATGCAAAGTATAATGAATATGGAGAAAAACATCATAGTGTATTAAAAATTCAACATGTTGCCTACAACAATAAGTGGTGAGTATGTGATTTATTTTTACATAAAAATGTTTGGCCATCTCAAAGAATCTTTGACTAATTGCAATTTGTGGATGTTTTTCCAAAAACTTAAGAGTACAATTATGTTTGATTCATATCCAAGAAATGTTTTGGATGTGGTTCATGATTATGATAACCAATTCTTATTTTCAGTACATCTCTTGCATTGGTCAAAAATCTTGTATTATGTTTCTAAAATTATGCAAGTAAGTCTTTCAAAACATTGGCTATAGCCTTGTCCTTTCGTGAAAGTCTATCAGAGAATGCCCAGAGCTCTGTAGTATTGGATTCATTAAGTCTTTCACGTATTGAAATTACTTTCCTTAATGTTTTTCTATTTATATCAAGTGCTTGGCTTGTTTTTGAAATCAATTATTTTTTTGCTATTTCAACACTTACTGCACAAGTTGTCATTATATACTAGGTAGCATTATAATCTTTGTTGTGTGATCTCGGGCCTATAGTATGATATGCATCATATAGATTTTCAACAATTTCATCATTTTCATCATCCATGTTAGATATTCTTAGTCCTGATGTGTACATTGTAGGTCTCATCTTAATCAATTTAATTAATGAAACAAATAATTGACATCTTTGACTAACATAATCCAATTTATTCAAAAAACTATCCCAAATTTCTTGAGCCAATCTTTTTGAATGGTAGTTAGCCATTTTGTTATGCATTATTTTCAAAATATTTTCATTGACTTTAATTAAGTACTTGTATTTTTTACGCATAATTCTTGGAGGTGTTGTTATTAATTAAATTCATTGAGAGGGTGTTTCAAAATCATTATATGTTTCCATGAATTTTTTTTCATTATTTGTTTCTTCATTATATGTTTTCATGAAATTTTATTCATTGTTAATTTCATCATTATTTTTTTCCATTAAATTTTATTCATTATTGGTGGGTAAAGTATCATGCATAGGCTCATCATCAACAAAATCAAAAACTTTAAACTTTGAATGTGAACTTCCAACATTATCTAATTCATTATTGTCAATTTCATCATAATTTAGTTCATTGTTGTCAATTTCATCATAATTCAATTCATTATTATTAGTTTCATCATTATTTAATTCATTATTGTCAACTGCCTCATCATCTAAGGCATTTGGCTCATTAGGGTTAGTGTTTGTACCTTATTTGGAATGAAATACTTAATTCATACCTTATTTTTTCTCTCAAATATTGTACTTGATTTGGTGTTTTTTTATTCAACTTCTTATTCTTTCTTGAATGTGAAATGGAGCTCATTTTGATAATTGATAGCTTTTCCAAGGTGGGGTCCAAAAAAGTACTTCAAAATGTACGTAGAGAATATGCAGAGTGTGCACAGGGAATGTCTATGGGGACATGAATCTTGATTTTGGACAAAAATAGACATTAAAAAGTAAGTTTTGTCTATACTTCAAGGAACACGTACATGTTATAATAATGCATATGCATTACTATAATGCATATGCATTCTTTGAAGTATAGACATATCCTATAAAAACAAGCAATAACACTCATATTCAATGCATAAATCCAAAATATGATGAAATAAGACTCAATAAAACTATAATATGATGCATAAATCCCTAATATGATGCAATAATACTATCATATGATGTAATAAGGCTATCATATGATGTAATAAGGCTCAATATGATGCAATAAGGCTCAATATGATACAATTAGACTATCATATGATGCAATAAGACTATCATATGATGCAATAAGGATATCATATGATGAAATAAATCCATAATATGATGAAATAAGACTATCATATGATGCAATAAAGCTATCATATGATGCAATAAGGCTCAATATGATGCAATAAAGATCAATCTGATGCATAAATCCCAAATATGATGCATAAATCTCTAGTATGATGCAATAAGACTCTTGATAAGACTATAAATCAATAAGACTATCATATGATGAAATAAGACTCAATATATAAGGCTAAATGAGCTAATTTTCCCCAAATCCCATCATAGGTCCTTGCAAAACAAGGTTCAACAGGTTCATGAATTGGCACTAATCACATTCATGAATTTATGCATTTGTGATGAAATTAAGGAACTTAGGGGTTCTATTTATTATAAAATTAGAATTTATGGTTAGGGGTTTAGTGTAATGGGTTTATACATGTGTATATGTCATGAAATTAGGGTTTAGGGGAATTGTACATGTTTAAGTGATAAAATTTGGGTTTACGGTCAACATGTCAAGAAATGTGAGCTAATTTAGCCCCTTTAATCACATCATAGACTCTAATATAGGTTAAATGGGTTCAAATTGGCCACATTTTCATTCATATTTACATTTTTGATTAAATTAGGGTTAGTTAAGCCATATATTTTACAAAAATTATACAATTGATTGGGCCATAAATTTGGTTTAGGGCCTCAATTTTGCCCAAATCACATCCTTAATTTTACCAATTGACTAATTGGTTCAATTCATGATAAAATCATACTTAATTTTATCCCAAATCATATATCATGTTATTATAGTTATATTAAAAAGGGGTTAAAATTGGCCTCTGATACCTCCTCGATTGAATGAATCAATTCTTTAGTTCATTGTATTTATGCATGATGACATTTTAGGGTTAATTTCACTCCAAATCACATCATGTATAAAATTTAAAATAGGTTTATACATGGCTTATTTTGACCCTAATTTCCCCTATAATTGAACCTTATTATGCCACATGTGTACCTTGTACACTCAAAAGTGTTAAAGCTATCAGATATGCATCAGGTCTTAGAAGTTTGAAATTTGACAATGTCCCAGGAGGCTAAATCCAATTACATATCACCGCATGCACCTTATACACTCAGAAGTGCCATCATTATTATAGGTGTCCTATCTTAGAAATTTTAAAGAGCTATCAGATCCTTGATCTAGTTAGATGTCACCACGTGTATCTCGTATACACATATAAGGGTTAAAGATCTAAATATCGAGTCTTATAAGCATTAAAATTGTTAGAGCCTCAAGACACCCAATCCAATCAAAGATTTCCATATGTAAGTATAGTACACCTAGAGAAGTGTTAGAGTTGTTAGATATACATACATTCTAGATCCCAAAAGGATAAAAAATGTTAACACCATGGGATTCCTAATCCAATCAAATATGACCACATGTACTTATGTATACCAAGTGGCCAATTCAAATAGATAATACTGATAGTCTAGACCTGACCCCACTATTTCAAGTCATCAAAAGTACTCAATTATCCCATCAACTATAAGAAACACTTTTAAAAATATGAACACATCTCAGATGGCATGAGGGCCAAATATAGGCATGAATACACTACACTCTCTACATTTATTAGCTCACAAGTGGAATTCATGATCTTTAATACCTAGATAGGTCCCATCACCTCTAACCAATCTAATTAAGGCCTATTCACAAATATTGTGCATACATATAAGCCAAAAATGTTTAAATATTAACATCGATCCCATCAAATTATGTCTAGTAAATAATTCACATGATGCAAGCCTTTGAATTACCATTACTATATGGAAAATGTCATGTAGAGCCTTTAAAGGTCCCATCTAAATTGAACAAGTACCATTATTAGTTTTCTATGTATGTATTCAAATTATTATAGATCCCTATACCTTGAATTAACTCTAGATGCCAAAGTACATTCATATTAAGTCCTACACATAAAAAAGAACATAATTCAACAATGGACTTCTCAACCTCAAATCCCAAGCTAGATCAAGAATTTTGAGATACTACTTTCTTGTAGTCCACATCATAAGGTTTAAGCTTGTTACAATGAAATATGAACAAGATGATTGAAGATATACAAAATATATAATCTTGAAACCTTTGGTGGGGGGTCCACACTAGTATTCAATTCTGATCAACTATCTATATGAGGTAAGCAACATCAACCACATGACCAATTATTGGGTTCCTTAGCTCAACATCATCCTTGAGGTGAAGCAGTGCTGAAATTTTGGGGGACATTGTCACCTTTAATGTATATTAAATAAGATCAATAGAGTTTTAACTGGGGCAACTTATATATATATATATATATATATATATATATATATATATATATATATATATATATATATATATATGTTGTATTTGGTCAATCTCAGGTCTACACTACCCTATATTTCTAAAGCATAGCCATCCCTTAATGGTTTTGAATAAGGTCCCTAGTGAATTTAGATATTTTCTAAGCTATACATTCATCACTATAGGCACAACATCAAGGATACATGTGACCATTTCAAGAAATCACATCTTATACAAAACTAAACATGTACCCAAAGACCAAAATATCAAAATATAAGAAAAATGTGTACCCAAAGACCAAATTTGGATTTTGGTCTTATCACAAAACAATGTGTATGCATTATATAACATGTACATGCTATATAATGCATATGTGATATTTGAATTTAAATTCAAAACTGGGCCTTTAGGCTTGGAAATGGCTTCAATTTCTAAGCCAAACGCTTGTAACTATGTATCTATAACTAAGACCAAGAGTTTTGATAGAAAATAAAAAATTTCAACTTTAATCACCAAATACATTATGGATTTCAACAACAAAATTCAAAAAAATATTACTGTCACAATGAGCACACTGTCCTCTTTCCAAATATATGACTTTTATAATTTTTGGTCTATTTTAAGGGTTCAAACTATATTTATTTCTAACTACACATTTTTTAGGCCATTACATGCTACACATATACATGCCTATTCATGTTTATGTAATTTGTTTTTCATTGATCCAAGTGCAAAAAAAAAAAAATATGGTAATAAACTAGGCCTAATTCTACATACATTTAAAAAAATCATTTTTTGAGGTAGTTACAGGGGGCCACATGGTTGGATATCCATATTTTTGTTAGTTTTTAGGATATACTTTGAAAAATTAATGAAAAAATATTAAAAAATTTGTAACACACTAGAAGATATTATCTAAATATTCACCAAAGGGTTTCAAACAATATTTAAAAATGCTCAAAAAATGGTGGGCCATACACCCATCTATCTATTATGTTTTATTTTAAAAAATAAGAGGTCCTCTTCAAATTTTAGATGTTTGACCTATTTATACTTAACCATTTAAAAAAAAAATAGATTCAAAATTTTACAATTCATGTTTTTATACCATCTTCAAATTTTGAGTGTAGCCATCTCAAATTATCTACAGAAGTTCAAATTTATGAAATTTTAGAAAAATCATGTTCATTATTAGGCCCTTTTTGTCTCCAAATTTTGTGCACTTACCCTAAAATAAAAATTGGTTATGAGGGATGCAAAGGCTCATGGTTTGGAGGTAGAGTATGATGTTACATAGGGTAGTTTGGCTGCACATGGCATATGATAGATGGGTATAAACTAATGAATATTGGCCAAGAGGATCACTACTACAAGATCCTTGATGAGTAGGTTGACCCACTAGGTTAGAGGGCACCATCATTTACACATAACAAACACTTAGAGGATTCATCCCGGTCTTGGACTTCTATATAGTTAGCGAATCTTAGTTCGAGACTACCATCTCTAGATGACCACAATTAGATGTGACATGAGATAATGTATTGATGTATAGATACATTTTTATAGATGTATGTTTATGATTATATTATATATTTACCCATTTTTGATTTATTCATGAATAATGTTTTGATATATATGATGATGATTTGAGTTATGGACTATGTGTTATTTACTTTGATTATGTGTTATGAGTTGTATGATGCATATGATGCATTTATTGATGATTATGATGTGTAGGACCATAATGTATGTTGATGATGTGAATATATATATATATATATATATATAATGTTTATGATGATTATTATGATAGATACTAATAAGGATGATGCCTTATAATTTTCATATTAGCTGACTCAACTTATATTGATGAGAGTATGCAAGATTAGGATGTGAGGTGATGTTAATTAGATGATGATGCTTATGATATTAAACTAACATGTTATAGCTATGTTATGATTAGATAAATGTGATGTTATGATGTATGCTATAGATATCAGTGATTAATTAGAGGATGATGATCTTTATGTTAATATAAAGGTATGATTATGATAGATATGATATGGTGATTAAATTGGGATGATTAGGACATGATGACATGGATTGTTATATTGAGATATCTTGAGTGATGTGTATTGAGAAATCCTTTTTAATATAGGAATATGAAATATCTACCATGATACATAAATTAGCATGATGACTTCTTATCATAATGCATAATGGGCTGACACATAAAGATAAAACATAAAAAACATGCAAGTAACATTTAACGAGATGTACCATTGGTATTGATAGACCAAGACACCATCGTTACGTTATGTAACTACACAAAAAACACAAGATAGGATGTAAGTAGATAAAACAAAAAGATAAATAAAAATGACATGACATTAGCTATATACAAAGAAGAAGTAAATGCATAATATAAAACACACAATGAATGCACACAAATAAATCATAAAACACACACACACATATCTGTGTGTGATATATATATATATATATATATATATATAATGATGATAGAAATTATGATTCAACCTTTTTCATGTTAAAAATCCTAGGGATGAGGAATGATCAAATCATTATACATCTTAATCTAATTAGATGTTTGCCCTTAGGCCAAGAGACAAGCCAGAGGGTGAGATGTGAAGATAAACACATTGATTTATTAAATAATGACATGGGATCAGACATATGATGCCACAAAGCTATAAGACGCTAGGATTATGTGATGTATAAAAGTATTGGTGGGGTAATACAAATAGAAGTAGGAAACTTGGAAAAAAGGAATCCAGTCTTAGAATCCAAGAGTATATGACTAATAAGGAATGTATTGATATAAAAATGAAGGATGATGGATAAGGGAAGGATGAAAAGGAATATCCAAATAAATATCAAAGGGTATTGTTTTCATGTTTCAATTTCTTAATGAATTTATTAAGCTGAATATTTGATGTCATTCCTAATATTTCCATAAAATCACTGTAGTGTACACAACCTAGGACCAAGGTAAAATGATATGAATAAGATGATGTATATGATAGGACAAGTGAAATGGGATGGAAAGAGAGGATGATGGGATCATAATAGATAGGATGGGTGGAATACCCCTAAGTATATGAGTTCTATAAGATTCTTGTAGAAAAAGGAATACATAAAGTGATGTCAAAGATTGGTTTTCATCATCGTGCTTATCCAATGCGCTAGAGAGCTAGTTTTCACCATTGGATTCCAATTTTTTTTGAATAAGACTATATAGAATGAGGTGATATAAGAGACTTGGTTTTGGTATATAACTACTTTAGGTGCATGATGTTCATTAGCTCATCCAATTCATGACCATTTTGATTATCTAGTTTATATGCTCCTGAACTAAATTTAGCGATAACAACATAAAGTTTAAGGCAATTAGATTTGAACTTGAAATTATTTTCATGATCAACATTTGTATTTATTAGTAGTGACCTCAAATACATTTTTTCCTCTTTTTAATTTTCACATAACACTTATAAAATTTGATTGTTCTGAATAGTATGTATACATTTTTTTGAATGTTCAAAACAATTTGTATAAGAAAACTAGATTGTCCAGAAGTAATAATTTTTTAATTTTAGATGTTGATTAAACATAAACAAAAAATATTGGGATTAAATAGTCAACTAGGTTTTCTTGTTATATCTAAAATATTCATCTTTTAAATTTTAATTTTTTTTCCGTATTAATGTTTTCATGTCACACTTGGACAAATATAATTATTCCAAACTATGCGCATAAGAAATTTAGATAGTCTAGAAGTGACAATTTTCTAATTTTTAGGCATTGTTTAAAAGTAAGCAAAAAATGTTGGAATACATGGTCAACTGTATTAACTATATATATCTAAAATTTTTATTTATACAAAGTATAATATTTTACCTTATTAAAATATTATATATTTCAATGATCAAAAATGAAAATTTAACATTTATTTTACTAATTCCCCAACTTAAGTAATTTTTTAGATTTACATATAAATTTTAATAAAATAATATAAAACTTTATAAGAGCTCAAAAAAATATTTTATTAACATTCATATAATAATTCTATAAATATTCAATTTTATTCCACTCATATAATTTTAGCAGCTAAAAAAAATAATTTTATTGACATTCAAACAAAACATAAGAAGTTTTAGAAGAGGAATGAGATTATAATGACCAGAGTACTCACCATTAGCCAAGTATTTTATAGAAAGACCCCTAGATTTATGATTACATACATTCCTTTTTTATTTTACTCAACACTTCCATTACATTATTATTTTTTTTGGTTTGGAATGCATATTTATTATTGTACTTGACCCTTTTTCTAAGATTTATTCATTCTTTACTAATTAGATAATTATATCCTTAAATTTTAATTACTTTTATTTTAAATTTATGATAGATAATTAATAATCCTCTCTTTATGCCAAAACTCTCTCTTTTTTTTAAAGACATTTTCCCTCTCTCTTTTTTTAAAAGAGATTTTCCTTCTAGTTTTAACCAAACATAACCCAAGTAACCCAAATATAATGTATTAGAAAGGAAGGGGTTAAATGTAGTCTAAATAAGATGAACACAAATTTTATTATATCAAAAAGAATATAAATTATTGATAATTAAAAATATAGAAATCAAGCCATGTAAAATAACCATTTCAAGTAAGAATATAATAGTGACTATATTAGGAATTAAACAAGAAATTCAAAGAATGTGTTTTTTAAATGACTTGACGAAAACATGTCACCATACACTATCAAATTTAATGACTGCCTTGAATTTAGATCTTTTGATAAAAAATATTTAAAAATTTGTGAAACCTTAGTTATTCACAATATGAGTTCAAGTATTTTTGAAACCCTTGTGTTCCTACGAGTTTATATTTATACCCTAAAACCAAAGCTAATGTCATGTTACAAATTAATATACTAAAAAACTTTTCCAAGTAAAATATCATGGAATATTTCTGAAATAAACACAATGCAAGGTTTACTACTAAACATAACTCTAATAATTTATGTTCTCTACACTTTTCCTTCCACTATACATGTAACCTCCCATCATCATCTCGTACTTTAGGGTCAACCATAAATTAAACATGAATTATCTATATTTTATGAATGGATACACAACCCTAGGAAAGAGCATGCTAGCCTAATGTACAATGTAGACATGTGGGAGGAACTCCTATCATGTGATTCACCTCGAGACCCACTCCCTAGGTACCTATTTCTTCCAAAAAAAATTTAAATTCATTATAATCCCCTTAATACTCTCCAATATATCAACCTTAATTTTAGGTGATTTAATAACCCAAAATATGCATGGACATGACATTTAATGATATATAGTATGAATCCCTTGTTCTTAGAGATTGAAAGAGCTATGACTAAAAATATGTCACAAAAATACCAAACACAATCATAGTTTACTAGGATTGAAGAGTCTAAAGAATAAAATCAACTTCAAGCAATCACAATAAAAACTCAATAAATTCACAAGCTATTTCCCTCATATGAAAAACATATATCTAAGGAACATTATATTTATAATAGTGATAATAACTATAAAGCATAAAATGATTCAACTAGCCCTAAATGATATCTATCAATAAAAAGAGATGCGCGTAGTCAAAATAAAGATTCTCCAAGTTTTAAAATCTACATGAGAATAGAAGGATTGATGGTCTTCGATCAATGACTCAAAAACATTTAGCTTATTTTATAAGATTAGTTAATTAAAGGCATATGTCTTCTAATATAGTTAAAAGATATAAAATATAACATTTAAATATGTACTTTATTACCTAATAGTAATTATATATATATATATATATATATATATATATTCATTTCAAAAATATTTACAATGAAAGTGGTTTTATGATTAAAATTCATGTTTAATAGTTAAATCATGTTTGATAGTGATCGTTGAACAAATAATATTCATTTCACTTTGGTCTATGAATCCAATAAAATGGTTGTATATATATAGTTATATTTTAAAAAATAACATGCATATGTTATATGTAACATGTATTTCAAAAAACTCCCATTAATGGGTCAAGGGTAATTTTGTTTGGAAAGAGAACTTCAACTAGAAGGCAAAAATCTTTGTGGGTTACTCCCTTTACAGGTTCTTTCAAGCTCAATTTTGATAATGCCTCTCGAGGTAATATAAGAGCTTCAAGTTCTAAATGCGTAGATAGATATTGTGTGGGTTATTTAATAAGGGTTTTCTTGATGTTGAATCCCTCTCCTTAGTCATTGAGATCTAAATGGTAGATCAATATAATATTGACATCTTGTTTATAGAATGAGAATCTATGTTAACTATCAATGCGCTTCATAATAAAAGTTATAAGAACTATAAGATGAATTATCCTTCACCAAATATGGAATATTATTGGGGGTTTTAGCTCTTGTTAAGCTTAAAATTTATTTATAAAGGCCAATAAAGTGATGAATTTTCTAGAAAATTGAGGCATCGAACAACATGACATTCTAAAATTGGATAATGTCTTATTTAGTTTGCATGTCTTGATGTCATGTTTGATCTTAGGTCGAACATCTATCTCCCTTAGACCTATAAATTAATGTTCCTTTTAGGTCCATCTAGATTTTGAAATATATTGGCTAGCCTTTAGGTTCATATAAATATATGTAATCAAGGTTTATAGATTTATAAAATCATTTCTTTCTTATCCCTTTTATTCTTCCCAACTTTATGTTGGGGATGGTTGAGGTCTAATGATTTTAGTGAGTGGTGTAGCTTAAAATATTTCTAGAGTCTTCCATCTAAACAAGGTAATTAAGAAAGGAGGTGGTGTTACATGTGTTGGGTAGATTCATCAAAATTTTAATATAAATTTCCATCTATGATATTAATCTTGTTGCTTATTTTTAGTGTTCTTTACTTTACAAATTTTCTTCACCTCTCCTTACTAAAATAATGATCTTTTCCTCATGTATGATTTCAAGTGTGAAATGGGATTTCATTGATTGCTTTCAGATGGAAGGTTGAAAATTATGGTTTTTTCTTAGACTGGGGATATTATTTTTCTAATAAATCTATTTAAGGTACTCACTACATCAAGACAAAAATTAAAACTAGGGTTAATTAAAAAATTACTTCAATGTTTGTCATTAATATTTTTTCCCTCCTCCCAAACAAAGATTAGGTGTTTTTAGTCACTGGACAATTTATCAAAAAATCACCATGGTGGTCTAAACATAGTGTTTAAAACTTCAGATTTGGTTACCCCTATTGATCTCCCTATATCAGGTCATAAATGTCAAGGATTGGTCTTAATGGATTCTTTTAGGTAACTTGAGTCATATTTTATCAAGTTGGATATTTTGGTAGATTTAAAGGATTTATTCAAAGCTGAAAGGTAGGAAATGGATGGACAGATTTTTAGACCCTTTGTATCATGTTTATTGTATTTGTCTCATGGTTTATCTTATCCATCTATCTTACTATCTTAGTAGGCAAACTATCAATGAAATCACTTAGGTTAATAGGTATTGGATATGGGGTGTCAGTTAAAGTCTTAGATGCAGACATTGGTGGAGCCTCATCCTCTAATCCACTTAGTCCCCCATTATATAGTGTGTCCAAATATACAATAATATTTTTGGAACTCAAATCTAAAATAGAAGTGGAACATGCTGGTGTACGAATTTAGGTTTTTTTTCATTCTTTATTTTTTTATTTAAATTGGATTTTTCCTACCAGTGAAGTTTTTGGATCGATAATTTTATCATGTGTAGTTTAATTTGTAGTTAGATTAAAACTAACATTTGGTTTGGTTGGTTCCCTTCAGATTCAAGTCGATATAATGTTACTTTATTGTTCGTTTATAGTTTTATTATATAATTGGTTTAGTATCTATCTCTAGTTTCAGATCTTGGTTGATCAACATTTCAAATTTAATATTTTTAAGATTTAATTTAAAGGATGGGGACACATACAACCCATGTTTATGAATTAAAAATAATAATCATATTAACAAATTATTATTAAATTATTTTTTAAATGGTTAAAAGAAATTGAATGATATTATATCATTTAAAAAATAATTATTATTATGTATATTTTTAAATAGTCAACATCATTTTTATATTGATATCAAATGACTATTAAATTTATTTTTGGGGTTTAAGTTTTGAATAGTATATTCATATTTTATATCAATCTTCTTTTCATGTTCTAAATGTTTTTGTGGTCGATATTTTTCAGTATATGGTCTTAGTTTTTCAAAGTTGTAGGTTTTGTAGTGTCATGGTTTTAAATTTCTTGGTTTTTAGGTTATTTGGTTTTTAGGTTTGAGACTTTTAGTTTTTGGGCTTGAGTTTTTTTTGGTTTTAAGTTTAAGTTTTTGTGTTTCAAGTTTTAGGTTTTAGGGGAATTTTATATCAATTTACTTTTTTTATCTCTAAAGTTTAATGCTTCAATATTTTAGGGTATGAGGTTATTTAGGTTTATAGATTTTTCATGTTTTTAGGGTTTCTAGGTTTGATGCTTTTACATTTAAGGGCGTTAGGGTTTAAAGTATCATTTTTTAGGTTTTTTGTTTCATATTTTAGGTCTCAAGGGCATTTTATATCAATCTATCATTCTTGTTCTCATGATTTTCAAGTTTAGAGTTTTTTAGGTTTTTCAAGATTTGAATTTGTGGTTTTTAGGTTTAGAACTTTTAGGTTTCAAGTTTTATGTTTCTAGTTAATAATTTAAGATTTATTTTAAGTTATAGGTCTTCATGTTTTAAGTTTATGGATTTTAGGTTATGGTTTTTGGGTTTCTTAGTTTTACATTTTAATGTTTTTGGGTTCTAAGTTTTTTTTTAATGTTTTCAAGGTTTTTAGTTTTGTTGATTTAGGGTTTTGATCATGATTTATATTAATCTATTTTTATTATTTTTAGGGATTTCAAGCTTAGAAATTTTAGATTCAAAGTTCTCAAGTTTTAATATTTTTGGGTTCTAGGTTTCACATTTAGGGAGAGGGGGGTTTCAATCTAGACAAGTTATATATCTTATTTCTAGTCCCTAATTTTTAAAACAATGACCATGTGCATATGTTTTCACAAATATTAACTTATATTTATATTTAATTAATTTTTCAATTATTGGTCATAATTTAAGTTTCTATTTTTAAGCATATTACAAATATGACTAATGTAGTTTATTTTTATATCTTTTATCTACAATATAGACTAGATTTAATTGTTTGTGTGCACTTTATTTAACCCCTAAACCACAAATAGTTGAAACATTTTAGTAAACCCATTTTATTTTTTAACACCTTAACCCTTAGGGTTTCCTTGTTCTCGATCCCTCTATAGTCTAAATTTGTTATTTTATGTTGAATTGTGATTATTTACTTTGATATAACCTTATCTTAGTATATATTTTCACCTTTCACATTTTATTCCAATATATATTTATGTTTCTCAAATTTAGGTGAGCTTAGTCTAACTTAAGGTTTTTCATGCCTTTCATCCCCTTATGATTTATTTTATATTTTATTTCAATTTATATTCTTAGGGTTACCTTTATTGAATTCTTGGTAAAGAGTTGTTCTTACCTCTATCAAAATTTGTGCTTTTGTCTAGATTACTTCATGGCTTATGGTATTAATATGAACTCTTTTGATATGAATGAAAAATCTATGAATAATGAAAATTTTGAATTTACATATGATAGAACATATTAACATCCAATATGTTAGTATAATTTAGATAACACATCACATAAAATCCTTGTTCTTTTCCAAAAATATTGCAAATGCAAAAAAAAGTAACTAAAATACATTCTTCTTCTAATATGAATATTGATACACGTAAGCTTGATTGTTTACCCACTATTTCCTTTAATATTCCCATGTTTTAAATGAATTATTTGCATGAGCCTCATAATGTTCTATTGTTACTACTCATGATATAGTGAGTATGATGCATGTCATAGGTGAATTATAAATACATGTACGTAATTTAGCTCTTTTTTTAGAATATTCCAATGATAGGGTTACTTTCAATGATGTATTTGTTTAGATACTTCTAATGATAAGCTTATTTTTAATTATATATTATAGTCTTATTTCTCATGATATAATGGATATTCTTCCCCCACATTGTTTTGATATACCAAAATTAAGATTATTTAATGATCATGGAGATCCTTATGTGCAACTTAAAACCTTCTTTTATTATATTGAAAACTATGTTAATAGTTGTTGTTTATTACTTAAGTTTTTTACTAAAATCTTGAGTAGTGATTCATTATATTTGTTTAATGTTTTATGTACTGGGTTCTTAACTACTTTTCAATCATTCAAAGAAGATTTATTAAATTGACTTATCAGTAATAGTGGTCCTTATGTCACATTTGAGTTCATTACATATCTTTAAAAAATATCAATGAGGATGTATATGAATATATTATTTAATTCAAGTGTTTCATGCATTACTTAGTCTATCAATCCTCAGATTTATAAAATTAATACATATTTAGCAATAACATTTTAGTATCTCTCAAAGACAGGTTATTTCACCAATCTTATCCATCATTTTTAAAATTCTTTTATATGGTTTTAATATCCACAAATGAGATATCTCACTGATATATGTCTCTTAATGATTCACATATTACTATATTAACACTACATAGATAACTGTATACATCCAAAATTCACCACTTTGTCACTCGCTACTAATTTCATCCTCATTCCATACTAATTCTACTTATAAGAAATTTTATACCATAATTCATAATTTATTCTAATACACTACTCTAAAACTCTCTTCTACATTTCCTACATCACACACTAACCTTATAACACCATTTATCGTAAACAAATTAATTATTAATAATTCATTCATCATTAATATCTTCTTACACAATATTTTAGAAATTTTAAATTCATTCACAACTACCTCCACCTACATCCACTATGTCGCATACAAATTCTCCTTCTAATCACTCTATAATCATCATTAACTACTCCTAATGAATTATAGAAAGCTCTAAGCTTCCTCTAATCCCTCACCAAGATTCCTCTAGAATTCTCTAGGAAATTTTAACATATATCTTCATCCTCTATGGATGAAATATAGCCATTGATTCACTCCATCAACTCCTATATAACCAAAAATGCCCCCATGCAAATTCTATCTTTAGAATCTTTTGAATTAGTGTTATCATCTTGCCAATCAAGTCAATCAAGCATTTATTACTATCATGTTCCTAAAATATTGAGCATTGTAAGAGCAACCCAAGATCCATAGTCAAACATCAAGAAAATCCATCTCACTTTAGGCTCATATATAATATTCAAGGGAGAGATTCATTTGTTATTTAGTATAAGCTTGTTTGAGTTTCATTTATATTTGCATGTGAATCTTCTTCTTCCTTTTCCCATTCTTGAGGTGTTGTGTAGATTGGATTGGATTAGGAATTGTGAGTTTATTCATTATCTCCAGAATAAAAATTTTATATCCATTTTTATGCACATAATTTTGATGACCATAGTGGGTAAAATAACTTAACTTTTTCTTGTGAGGATTTTAGTGTGCTTGAGCAGGCTTGTAGGTTGCTTGAAAATAATATTTGGTGGATGAGATCTCAAAAATTTTGTGAAATTACCACTTCTAGGTTACTAGTGGTTTTTGCACTATGTGAAGACAACTTTGATATGTGGAAATGTGATTTAACTCTAACCATAAGTGATTTTGCACTTAATTGCTAAACTTAACTATTATAATTTACTTAACTGTTTGACATTTTTGACTATTTTATGTAAAAATACTTCTATATAATTAGTGATTTTACTTAACCACTAATGGTTTCATGATAGTTTTATTAATTTTTTTCTTTTCTATTTATGCTTTTGTGCAAGTTACAACACCAATTCAAAAAATACAGATTCGTCATTGACACAAGTGGTTTCAAAATTTTAGACATGGATTTTTATAAATTTTTATACATGTTAACCTTTTCCCTTGTCTGTAGCAATGTTAATTTTGTCTTTTAATGGATTCACATTTGTATTTAGTGGCTTCATTATTTATTTATATTCTTCATTATTTTGACTAAAAACTTCATTTCCCTTGGCATTTTTTGACTTTTTTTATTTATTAGATGTTTTGATTCTATATTAATGATTTCAATATCAAAATATGTAGTTTTGAGATTTATTATTTTCCTTATTTTTTATCTAACGTATTTGTTTTAACAAATTCATTATATGTAGAAATGGATTCATCTTGAAGAGTAGAGACTTCACTCTAAGTAGAAGTAACTTTGCTTTTTGACTGTGTTTCAGGTTTCCCACCAAGGATTGAATCAAAATACTAATGCTTTCTTGTAGGTCCACCCATCAAATAAACATCAAATCAAACTTTTCATAATATTTTTTTAATAATATTTAATTAATCAACTCTTTGTGTGTGTGTTAAAACTAAATCATATTAACATAGTCCCTTTTTTGCTTGTTTATTTATTTTACCTGGGGTTGTGACTGTGTATGTATCCCATTGCACCTGTAGGGTGATATTAGAGATAAAAATATATTAAATAAACATCCAAATGTCTTCCTTTTATAGGGGCAATGTGATGTGGAATTCATCCCCATGCACTTGTCATTGATGTGTATTTCATCACCATGCACTAATACACACTTCATGTTCTAATACAGCATAAAAATCAAGGAGAGTTATCATAAAGATATGTGTATTTACACATAAAGGTTTCTATAACTAAAGAGGTTACACTCAAATAATCAAGTATCAGATAACATCCTTATACAGACTTGGTCCCCATGTACCATGAGGCATTTAGTGGATTCCTTTAGTGAGATTTGTACAACCTCGATTAAGATGTTTCAACCACAAACAATTATCAGTGTAAGGGAACAACATCCCCAAAGATTAATCACCACATATAGACATAGAGTGAGGGTTGGAGACCAACATATTCACCACTTTGTTTAAATATATATTTGTTCTGGTAGTTGTGTTTCACACCCATGTAATATACTATCATAGACTTATCATATTTCATGATCTTGTTTGTGTTATCAATACCAATACTATTTGTAGACTTATTCTTGTTACCAAATAAGTTACCCGATCAAACTTAACAAGAATCACATATACTTCAATTATATTGTCTAATCCTTACACCAATCAAACCATCACCCCATCATTATCTAACAACATGCTTTTTACCTCATATCTTACACACATCCTCTTAAGAGGTCTAGTCTTGTCCAAAATAACCCCCATCACTTGTCCATTATCAAATCTCTTAAGATTTATCAAGATAGAAAACATTCTCAAGACAATCTACATAGCCAAATCCAATCATCCCATCTTCATCCATCTAACCTAAGAAACTATTGTCAAATAACTTGATTGAGATAGTCCCAATTAAATCAAGTCAATCTTGATTAAGGTCAACCATGACCTAGTCAATCTATTGCATTAACATCATTTTTTTAAGATAGTCCAAACCTAGAACCTATAGAATCAATCAATCCAAGTCAAATAATGATCTTGTCTTAGCTCACCATTAAATTCAATAAATAGTTAAACCTAGGGTTACCGATACCTTACCATGTCTCAATATCAACTAGCTCACATCCAAAGTCAAATTTTCTCAATTAAATATTATAAAAAATCATAGTCTCATATCACATTTGACATCAAAAATTGATAAAATATATCTTATCAATCAATATCCACCATCATGTATCATGTAAACCTATCCAAGCTCATCCACATATCAACACCATACCCACCCAAACTTGTCAACAACTCAGGTTTGGATAATCAAGGCACAAGGATGACCTTAAAACTCCTTTATAGGGAAAGAAACATCATAATGATGGATAAAAAATTATTGATATGGATGCACACAATAAATATCTATAATATGACTTACTAAATATTGACCAAGGTATAACCTAATTACAATAGTATGTTTATGATCATAGGGTTGAGTTTATCTCCAACTTATTGAGGTAGGAGCTAAACTTCCTCCGAATTTTGACCATGATAACCTAAGACATATTATCCAAAGTCATAAATGAGAAAGGCCTATACCAAGCCAAAATAATTTTGAATAAGAAGGATAATAACCTTAGGTTGAATCTATCAATATAAATCACATCAAACTTGGCAAAGAGAAGTCCACCTTAAAAGAACAAGTCAAACAAGACCTTAAACAAGATTTGATTTATCATCTAAATAAAATAACTCAAAAATTTGCCTCCCTAGCATCTCAATTATATCCTGATGATAATAAATCTTAAACTCCCAATAAGTCATCCAAAACTAATCCTCTTCTCACAATCCAAAATCGAAATAAGTCTGATCATCATTCGTCATCATCAGTCCTATTATCTAACATACATATGCCAAAGAATGGAAAGTGATGAAGGATGTTATCCAAGGGATAGAAGTAGGTTTATGTAGTAAAAAATATATATTTGAATACCTATGCCTCTGTCCCCTTGATAAGGTCATATTATACATTCCCTTCCGTTCTCATTTTGAACCACTATTGAGGTCAACATACTCCCATTTCTAAAAATTAGGACCCTTGAGACACTTTGAACTTTAATAATGAAAGCATGGATTGTTTTGAATGTTATTAGGATTTGAATATAATATAATTTGATAAAGTTGGTCTACTGGTTTATGGTTTTTCTTTGAGCTTGCTTAATATTACTAATAATTTGTCTTCATGTGATAAGTTATAGGTTTCATGGAGCTCTTGTGAAGAGATCATGCTTAGAATTTATAGATTGACTCCATTCAATTTTTCACTAGCCTTTGGTTTGTGAAAATTTAAATCTAAATTCATGCTCTGAAAGCTCTACTTCATAAAACCTTGATTTGAAACCCTGGTTCAAATTTAAATTTGGCAGGAGCAAATTGGCAAGAAAAAATTTAAACTTATTTTGGACTTAAGCCACAAATTTTATGTTTAGGCTTGGTCATGTTTTTTTAAACAAAACCAAACCTTAGCCTAAAAATTATGCCTTGGCCCATTTTATTTTACCCCTTTATTTCCTATATTATTAATTGGGTCTAATGTTTATGTTGGCAAGGTACTTTTAATTTTCCTAGCATGGTCCTTTTATTAACTACTTAACCTAAAGTATTAATGCTAAGGCCTCATTCATTTTTATCATAATTTAATGAGACCTTAGCCTTAATGATTTATCTTATGTTTTTATTTCCACCCTGAGCCCTGACGTAAATACCTTGTTTCTTTGCAAATCTGATAGTTTGTGCTTCATTGTAGATTTTAATCAGATGGCATGAAGAAATACTAATAAAACTAAGAACTAAGTCTTTTGGACCAATCATGTGTGAGTATCCAGATCATGTTGTATAGTTCATGCTTCATTGGGACTAAGGATCCAATGGATCAAACACAGTGACAAAAATTCAAGAGACCTAAGAAGCTCTGTGGAGTTACCATACGACACTCTCACATTCAAAATTTTATAGCAAAGGTGCCCACATATTAAATGGAACTAATGGTGTGAAACTAATCAGATCATGATTAGATGGCTCTCACTTCATCATGTATTTTAATAAGATGGATTAAATTGAATTTGATATCCAAAGAAGCCCCATGAAGTCACCATGCAACACCCCTACATTACAACATAAAAATTTGATGAGCTTAAATTTGACATTTGTGTGAATGTTATTTGATGTCCATGAATCCATGTTTGACATATGTGAATCATTAACTTTAAGCCCCCTAAACCTAAAATATTCCATGAGCTTAAATTTGACATCCTCATAAATGTCATTTGAATGTTTGCGAGACTGCCATTGACGTCCATGAGGCCATCAAAATTAAGCTCATCTAACATTTTGTCTTAGTAAAAAGGGCATGTTTTATGTCATTCAAGGGGTCATTTATTCTTTAAAACTTAGCATAAAATATATTAACCTAAGTCTTTTCATGTTTATATATAAAATAGACTTAACCTTAAGCATTTTAGCATAAGTTATTTTTATGACCATGCTCTAATTAATGCTTCTGCATCTTATAGGATCTGGAAATCCATGTATCATCACACCTCTTGATCCAACGATGCAAAATTACTAATGAATTTTCAAAAGAGCTCTAAGAGCTCATGAACTTGACATGTGGCAAGCATGCATTCACTACATAGAACAAAAATCCCAAAAGGCCCATGAAGGTACTAAGTGTCATAACCATAAAGCCTAACATAAATCAATGATCTAGACATCATCCTTAGGCCAATAATTTACCAAGGCCATTTCCTCTAGATAGTTATTTCTTTGGTCTTTTGGCTAAGTGTCTTTTATTTGGACTTTTTGTTTAAATGTCAGTGAATTGTTTCAGACTTTTTGTTTGAAGTAATTTCCCCAAAGGGGTCTATCCTTTTTAAAGTACACTTTTTAGGATCTTCAAGGGGTGATTTTCTAAAGTCAAAGAACTAATTCCTTCAAAAAAAAAGGTCCAAGGAAAAAAACAACATAAATATATTTTAAGAAAATTGTCCAAATAATTTTATTAAAAGAATTCTTCTACAAGATAAGGCCTCTTTCAAAAATTTGAGGGATATCTTTCAGAGAGACTGTTCCAAAATAAATATCCTGAAGGGAATTTTCTCAGTAAAGTGTCCTACATAATTTGTTTGAAGGATTTTTCTACAGTGAAATGGACCAATTCAAAATCTTGAAGGGTAATTTTCAAGAAGGCTAAGGATCAAGACATATAAATTAAATGTCAAGGCCAATTTGAGACAAACAATGATTAAATCCTAGACATGATCCTCAGTGCAGGTGAAAGGATCATTAAGACTAAAAACCATGAAAGAAGCCATGACAAGAAATGATAGAGAGTCGAATGATCTAGCTGATAAGGAAGAAGAGTGTCTCTTAAGGCTAGTTGTGAATTTGGGACGTGTTAATGAGAATCATCAAAATGTTATGAACATCCTTTAGTAGCAACAAGTAAGTTCCCAAGTGTAAGACCCACCAGTCAACTAGTTAACATTCCACTTTTGTGAAGCATTGTAACATTTTGAAACTGGAATATTATTTTGTATAGGCATATGCTATTTTGTTATAATATTTTCCTCTAGGTCAATTTATTTTGGAAAAGCAAGTGTATTCTAGAACTTGGTAGAAAAAAGATAGTTACCCTTACTTTTTATACATTTGTATCTTACAACTAACTATTTTACTACCTTATCTTTCTATAAAAGGCAACACTACCATTTTATAAAGGGAGGGAGTTCTTAGATCCAAAATTACTCTATAAAATTGAAGCAAATAATGCAAGCGAGGAATTATATAAAGATTATCTAGTATTTGTATGTGTTTGCTATCATGAATTCTCTCTCATTTGCTTGTTCTGATTTCTAAATTTGAATGGTTAACATGGATTCCTATTGTGCACCTCTAATTGTAGATTTGTTAACTTGTGCTAATGCTAGGTTTACTAAAATTTCTTAGGTTCATTTCATTTTCTTGCTTTTCTTGCATTTGGGCCAATGTTATTTGCTTGCACGAGTAAATATTTAAAGTGAGCCTAGTTCTTATCTATATTTTTTCATACCTTCCTTAGAAGTTTGATTGATGTGTGGTGTGATTTGGGATAAACTATTTCACTTCACATGTTGGTCTTAAGTGCATGCTTGGATGAAATCTAAACTTCGTCATGATGTGTGGAATGAAGATCAAACCCTACCCTTCTTTTTGCTCTTTTTTAATGTAGATCACCTTAGTTTAGTTTGTAATTTTAAATACCCATTCTAAATTAATTCTTAATTTAGTTCTTGATCATAATTTACCATTCTTTGAATAGTTAATGCATATTTTACATATATCTATTGTTTGGTCATGATGGCTCCCAATCACTAACTAATATAAATAATATGAAACAATCACATGTTCTACCTTTATTCCACCAATAGGTAATAGGATGACTGCAACCTATAACTCTTACATTATATTCTTAGGAATTTATAATTGAGAAGTGTTTCTTAACACTCTAGAAACATGTGGTACACATTCAAGCATCAACAGGGAGCTTTGCTAGTGCTAGATAGAGGGCCCTCAACAAATCTTTGTGAATTTGTAGGATCTTTGCTAGTTTTGGTGTATTTTGATCAACTATCACTTTATTCTTTACATATTTGTGTTTATTTTAGCATAATTGTGTAAATATTGGTGATCTTCATGGTTTTAGATTAGTCTTTGGGCTTATTTAGACAAAGATTAACATTCTTTGAATACATATTAATAGTTGTTGTAAAGATAGCTTTAGATATGTGAATCTAACCAATTTGAGGTTAGTAATAACTATTTTGGTCAAAGATTCATAAATACTTTGAAAATTTAAACTTGAATGGGTAAAGATCATTCATATTGGTGTATTTGGACACTTTTTTGAGCCAACTTAGTTAAAGAGTGTTGTCATTTATTGTTCTTTATATGAATCTTTGAAAAATTTGATTATTGTGCAAATATAATCATTATTATTTATAAAGATTAATTTGACACATCATATTTCAAACAAGTTTCAAGGTCATAAGCTGGAATTAACTTAGGCAAGGCTTATGAGTGTGAAATTATCAAAGTCTCAAACACTTCACTAGCTCAAGGTATGGCTTGGCTAGGTTTTTTTTCAATCAACATGATAGGTATAGTACATGATCTTCCTCAAAATACTAAAATATTTTTACCTTCATACAGTCCTAATAATGTTGTCACAATTGAAGAGCATGTTAAAAGTTTCAAAGTTGCTATGAGATTGCTGAATGTGATTCATGAAGACGTAGCCTATAGGTTATTTTAATTTAATTTTAAGGATGATAACTATAAATGGTTTCTTAACCTTTTAGAGGATTGCATAACTAGCTGTAATAAGTTTAAAAATAAATTTATTAATCAATTTGGCAAAATTATCAATCCCTATGTTTTGTATCAATAGTTCACCATAATTAAAAGGGATGTTAATGAAACCATTATAGCCTTTAACACTCAGTTCCAAATTTTTTTTAGTAAAAATATAGCTCCTTATAGATCCAATGAGGCTTTAGCCTTAGAGATTTATAAGGATGCTATAGATTCTTTAACCTCTATGTTCCTAAAAAGGTCTCTTCCAGTCATAAACACATTGACTTAGGCCTATTTTAAATCTATAGTCATTAATGACCAAATTTATCCCCAAGGTCAAATGGTGTATTCCATGCCTAATGTCAATTTGAATTGGCCTGTATGGAATGTTATCCCTAGTAGACCTATTTTAACACTAGTTCATAACCATTTTACCTTAAGTCATACATATCTTGACCAAGACCTAGAGTTCCCAAATGGAAATGCTAGCGGATTTCATCCATAAAATCTTAGAACTCTAGTACCCACAAATAGTAGTAATGCTCCAATTCATGAGATTGGAATCCCAAAAAGTTCAAATGACTTGATATTAGAAATATTCCAAAAATTGAGCACTAACTTTCTTCAATTAGAAAAACAAGTAGAAAATGCTAGGGAAGGCTCTAACAAAAACCACTCTTCTCAAAGGATCAATAGGTCTCCAAATGGGTTTCAAGATAATAGAAATAACGTATGATCTAAGGACCTACACATGAGTTTTTTATGATATTGTTGTGGCTAATTATTGTAATATTTTTGAAACCTCAAAAATTGTGCTTAATCAAGACTTTGCTGTAGGGACATCTGGCTTTCTAGGAACATCTCAAGGTTTCATGTAGGCCTTTGATTTCTCATTTGAAGATGAAGATGATGATGAGATAATTGAAGAGATTAAATTTGAGGGAACTTATATTCTTGAAGATATAAAAGAGACTGAAATTGAAGATCAACAAGACATCATCATTGGTACACCTATAGATGGAGAAGAGTTGTTAGAAATGGATGTGGATCAAGTACATGATGACCTTTCTTCAAAAATTAGCTAGAAATACAACCCACACATGTTGATTTCTAAAATGGAGAATACCCCTAAATAAAATGATCACTGGTAGAGGTCACTCCAAGATTTATTAAATGGAATCAAAGAGCTGAAGATGGTAGATGATAGAATAGGAAAACACATGGATTCTTCATCTAAGGATTTCACCAATGACTTGGAATTCCTAGAAGATTATATTATTTTGGAGGCCCAAAACCAAGATAAGCTAGAGCCTAGTTGGATGGAAGAGCTACCTCTCTTTATTCAAGATGAAGATGAAGCATGTGAATTAGATCATGAATTGTCATGTGACTTTATCAAGAGGTTAATAGTATGGGACCAATGTGTTTCTCATGATGAGACTCTAGGTGAACATCATTCAGTTGACCAAGATGAAGAAGTGTTTTGGGATGAATTGGAAGATTTTTATGCAAATATTGGTAGTCCACTTCCACTTCAAAAATAACCTGATGGAGACATTAGTCTGAAGATGCTAGCTGAGCTACCATTATTGAGTGAAGATGATATAAACCAATACCTATCTATGGATGAAATAGAACTAACACTCTTACTATAAAGTAGGAGAATATGGGAAAAAGATGATTAGGTCTTAGAGTCATATTTTCAATCCATGTACTTGAGAATGGATATGGGAGCCCAAGTCACACCATCTAAAAGACCTAGGCATCCAAACACCTCTATCTATAGGAAAATGCCATTAGAAAACACTCAAGTTTTAAGGTTCTATAGTAGACTAAGTGTTTTTCCTTTTGATCTTGGAGGTAAGTATCTTATGAAGTTAGTGTAGGGCTTAGATTAGTTTCTTTCATGTTTTTTATTTCTTTTTTTTCCTTCACATCCCTTCTTTGTATATAATTCATGTACATATTTATTTGCCTTTTGTGATTTGTTCCTTGCTTCTATTAAGTCCTTTCAGATATCCCTCAACTCGAGTTTCATTTAGTTTGCTTAAAACTCCCATAATTTAAGAATGTGGGTATGAAATTAATACATATGCTAACCATGGGTATAAAATATGAGCTTTATTTTCTAATTTAGAGGAACTATCAAGGATTGATGAATAGCTTAACTATTTTATGAGAAATTGAAAATTATTTTGATCTAAACTTGGTCTTAAGAGGAGTTTCACATGTGGAATGCAAGCTTGAGATATTAGGGCACAATCATGCTTGCACTTAACAAACATCCTTACCTAGGACAAAGGTCACAACCATAGGTGATTACCTGAAGATCAAATGATTGACCAAATCCTTCAACCTAGCTACCTTGGTTCCCAACCTTGGTAGAAGCATAAAATATCTAAAAAATAAAAAAATAAGAATTCAACATAAAATCAAAAGATTTTCAAGCATATGTGATTCTGGTAATCTTTGTCAGGGCTATGGACACCTGCCTGGTATTGAAGCAAGGTTGTGAGTAGCCAAATGCATCTTTGTTAGGGCTATAGATGCCTAGCTGGTAGTAGAGCAATGCCAAAGCTTTCCCTGAACTAGAAGCATAGTATTTAATGGATATCCAAATATGCTCTAAGTCAATGTTAATGATTAAAGGCATAAAACCTGGAAGTTTCCCCTTAAATCCTATGGAAAATAGTAAGTTGAATCAAATCACACACACAACATGGCTATGTCTTAATGTTTGACCCTAATTCTACATGTGCAAAGTTTGTTTCAATAATGAATTGATCTTGGTGATGACATAGATCAAGTAAAATAGGTAACCTAATCACTTGTCCAAACCAAGGCCTCTGAGTTCTAACATATCACTATGTTTCCCCTAGAATTTTTCATTTGTTGATGTTAACATACCTCATTTTTGAAAATTGGGACCCTTGAGACACTTTTAACTTTAACACTGAAAGCATGGCTTATTTTGAACATTATTAGAATTTGAAGATCATCCACTTTGATAAATTTTGTCTACTGGTTTATTATTTTCTTTGAGCTTGCCTAATTTTGCTAATAATTGGACTTCATGTGACAATTTGCAAGTTTTATGGAGGTCTTGTGAAGAGATCATGCTTATAATTTATAGGTTGACTCCATTCAAGTTTTCACTAGCCTTTGGTTTGTGAAAATTTGAATCTAAATTCATGTTCTGAAATCTCTCCTTTAGAAAACCTTGATTTGAACCCTTGGTTCAAGTTTAAATTTGGTGGGAGAAAATTGGTGGGAATATTTTAAACTTATTTTAGACTTAAGCCCCAAATTTTATGTTAAGGCTTGGTCATGTTTTTTAAATATGACCAAACCTTAGATTAAAAATTATGCCTTAGTCCTTTTTATTTTCCCCCTTTATTTCCTATATTTATAACTAGGTCTAATGTTCATTTTGGCAGGGTGCCTTTTAATTTGACTAGCATGGTCTATTTGTTACTTAACCTAAATTCTTAATGCTAAGGCCCCATTCATGTTTATCAACATGAATAAGACCTTAGCCTTAATTCTTTAGCGTAAGTTTTTATTTCCACCTCAAGACCTGACGTAAATACTTTGATTCTTTATAGATCTAATAGTTTGCACTTTATCATGGATTTTAATTAAATGGCATGAATAAAACTAAAAAAATTGAGCACTTAGTCCTTCAGACCAATCATGTGCAAGCATTGAGATCATAATCTATGGCTCATACTTCATCAGGACCAAGGATTCAATGGAGTGAACATAGTGATGAAAAGTCAAAAGACCCAAGAAGCTCAATAGAGTCACCACACAACACTCCCACATTTGAAGTTTGATAGAAAAGGGGCCCATATATTAAATGGAACCAATGGTGTGTAATTAATTGGATCACAATCAGACAGCTCTTACTTCATCATGGCTTTTAATCAAATAGAGTAAATTGAATTCAAGATCCTAGGAAGCCCCACAGAGTCACCACATAGTACCCCACATTAGAACATAGGATTTGATGAAATTAATTTTGACATTTGCATGAACATCATTTGACATCCATGAGGACATTTTTTACATCCATGCTACCATAAAATTTAATCCCCCCAAACCTAAAAGACTCCACAAGATTAAATTTAATGTCCTCGCAAACATCATTTGAACATTTGTGAGACTTCCATTAACGCTTATGTGGCTGCAAAAATTAAGCTTATCTAACATTTTGTCTAGGAAAAAGGGGCATGTTTTATGTCATTCGAGGGGTCATTTATGCTTTAAAACTTAGCATAAAATATCTTAGCCTAAGTCTTTTCTTATTTATATATAAAATAGACTTAGCCTTAATAATTTTAGCCTTAGTTGTTTTTATGACCATGCTTTGATTAATTCTCATGTATCTTACAAAATCTGACGGTCCATGCTTCATTTTTCCTCTTGAGCCAATGACATGAAATCACTGATGAATTTTCAATAGAGCTTCGAGAGCCCATGAGCTTGACATATGGTGAGCACACATTCATTGCATCGAAAAAAAATCCCAAAATGCTCACAAAGGCATCGAGTGCCATAACCACAAAGCCCAACATAAAGCAATCATCTAGACACCAACCTTAGGCTAGTCATTTTCTAGGGCCATTTCCTCTAAGCAACTATTTCTTTAGTTTTTTGGCTTTATTTTTTTCAAAATTTTAATTTAAATGTTAGGGAATTATTTTAGATTTTTTATCCAGATCAATTTCCCTGAAGGGGTCTTTTCTTTCTGAAGTACACTTTTAATATCTTTGAGGGACACTTTTCCAAAGGCAAAGGACTAATTCCTTAAAAAAAAAGGTCTGAGGAAAAAATAAACACAAAGATCTTTCAAGAAAATTATTTGAACAATTTTCTTGAAAGAATTCTTCTATAGGAAAGGGTCTCTTTCAAAGTTCTGAGGGATATCTTTCAGAGAGATTATCCCAAAATAGAAATTTAGAAGGGTATTTTCGTGGTAAAGTGTCCTACACACTTTCTTTGAAGGATATTTCTGCAATGAGGTGGACCAAGTCAAAATCCTGAAGGACACTTTTCAAGAAGGTTAAGGACCAAGACATAAAAATTAAAAGTCAAGGCCAATCTGAGACAAACAATGGTAGGATCCTAGACATGATCCTTAGTACAGGTGAAAGGATCACTAAGGCCAAAAACCATCAAATAATCCATGGATATAAATGATAGATATTTGAATGATCTAGCTAACAAGCAAGAAGAGTGTCTCTTAAGGCCATTTGGGAAATGTTAATGAGAAGCACCAAAAGGCTATGAGCATCCTTTAGTAGTAACAAGCAAGTCCCCAGGTGTAGGGACCACTAGCCATTTAGTTAATATTACACTTTTGTGAAGCATTGTAAAATTTTGAAAATGGAATATTCTTTTATATAGGCATATGCTAGTTTGTTAGCATATTTTCCTCTAGGTCAATTTTTTGGAAAAGCAAGTGTATTCTAGAACTTGGTAAAAAAAGGATAGATATCCTTACTTATACATTTGTATCTTACAACTGACCAATATACTACCTTGTCTTTATATAAAAGGTATTACTACCATTTTGTAAAGGTAGGGAGTTCTTAGAGCGAAAATTACTTCGTAAATTTGAAGCAAATAATGCAAGCAAGAAATTTTGAAAAAATTGTCCAGTATTTGTATGTGTGTTTGCTATCATGGCTTCTCTCTCATTTGCTTGTTTTTATTTTTATATTTGAATGGTTCTTATGGATTATTTGTGTGTACCTATGATTTTAGAGTTGTTAACTTATGCCAATGTTAGGTTGACTGTAAGTTCTTAGGTTTATTTGATTTTCTTGCTCTTCTTGCATTTGGGCCAATGTTGTTTACTTGCAGGAGTAAACATTTAAAGTGACCCTGGTTATTATCTACATGTTTTTGTACCTTCTTTAGAAGTCTACCTGATGTGTGGTGTGATTTGGGTGAAGATATTTCACTTCACATTTTGGTCTTAATTGTATGCTTGGATGAACTTTGAACTTTGTCATGATGTTTGAAATGAAGATCAATAATATCTCTTTCTGCCCTATCCTTCTTTTTGATATTTTTAAACATAGATTACCTTAGTTTATCTTGTAATTATATATACCCATTATAAATTAATTATTAATTTATTTCTTGATCATAATTCACCATTCTTTGCATAGTTACTGCATATTTTACATATATCTATTGTTTGGCCATGGTGGCTCCCAACCACCAACTAATATAAATATTGTGAAATAGTCACTTGTTCTGATTCTATTCCACCAACATGTAATAGGATTAACACAACCTAAAACTCATGAATTATATTCTTAGGAATTTATAAATGAGAAGTGTTTCTTAACAAAATGGGCACCTATGGTACACATTCAGGCATCAAAAACCACCTAAATTGACAAACACAAGGGGAAGGGAGATCTAAGAGAGCATGCCAAGGAATTTTTCATGTGCTATCAATAATTCACATATAATGATTCTTATCTTCTCACATTATTCCCTTGTATTCTTTTAGGATTATTGGTTGTATGGTTCATGCACTTACTAAAGGGATTAGTAACATCATTCAAAAACTTGTTAGAGAAGTTTGTCAAACATTTCTCATTTAATGTGGAACATGAAATTACCTTACTAGATCTATATAATTCCAAACAAATAAATGGATAAATTTTATCATCATTATAATAGAGATGGAAAATTCTATCAATCAGATCCCCATGTTCAATCCTTTAAAAATAATTGGCCACTATTTTAATCATCAACTTGAATTAAAAAATAGCTCTCCAATTGTAACTACACTATTTAAAAACCTTTGATGATATTTTTGAAAAGGTTATTTAAATTTATAAAGATATCATTTCTAAGGGAGTGATCAAAATATTTTAAAATAATGATCAAATTCAAACTAATATCTCATTAGAAAATCCAAAATTCTTTAATAAAAACAAAAATGTGGTTAGTGATGGAGTTTCAGATGCCAAACATGTCCAAACCATCAAAAGATATAATCCATATTATATATATATATATATAAAAGTAAATTTAACATCATTGTACTTATAGGCAACCTAAGGGCAAAATCTAGGAAGTGATGATACACTAATCTCAATGAACCAGTGGAGAATTCCATGAAGAAGCTTATAGATTATAATATGATTATTATTCATAAATTATAACCCCTTGATTAAATTAAACTAAAATTATCATGGTATAAGGAATATGAGTCATGACACCTAAAGGTGCATGTAGCTCTAAAACTAATTCTCGGATTTGATTGACCTTGTAGAAATAAAAGCTGCAGGAGAGGAATCTTCTACCAAGAATAAACATCTTGGAATATACTAGGATCATTTCCCAAAGCATTATTAAAAATAGAAAAATATACATCAAGACCAAGATCAAACCTATAATTATAAAATGTGGACTATAGGAGGACCCTTCACCATTATGATCTAATTATTGACCACATTGGCCACTCTGATCATAGATTCACCACCATCAAACCAAGTATCCTAAACACCCTCTTGTATAAAACCAACACGATATTAAAATAAAATGACCATTATTTTATAGTGTTTTTATCACATGCCATCAAAAAATAACTATACTAGGGGCACCTCCTAAAGTTCCCCCTCAAATGGACCTACAAAGGTCAATGTCCAAATACCTCATCTATCTACTCCTATAGGTGACTATGACATAATCCAATATATTAAGAAGACCCCAACCCATATTTATATTATGGATCTTCTCAAATCATCTTTTGTCCATCATGTCATTCTTAATGATACTCTCTATTAGTCAAGAATTCTAACATATATTGACCCTAGTCATTTCTAATCCATCATGGGTCATCTCTCATCTACCTAGAAACTTACCTTTGATCCATATGACATGTCTCCTCTTGGTCCCAATCACAATAAACCCCTATTTATTAGGGTGTTCATTGCCAATCACAAAATTAAGAGAGTGCTTATAGATGGTGGGCTTGAATTTAACCGATACAACATCAATATAATTAAGAGTTTGGGATATTTAGAGTCCACACTCGAGCCATAGATTGTCATGATAAAATCCTTTAATGTAAATGAATGACAATCAACCAACACTATATACCTTCTTATCATGGTGATGCCCATTATGCATCAAAACCTAATCCATGTGGTAGACTTTGAATAAACCTAAAACATCATTTTGGTTTGTCATTGGATAAATGAAATTAAAGTTTTGCCATCAACCCTCCATCAATTTCTTAAATTCCCTCATTCTCGAATGGAAGTCACAATCTTCAATGATCCACAACCCTTCCAATATTTTCAAGTACTAGAGGGATACTATCAAGATGTTATTTATTATCCCATCATCAAGCATGTTCCTCCTATCAATAAAAAGTCTAAGTCTTACATCCATCCAAATGATTTACCATCTATTTCCTCTAATCCACCTACATCCCCCCACATCAAAATCATCCAAAAAAGATTTGGTGAATACAAATATGACACCTTAAATGTTGGATAAATATCATGTCACCATAAATTTATGGAAATCCCACCATGAATGAGGTTATAATGATATCTCATCAGCTCAACAAGATGACATTTGCTAAAGCCGACCTCATGTCATAAAAATAAATTAAGTGATCAAATGACTCTTAATTATCTGAGGAAGGACTCATAACATGTTTCTAGAATATAGAGTATCTGAAGGCCAATAAAATGTGCAATAATGTGAACTATAAAAGAAAGGTACTTGGACTCCATGATCAAGACATTCTAGAGCCCATTTATATTAAATATCATTTATTTATCATAGTTTGGGATACAAACCACCAGCATATGATCCCTATGATGTCATCTTTGACACCTCCTTAGTTTTTGAGGAATCCTTTTCTAATGAATATGTTTAAATAGGGTCCTTTAAAATTATATATGAGGAAATTGATACCACAAACCTTTTCACTAACACATTTATTTATACCATTAATGTTGACCTCCATTACCTTGACTTGGTTTATTGGGACCAATAAGAAGAACCATATTTTGATTATTTTAGAATGATGAAGCCATTATAGATATCATGGGCATATAAAACCATTTACCATTAAGATATCATAAGAATGGGATTGAAATAAATTTGGATGTGTGGACCTAATTTAGGGAATAGGTAGAATTACCTAGATAGAAAAAATTAGAAAAATTAAAGGATAATTAGAAAATTCAAAACAATAAAAAATAGAGTCCCCTGGTAAAAACCTCTCTGAGGCACTAATGGATTAAAATAATAAAAATAAATATGTTTTTGTTGGTTAAAACCTCTCTAAGGCACCAACATATGAGGAATTTATTTTTTCTTCTAAGCATGCCATTACAACATTAGACCAATGCCCAATCATTTCATTGACAAATTCTCATAGTCTATAGGAACATCAAGCATATGATGATCTATTTATATAGTTTCTATACATCATGTAACCACCTAAAGAATATTAGTTTACTCCACATATGACATATACATGATAAATTAGTGTCACTGATCAAATAAATAATTGATGACAACATTATAATAAAATACAACCCTATGATGATTAATCTTGGGGTCATCCTCACTTTTGAAGAATGAGAGATCCTAACCACTCTTCTCAAAGAATTTATTGACATCTTTGCCTAGTCCTATGTTGACATGCCATGCCTAAATCCATATTTGGTTTACACCACCTCATTATCCATCTATATTCTAATCCTATTAATCAAAAACTTCATAAAATGCACCCCAAGGTAAATAAGACCTACAAAAAATCCTTGATGCAGGCTTCATTCACTCCATTGATTATTTTTATTAGATCTTAAAAATTGTACCTGTTAATAAAGCATAGGGTGGTATATGTATCTATACTAATTTTAGAGATATCAACAAAGCCTAATTGAAATATGAATTTCCTTGCCAAATATTGAGATTATCAATTTGATATTTGGTTAGGAAATGTTATTGCTTATGGATGGATTTTTAGGTTCTAATCAAATCTATATTACACCAAAGGTTCAACACAAGACATATTTTACCACTCCATTGTGAATTTTATTATACCAAGTCATGCCTTTTGGACTAAATAGCACCAATGTAACATATCCATGAGCAATGAATATAATGTTTTATGAAATGATGCCTAAAATTATCAAAGATTATATCGATGACATTTTTTGGAAAATCAAGAACCCATATGATTTTTGAGAGATTAAGAGAATACAAAGTTGGGTTAAATCCCAATAAATACATCATCTGCATCACATACATAATTTTTTTAGGATTCATTATTTCCTATCGAGGCATTAAAGTAAATACAACTAAAGTTAAAGCAATTATTGGGATGCCTCCACCATAAAATCTCAATTAACTTTGAAGTCTCCAAGGAAATATTTAGGCTATTCACCACTTCATATCACAACTTACAGATAAATTTCAACCATTCACACATGTTTTAAAGAAAGGGGTTGAATACCACTAAATTATAGAATTTTAGAAGGCATTTGATGACTTGAAACAATATATTTTGCATCCTCCAATCCTAGTACTACCAATGCTAGGAAAACCAATGATTATTTATACATCAATAAATAAATGTTCCTTAAGATCCATTATGGCTTAGCATGATGAGAATAAAAAATAAGAGGTTATATATTAACTTAGTAGAACATAGTGTCATATGATCTTAACTATACCCTAATTTAAAATTCATGTTTAATAGTTGTCTTTGTGTCCCAAAAACCTTTTCATTATATGTTAAAACAAAACCAAGCTAATTACCAAGATCGATCCTCTGAAGTATCTACTATAAAATTGAACTCTTATAGGATGAATGGAAAAATGGATCATGTTTCTTAGTGAGTTTAACATTGAGTATGTTAGTCAGAAATCGATCAAAAGAAAAGTTTTGGTAGATCAGTTGGTAAAAGCTATTTGTATATATGAAACCATGGGTTATACAATTTCCTCATGAATCTATCTTAGTAATTGATGAGTCACACATGTGAAAGCTCTAATTTTATGGATCATTCAATACTTATGGCTTAAGAGATACTATACTTATTATCATAGCTCAAGGTGATCTTATTCTAAAGGTTTTAATAATCACCTTCCCTTGCACCAACAACATCATAGAGTATGAGGCACTTATTATATGGATTTAACTTGCTTGTCAATGAAATATCCAACATCTCCAAGTCTATGGTGACTCCCAATTAATAATCAAATAGGTTAATAATGATTTATATACAAAGGATTATAATCTTAATCTTTGCAAGCACATGGTTGATGGTCTTAAGGAAAATTTTAGCATATCACATTTGAGCAAGTTACACAAGCTAGAAACAAGTCCTTGTATGCAATGGATACCATTGGTTCTTTTCTTGAGATGTCTTTAGATACACATAAACGTTAATTCCTAGTTTAAAAAATTTTAATTTTTGCCCATAAATATCCTAAGTTAGAACATATATGTGACATCACTGGTCCTAATCGCCCATGGTATCAATAAATCTTAAACTAACTTCACAATAATATCCTTCTTCCCAACCTTAACTGACATCATCACAAATCCTTCATTAAAAATCCTCTCATTTCACCATCTTCAACAACAAACTCTATTGATGAAGATATGATAGACCCTTGTTGAGATGTCTGAACTCGAATAAGGCACACCTAGTAGTTAAGGGGGTTCATGATGGCATCTATGGGGCACATACTGGTGGGATGGTCCTAAGAAAAAAACTCTTCCTAGTCAATTATTATTGGCTAACTATGTATCATGACACCTTTCAATACATTATGAAGTGCATGGCATGTCAAAAATGTAGTGACCAAATACATGATTTACAATATGAACTAAAGCCCATAACCGCTCCATGGTACTTTTACACCTAGGGATTTAATTTTAGTGGAAATATTAACCCCTCCTCATCATATTATCATTAAAAAAAACATTATTACAGTATGAAATCAAGCTCTATATGAATTTAACAAACTAAATCTAACATAAAATGCAAACTACCAATAAGAAAGATTTATAAAACAAATCAGAATGATAAAAGAGCTTACCAAATCCCTTGTTTTATGTTACCTCCTTCCAAGATTTGTAAATGGATGATTAGAATCAAATTAACAAAGTGATAGCTTCATGCTGGAGTGTGATAATGGATGCTTTGATGGTTGATTATGGATTTGATATAATATTTATAGGATGATTTTGGCATGGTTCTAGTATGGGCTTCCTAATTTCATTTTGACATAGTTTTGGTATGATTTCTCAAGATGGCTTGAGGATGGAGGGAGAGGTTGTTTATATATATTTTAGGAGGGAAAATCAAAGGTTATCATTTTAATTTGGAGAGATGAGATTAATGCTTATAAATTATCCAAGGAATATTAAATTCCTTGGGAAACCTCTAGAAATAGAGGTTTCTAGAGACTTGGAAGGGAAGTCTCTAATTCTATAGACTTCTCCATTATCTTTGAGATAATGGAGGATTATGTGGGTGTTAAATGGGGGATTAGGTGAGGATTAGAGTCATAAGGATGTAGGGAAGGCTAGGGTGTAGGTTAGTATGTGGGTAGGTGGGGTTATGGGATTATTAAATTCCTATATAATGGATACCTAGGATTATATTACGATAATAAGAGATTTAGAATAATTAATGAGGGAATGGGATTAGACTAAGGATAGTGAATGAAGGATTATTTAAAGGGGTTATTAAATATATGAATAGAAATAAGATAAATTATTAAAATAAAATAGGATAAGCAAAATTAGTGTCAACTAATATGAATATTAGTCAACTGTAATGAAGCAAGCAATTTTAGGTGTATACATTTTGCCCCTCTTTGAAATGATGTTATGAGTGGAGTGAAGTGGAAGGATTAATGGTATTTCAAATAAAAACCATGTCATGGATAAATGTTAGTAGATGATGATAGGGGATATGATACCCCCTCAATGGGACATGTGAGGAAGAATGAGCTGAATAGCCACTTGAAAGAAAAAATGAGGGGTGGGATGTGATAGAGATACGAGAGGATGGGATGATAGATGTGGGATAGAAGATGAAAAAGATGAGTTTGACATTGAGAAATAAGCTACAAATTGATAACTATACCCTTGGTAAGGACACATGCATAGGGAATAGAGATGATGAGTGTCATGATTGTAGACACATTTCAAGGGGGAATTAACCATAACAAGATGATGAGAGGATTAAAGGGCCACAATATTTAAACTTATCCAAAGTAAGGACACATGTAAGTGAGAGTTGTTGGCCAAGATAAGATTGATTTGATAAGATTGATGATGGGTGTAGCTTAAAGCTAAAATTTATATATATGATGAGGGTGATGAGAGAGAATAATTGATATGATTAAGTGACCAAATAATTTGATTAATGATAGACTAGGGAATGATGATGAATGATGGAGATAATGGCTGAGTTATCCTTGGGAATTGAAACATGTCCAAGTGCTACCTACATAGTCTAAAAATATCTCAGGACGATGTAGTTTTTACTCAGGGATGATGATGATGATTAGTGATGATGTTAGTGATGAGAGGTTATGAATTAGATGATTAGATGAGGATAAAAGATGAGATGTTAGTCAGATGGGTTGAGAGGATTAGATTAGTGATGGGAACAATGATAATGAGATTATTATAAGAATGATGAGGGTGGGTGTGTATAATCAAGCCATCATAATGCCATAATGATCATCATAGTCTACATAATATATTAAATATGACACTTGGAAATATGCCTCATGATATAGACATGACCAAGAAAATGTTTTTTCAAAGTGCATGGGTAGATAGCAAAATTTGCATCCTCAAGTGCATTGTTGGTGTCCTCATATCATCCTTGTTCATTTCCCAATAGACAAAAAGTGATGATGCAAACAAAATGTAAGATAAAAAATATATATACATGATAAAAAAATAATAAAACAAGACAAACATAAGAAATAAGTAACACGCACACATAAGTATCTACTTGCAGTGTCATAATGTGTTGCCTAATGATAGGATGAGTGATTGGGTGATGGGTTGGATGATCATGATGTGATTTTGGACTTAGTGTAGACTTGGATTTGGATAGGGTGATCATGGTTAGGATTAGGATAAGATATTTACCCTAGTTTAGTATGGAAGGATGAATGATGTGAGAAGGTCTTTGAATACTAATTTGGTCTTGAAATTAGATTGAAAAGTGGCCAAAGATGATGATTAAACAAGTGACAACCAAATATTACCAAAAGACAAGGCCCTATAAGGATCTAATCTAGCAAGGAGACTAGGAGGTGATGATGGGATCAAATACCTTACATGTTAGAATAAGTGATTGGATGGGTGATAGAAATGAAGAGGTAATGATAAGGATAGTGATGGGATCAAGTACCTTCCATACTAGCAAAGGGTAATTGGATGGGTGCCAATTATGAAAAGGCCTTGATAGGAAGTGATAGGTGCTAGATAAAATCTTTGACAAGGTGATGTATGTTGATAATACCTAACCAATAAGATGAGATAGAAAACATAAAGGGATGGGTGACCACTAGGATTGGATGTCAAGACTAAATGTTGTATCCAAGGATGATGGGTGGTAAAATGGGAGATGGACATTAGACATTGTTAGGGATGGGGATATGGATAACAGGATACGTGAGATGGTAAGCCCTGATGGAGATGGACTAAGGAAAAGGCATAATATAAGACATAGTGGACTATTTTTGGATTTTTCAAGTTTTTATAATTTTTAGGTTTTTTGACAATTTTTTTAATTTTTAGGGATTTTGGGATATGTATGTACCCTATACAAATTAGGTTACTAGCAAAGGGAATACCATGCTTATAAACTAGAATGATGATGAATGGAATGATGGATGGGATGACACAAGATGATGGTGATGATGGGGACCAAGGATGAATAGACTAGTTATAGCCAAAGACAATATCATGAAGGAACTAGATGGCTATTTACCTAAGTGTTCATTAGAGGATATGCTAATATGGTGTAGGGATAGTTCTCAAGGCACCTTATACTTCCTTACAAAGGTCAAGATAGGAAAGAGGAAGAGATAAGATGGAGGAGATGATGGTGGATGATGGATAGGAATAATGGATCAAAGGATAAGATGATAGGTGATATAGACAAGGTGGACAAGTGGAATGGATGAACTAGGATATGAAATGGATGGATTTGCCCCCAAGTGTTGAGGAATAATGTAGACAATAGATTATTTTACCATGACATTGAAAATTGGTTTTCATCATGGTACTTGCCCAAGGCACTAAAATATTAGTTTTCACCATTATATAGATGATTTATTTTTGAATTTTTGACCTTTTGACCTTTTTAGCTTTTTATTGGGCATCTCAATTTATTAGTTGATGGGTAAGATGCAAGGTGTGGTCACTTGATGGATTATTTAACAAACACCTATTCTAGGGATGTGTGATGGTAGGATCATGTTGTAGTTTTTAGATGTGTTTGGGCCCATGTGACGTTAGATGATTCTCTATCATGACCCCTCCAAATATCTAGACTAGTTGTCTTCATTTCCCTCAAGAGAGATAATGTTGCCCAGGAGGGTGATGTGAGGTATGGATTCAATTAAAGCTTGATTTTGATGGATGATAGGATCAAGATAAGATGGTATGATGGATGATAATGAATGATAGGATCATGATAGGATGGGTGATGGATGATGGAGGATTAGGACTTGCAGTCATATACATTTTTAGAGATATGAGACATGCTTCATTTGATTGGTACCAATTGACAAAATACTTTAGGATATCCAAGACACCTTGAATTTTTGGTTAATCTATGATATAATTATTTGATGAATGATTTTCTATATGATTTTATTAATTTAACTAAATTTGATTTTGACTGGCCCATAGTGCTTGATTTTGGGCTTCACCAAGGGAGATTGATTTTTTTCTTTGACTTTGATGGGTCCCTAGTGCCAGTTTACAGGCTTCACTCGGGAGAGATGCTTTTGAATTAGGCTGATGATTTGATTCTTATTAACTTTGAATGATAAGAACAAAGATGACTTGATTATTATATATAACTTGTGGAATATAGCCTTGGAGATTTTTAATTTTAGCACAAATTATATTACTCAAGAAGGGGTCCAACGATGCATGTTCTTTATATATGGAGGTGATTAAATGATCATTGATGGGAAGAAAGGGATCTATGATGGATGAAGGTGATAGAGATGGTATGATGAGGTTAATGAGTGGTGATGGGGTAGCATAGTCTTCATATGGGTTCTTAGGAGACCCAATTTTGACATTAGATAAAATATCCTCAAGATAAACAAAAGGATCACTACGACTAATTGTAGTAGACTCATCCAAAGGAGGATTAGACTCACTCTAAAAATCTTTAACAGGTAAAGCTTGTAATAACTCATTATGACATCATCATCTTGAATGGGATCAAAATATATAATTGGTAATAGATCAGAGGTATTTGGATTATAGGTATCCTTTAAAAGACAAGCATTATCAACATTAAGGAGGGATGCCATATCTAATGAGGAATCTGATTTGGATATGGGTGTTAAACATTATCCCATGGAAGATAAGACCTATGCTAACTCTAATGTGTAAGATATGATGATGCTAATAAGATATTAATTATCCATGATTGATATCTCAACATGGGGTATTTGATGTGATGGGTGAGAGGGAGATGATGGAGGAATGATGGATTCGAGGAGAGGGTTATGAAAGGGTTCATGAGAGATGGGAGGACTAGGATCATGGGAGATAGACTCAGATTTGATGGAGGATTTATCAAAAATGGGATTGGTAACTTGGCCTTGGCTTGGAAGGGGAAGATCTTTATTATGATTGGGAAGGGAATCTTAACATTCCTCTTTTTGTTCACCCAAAGATGTGGATGCATCTAGTTCATCATCAATTACTATAATACCATAGTCAATGAGGTCTTGGATAAAATATTAAAAGGTCAACATCGATTACTGGAATGTCCTTAAGTTTGGTGATATGCACAATATTGGTCATATTTATACTAAAAGGGCATTGGCTTAGTGGGATCAAGATTCCAGATGGGTGGATAAACCATCATGTTTGTAGTGACTAGTTGTTTGAATAGGGATTCCAATGACATGGTAAGGGGAGTATAAGGGCTTGTTTCATGTTATGACTTAGACATAGAAGCATTGGATGGATTTAAGGTGGCCAAGATTGGATTCTTTTTTCTAGTATGAGAATGGGTAGATGATGGTTTATGACAAATAGATGGAGGGTTAGCATGGGATTCACACGATGGGGCTTGGATGGGAGGTGAAATGCATTGAAGGGGATAAATACCTTTGAGAAATGGTACACCCATCATAATGAGTCATAAAATGATCTCATCCTTGTTGGCATGTATGTATTGGTTAATGAAGGTGGGGTCTAGTTCCATGGTGGTGGTTGATAGATGATGTAGGTAGGATAAGGATTGGAAAAGATTATGGAATGAAATAGATTGAAAGGACCAAGATAGTATGAAAAGTGATGATGTGGATCAAAGAGACTAATGGATTAAAGATTATGATCAAATTCTAGACTGATAGTGTAATAGGTGTGAACAACCTATCAACAATGCCTAGTTTTCAAGCTAGCAAGAGGATTGGGAATGTGATGGGTGCTTAATATTAAAAACTATCAAGAAGATGATATGATAGGTGATAGTAATGAATAAGTAAAAATTATTGGACTAGATTAGATTGATGAGTTTGCTCGATTGAGACTAATAAGGTGACAAGATGCTAACAAGATATTGACTATGTATGAGTATCTAACCAAAGGGTAAATGATAGTAGAGTAGGATGATAGGATTATGGGGATGATAGGACTAGCTGAAAACTTTATACCAATTTTCTCAAGATGGGATGGGGTAGGATTAGATGATGATAATGGTGATTAGGATAATGGAATAAGGATAAGTGTGATGATAAAATGATAAAGGGGTAATGAAAGGTGTATGGTTTAGACCCGTATGTGACCTATAAGCCAACTAGGATTAGATGAGGTGATGATTAGATACATGATGATGGCAAGGTCAAGTCAAGTGATCGGGTATGGATTTAAGATAAGATGTAGATGATGAGGTATGATTAAGATTTGATTAGGTGATGAATAATGATGTATGGGTCTGGTGATAAGATGTGATTAAAACAATGCACAAGAGAGTGAATTATGTACAAGAAGGTAAAACAAGGATATACAAGGTGATGGGATAATGAGACATGATGGATAAGGCAAGGTAAAAGTGAGGTGTGATTGATTATGGATGAGGTGGTATTATGACAAGGTGTGACTAATCTAAGATAGGATATGGGTAATGAAAAATATATACAAGGAAAGGGTTATAAAGATATACAATATGATGATTAGGTAAAGATATACAAGATGATGGTGTATGACTAAGATGGGATAAAGACAAGATATTATGGGATATGTAAAAGGATGTACAAAAAATATGATATATATAATAAGATGATGATGAGGATGTACAAGATGAAATGATATATGAGAGATAAAGATGTACAAGATGTTGGTGATAGGGGTACGACTAAGGATGGGTGAAGTATGTTTACGACAAAATGGTAGATGGGGAAAAGTATAAAAGGATGATATGTATAAAGTGATAATGGGATAAGTATGGAAAATATGATGATTAAGATGGGTGAGTGATGGGAAAATGATAGGTGGGACTAGGATGGGAGAGGACTAGAAGGATGTCCAAGAGAATAAATTATGGATAAGGGTATGAGACTAGGATTATACAAGATGTGATGAGGATGTTGGGTGTTGATTAGGGATGGAATCAAGATGGTGATAATGATAAGATAGGGTATGATAGGGGGTATGATTAATGATAAGTGTACATGGTTAGGCAAGATGGGAGATGGAATAGATAGAAGAAGACAATATGTATGATGGGATAATGGCTTAGGATGCTGATTTAGGCTATATACAAAGGATGATGGGATAAGGATGTGGTATGGATAGACAAGATGATGATTAGGATTGGGTGGATATGATTATGGTTAGACTAGGATGAGATGGTATATGGGATATATACAATAAATTAAAAGGGGATGATGATAAAGATGATGATAATTAGGATAGGTAAGTAGATGGGGAAGATGACCGATGATGGCTGATATGGTAGAATAGGAGGGGATTAAGGATATTAAAAAGGATAATATGTAAAATGGGATGATGATAAGTATGTACAAGGATATACAAGACAAGATTTATAATGGGATGATGTTGATTATGATATGGATAAATGATAATATAATAGGGATATATAAGGTGATAGGTTATGTAGATGATGCATAATGATTAGACTAGGATAATGATAAGGATAATAGGTAGATAGAATGATGCAAGATGATGATTATAATGTGAAGTGATGAGGTATGAATAGGAAAAGATGAAGATAGTATAAGATGTGTTTAATATGAGAGAAAATAAAATACAATATAGGAAAAAGGGATGGCAAGATAATGGTATAAGAGGATGAGTGGGTATGACTAAATAAGATAAGAGAGAGTTTAGACTAAGACGATGTTATAAAAATATAATATATACAAAGGGATGGTGACAAGAATGGTCAAAAGATGATGACAAGATAAAAATATATAATGGGATGATGACTAGGATGGATAAGATGGAGACAAAATAGTATAGGGATGATGGTGAAACAAAAAAGTGGATAAGACAAGATCAAGTTTGTATAAATCAAGGTGACATGGTCTTAGGACAAGGTATGACTAGGGTGATGAGAGGATGTGACTAATATGGGATTCTAGTAAAATGTACAAGAGAATAAATGATGTACAATAGGATGAGATTAGGATATACAAGATGTGATTATGAAGTAGGGTGATTGATTAATGATAGGTGTATATGGTTTGACTAGGATGAGATGATAGATGGGATATAAATAATAGGTGATGGGATATGAGATGAGATTATGAGGTGGATTTAGGAGAAGGTGCAGGTAATGAGGTATGATTAGGTTGAAATTAAGATGTGACTAAAAGGATATACAAGATAATAAAGATATGGATAAGGGGATGAGACTAGGATATAAAATATGATGATTAGGATGATCAATGATAAGGGGATATGGTTATCTTTTAAGATGTGATAGTGACGATATGATATATGGTATTAGAAAATAGATACAAGATGGTGATTAAGATACATGATTGGATGAGGTGATGGGTAGATATGTTTAAATTAGGAGGGTATGAAGATAAGATGGTGATTAGGAAAGGATGTACAAGATAATGGGGTGAAGACCAAGGATAATGGGATATGGTGAGACTAAGAAGGGATAAGGTAACTATGGTAAGTGGGTGATGATGTGGACTTGGGTAAGGATATAAGATGTGATTGGGGTAAGGGCATGGCTAAAGATGAGTGGGTATGATAAAGAGAAGGATATATAAAGAGATTATGTACAATGATGATTAGGATATACAAGATGAGATGTGGGTGATGGGGATGCAGATCCAAATGAGGAAGATGATAAAGATGTATATAAAAGGATGGTGGGGGAGATATTATGAGGATAAAATATATAAAAGGATATGTATAAAGGACCTAGATAGGATTAGATAGGTAAAAGTCTAACTTGACTGACAAATAATATAGGTTTAACACAAAACACACCTAATGAAGTAAGACACAACTTGTAATTAGTAAAATCAAAGGTGAGTAACCTAATGTGTGCACCACTCAATGGATACATAGGTGAGGCTATAGGTCGATGACCCATTGTGGTATCAACTGATCCATCTTGATCTTACTTGTTCTTAGTGGCTAGTTCAGTGCTAATACTGATGCCTACAGTGACACACATGTTACAGCCAAAAATTCATATGATAGGTATGATTAAGATTTATAAAGGTATCCCATATATACACAAAGGTACATTAGGGACCAAGTCCATATAGGGCACTATCTTATGCTTGGTTCAAAGAGTTAACTCTTCCCCTTCATAGATGACCTGTATGGGGTTAACCCTTTAACCTAATGATAACTATCCCTGATTGTTATACTCCATTGGAACATGGAGTTTGGTTAGTGTGTGGTGATTAAATCCAAAACAATAACCCATATAAACTAATCCCATGAATGGGGATCAATTCCATGTCACATGTTATCCTAGAGGGAAGGGGTTAACAAATAGGCAAAACACATGATAAGATTAATTAACTGATTTAATTACCTATGTGTGAATAAAATGATACAACAATTACTTACAGTTAACATAAAAAATTATATACAAAGAGTGATTTTCAAAACAAAAATATACACTTAAAAGGATTAAAAATGATATATAAGACTAAAATGATCAAAATGATCTTAAGAGTGCCAAAATAGGTCTTTGATAGGTAGCCTGCAAGCACACAATTAGTAGTTTAGGTGGCACTCAAAAGAGGTAACCTGAAAAACAAAATGTTAGACTCAAAATATGACTTAAAAAATAAGGTGTTAGACAAAATTCATCTTTGTAAGAAACAGGGTAAAAAAATTATGCCTTCACTATTTTTATAAACAACATGCTAGAATTAAAACACATTAAATATGTATGTATTATTAGAAAGAAGCTATATTTAAACCACTTGGTCAAACAAAAACTTGTTTAAAATTATTTTAATATTGTTTGATTTATTTATCACAAGGGAATTTCCAATAAAATCTTATTAGATTTAGCTCATTAATGAAAAAGGTATATACCACATTTTGAGATATGATTTTAGTCTATCTATTAAAACTCTATATTAATGAATCTTAAGTGTTCAAAAGAATTTGTTGAAAAAGGTGTTAATATAATAGGCTTTGAAATGGTTTTGTGAATGCAAGGATTATTTATTTTAATGTTTTAAAAATGGCTTTCATTAATTATAGATTAAAAAAGTGATTTTTAATTAACTTCTACCCTAGTAGATAAAATTAACTTAAAATGACAAAGTAGTGTTGAGATGACAAAACCATGATTATGAATATAATACCATTACTTATGGGTTGAATATCATTACCAAAGATACTACGCAAATAGTGATTTTGTTAAAAAGCTTCTAGAGTTTGAATATGTCTATTAATCTGATTTGAGAAATTTTAGACAATAATTTTAATCAAAAGATGTTATATTAACTGGATGAGTCTGAGATTAAATGGTAATGCCAAATTTGTTGCTAATACCATAATTTAACATGCTTAGTGGTTTTGCTCATATGATAATGACTTATACAAAAACTTGGTCATAGAAAGGATTTATACATGTTAAAAATAAAACATTTTTACCAATTTGGACAATGATGAATGTAGCTACAAAAATTGATGAAGCCTAGGGTCTTAGGATGGGTAAATTCCAAATAAATTCCATAGACATCATTTGGTTGTCTTACCCTGAGTACATAAAATCACATACACATAAAATAAATGGATTAACAGAAATCATATACCCTAAAGGATGTCCTATATCTGAATCTCCTAAAAAATACAAGATAATGGTAAATCATTAATCAGTTGATGTCATTTCTTTACCTAGCACAATTTCTTATTTCACCCTAAAAAATACAAAGGTTAATTGATAATCAATAGAATTTGAGGCCATTATCCTATCTCACCCTACACAGAGATACATTGATGGACAAACAAGCTGTTTGAACATAAACATAAAATGATGTTGTATATTTGTTTGTATAATAACAAATCTCTTGAAAAAATGAAAATGGTCAGAATGAAATCTGACCAGTATTCAAGAAAAAAATCTAGTTTCAATACCTATTATTTTTATTGAGTTCGTTGTCATTTTAATATTATATATACAAAAATCAACATTAGTTGAGACCATGCTAAATTAACTAATCAAGACTAAACTATTATTAAAAGTAATGGTTTAATTTCCAAATAATATACTTATAGCACGAATCTAAAAGTTAACCATTCGACTAAGGACAAAACACTAGATTTTGAAATTTCAATCTTGGTGACTAAAATAATATCTAAAGGTTATTAAAAGATTTGACCAAAGGTTCTTTGTAATATTCAACCTAACCTTGGCATTAATTCCTTTAATAAATGAACTAGCTTAGGATGGACACCTACGACCAATGTACAGTCCAAGATGGGCATGTGTAGCCACCAAAAATAAAACAAAGCAAATTCAAGAGATTTCTAGAATGTCCAATAAATGCTTAGAGGTGCTACAGGTATGTAAGGTTCAAAATTGAGGAGCCTAAAAATAGTGTTGAAAATGATTTCCTGTAGTTGGTCCAAAAAGGCGATATGAAACCATGGAGACTAAATTAAGGCATTGTGGGAAAGAAAAGATCTTTAAAATCTATAGAAAAATTATATCATATAACTATGGGGTTGGAAGATGTAATACAACCTATAATAAATATTATGGAAAAACATAAAAAAGAAGTGCTCAGGTAGTGGGCAACATGGACTTATTGAAAGAATACTCCATAGTGGTGATCTTACACATACTGATGCTGATGTACATATAACATTGGTTGATTCCTTATATTATGGAAATTATAATACTTGAGAAGTTGTAGAAAGGTATTTGAAACATCAAAATTCCAAGCTTTTTAGGGGTCTTTCATAAATTTGGTTGAGCTTATCACTATTAATGAATGCATTTGTGAGCATAGTGATTTACAACGCATGGATAAGGTTATAGTGCATGAGAAAACAACATGTAAGGAACCATAATAAAGAATAATTGTACATCAGCATCAATATGTGTAATGTCACCACTATGGAGTGTGTGTGTGTATATATATATATATATATATATATGCAGTTCTAAAAAAAATAGACCTAGATATGGATATGAATGAGAAAATTTAAAATGAGGAGCTACCAATCTTGGTTCAAATTTGACCTACTAATTTTAAACAAACACACTCAAATTTCCAAAAATGTTATCTCAAGAGGGATTCCTATCCCACCGTGGTCGCCAAAATGTAGTATGAAATTTGAGCTCTACATGAATTTAACAAACTAATTCCAAATCAAAATGCAAACTACCAATAGAAAGGATTTATAAATCAAATCCAAATGATAAAAGAGATTACTTAATCCCTTGTTTCATGTTACCTCCTTCTAGGATTTGCAAATGGATGATTAGACTCAGATTGACAAAGTGATAGCTTCATGTTGGAGTGTGATAATGGATGCTTTGATGGTTGATTATGGATTTGCTATAAAATTTATAGAATGGTTTTGGTATGGGATTCATAATGTCATTTTGACATGGTTTTGGTATAATTTCTTAAGATTATTTGAGGGTGGATGGAGAGGTTGTTTATATATATTTTGGGAGGGAAAATCAAGGGTTGTCATTTGAATTTGGAGAGATGAGATCAATGGTTAGAAATTATCCAAGGAATATTAAATTCCTTAGGAAACCTCTATAAATAGAGGTTTCTATAGACTTGGAGGGAAGTCTCCAATTCTAGAGACTTCTCCATTAGCTTAGAGATAATGAAGGATTAGGTGGGTGTTAGATGGGGGATTAGGTGAGGATTAGAGTCATAGGGATGTAAGGAAGGCTAGTGTGTAGGTTAGTAGGTGGGTAGGTGGGGTTATGGGAATTTTGAATTCACATATAATGGATAAATAGGATTATATTAGGATAATAAGAGGTTTAGAATAATTAATGAGGGAATGGGATTAGACTAAGGATAGTGAATGAAGGATTATTGAAGGTAGTTATTATAATATGTCTAAAAATAGGATAAATTAGCAAAATAAAATAGGATAAGAAAAATTAGTGTCAAATAATAGGAATATTAGTTTATTTTAATGAAGTGAGGAATTTTAGGTATATATAATTAAAATCATTAATTAATTCACCAAGTGGGTGAAATCTATACCTCTCATATATGTGACAAGTAGGAAAATTTATAAAATCATCCTTAACCATGTATTTTTTCACTATGGTATCCACTCTATAATTATTTATAATAATGGAAAATAATTAAATAATAAATATCTCAAAGCCATATTCAAATAATTCCACATCAATCACAAGTGGTCCACACTGTATTACCCCCAGGGTAACGTTCAAGTAAAGGCAAATAATAAAACCATCATAAAAATCATCAAGAAAATGATCAATAATGTTGGCCATGTGATATAGGATAATCACTAATTCATTACAAATATTAGTCAATTTTCATGTTTAGAGTCATTAGGGAGTGATTAAAATCTTTTTAGGTTGATTAGGAGTCTCAGGATGTCCTTAGAATTTAAACTAGAGACATAATGGCAATTTCTTACCATTTTGCAATATTTGAAATTTTGAATAGTCTAACATAGTAATGGTGTTATAGGAGGTGATAAATAAGTTTTTAAAGATGTTAAATGGTTATGAAACATAAATAATGATACCAATGATCCTAAACATGGACCATGAGTCACTTTTTATAGATTATCAACCTTGGCCTTTGTGCAAGGTGTTTTCTCACTAGTAGTGAACATTGGTAGTTAGTTAGGGAAGTTAGTTTCCATATAAAGCTAGTAAATTTTGGTTTGTTGTGATATTATATTTGAATATGTATGGGTTATAATACCTAAAATTAATGAAATAAGTATATTAATTTTACCAACAGGGTTGCAACCCTATTTTCTATTCATACAAATGGAGAGTGACTAAATGTTGATTGTTTAATGAAAAGAAGATTTAAAATATGGTGCTTATAGTGATTAATGTTGTGTTGGTAATATTATATATAATTTATAATTTTTTTTTTATCCTATCTATGTGATTTTTAAGACATATGGTGGATGGATTTAAGACTATAGTTATTTTGATTCAATAATTTGTATACCCTGTATCATGTTCACTGTTTATATTTTGTTTTGTGTAAGCATAGAAAAGGAGAAAGGACCTTGAGGGAAGATTATTTTTAATGAAATTGTAAGGGTGTATGTTTTTAATGCCATGGTTTATAATTTTCCATTATATACTCACTTCATTTTTAAAATTAATTTACAAACATGACATGTAGACCTTGTGTAGATTGTATTTCCATGCACATGTCATGTTTAAATCTGTGATAAATGGTGAATAGAGGCATATTCATGAGGAAATATGATTAGAAAAGGGAGTGAGGAGACTATATAAAATATTTTAAAGAAATAATAATGTGTGAAAACATAAACTAAGTCCATAGGAACCAAAGAGTAGTTCTTAAGTTATGTAACCCTATGTTTGTACACATAGTCATACACATAAATGTTGTAAAGAAGCCAAAAATGGTCTTAAATAGATAAATAAAAATTGGAATATATGTATACTTTTTTTACATACCCTACCCATGTAGTTATGGAGTTTTAAACTTTCAAAAAAGCTTAAAACTTAATTTTAATTCCTCTCACATGGTCATTGTTAGTAGATAACCCTGTGACTAGGGTTTAGAAGGAAAATGGGTATTTCGAGTGATTAAACCATGATAATCCTATATAAATTGGTCATTGGAAATGTTTTTAGGTATATTAATATATTTTATATTTTATTTATTTATACATAATTTTTAGTACAGTCTGAAAAGGACTGAGGGTAAGATAGGTGTCTAAGTGGCCTAATAGGCCTAACCGAGAGCAAAGGTGCTTAAAAAGGTGGCCTAAAGATTGAATTAGGCATTAAAAATTGGTTAAATGTAATAATATGATAAAGGGTTGTTTAAAAGGAAAGTGGTTTTCCAAAACTCATATGTACACCTTCATATAAGAAGAAAAGGATGAAAAAGGGATACTAGCCTGTGTCTTATGAAGGTAAGATTTGGGTTTGATGTAAGTTATTGATTTTAGAAAGTTATGAGTTGGTTTGGGAGTAATATATAATTGAAAATATAATATATAAGATTAAAAAAACCATAAATTAATCTAATGAACCTCAATCCCATTTCATGAAGATTGAACCAATGAGCCATTGCAAAAGAAGTATATCTTGAAACAAGATAAAAGTGAAATTATTTGTCTATGCCTTTGCCTCACCATGACTGATATATTTATCTATATATTAATTTATGTTATTATCAAACAAGAATTATTAATCCAACTAGGGCTATTCCATAGTCATCAATCTTTGGTGCTAAGGCCATCTTACCAGTCGAGGTTAAACTACCCTCTTTACATATATCACTCCAAAGACTCATAAATGAAGAAACATATAAGGTTGCCTAACTTCAAGAGTCTTAAATTTTGAATTAAAATCATATTAATGTCATTAATAATCTAAAGTCATATCAAAATTGGTTATGTAACTAATACAACAAGAAAGTTCATCCAAAAGACCTTGAAATTGGAGATTTAGTCTTTAAAAAGAATCAAATAATAGGGAAAATGATTTGTGAAGAAAAATTAATAATGATTAATAAATTTAATTAAATTAATTAAAGGGAATAAAATAATAGGAAAAATTATTTGTGAATAAAAATTAATAATGATTAATAAATTTAATTAATAAAAATATTAAAGAAAATGATAATACTGGTAACGATAATTGAAAGTAAACAAATGTTATTATGAACAAGGATAATTATGGATAATGGGTGATTATCATAAAGAGGAAAATAAAAAAGTAATTATGTCAATTTATATTTCAATGAATGGGAAAAATAGAACATAATTGTGATAATTAGTATTTTATTAGAGGGGTTGTAGTTTAATTGGTGTAGATCATAGCAAAAATATTTTATCACACTATCCAATAAGATACAAATTTTAGGTTTGATCAAAATAGCATGAATAATACAAGGATTTTTTTCATGGTGAATATTCATTAATCTATGAATATTTCATTTTTCAAAGTTGGTATTTGGAATTTTTTGTTGAGTGGTCAATAGGACAGGATTGCCTAAATTTTTGAGGTCAAAGTTAATTTTGAGGATAGGTTCGCTTACATTTAAATATAAATTTCCTCATATAAATGTAATTCATTGGTACCTCAAAATAAAATCTAGAGGAATTCACCACATACCATCAAAAAAATTTAGGAATTTTTTTGGTGGTTTATATTTCAGGTCCTAAGAGGGCTTCAAGGATCAACAGTTCCTAACAAGGTATGTAATGATTTTTTTACACTATAATTTTTTATTATTTTTTAAATTTAATTATATTTACTACTTTTTAAGTTCCATCATGATAATTAAACATGAGGGCATCTGATGGTACCCTATAGGAGTCTGATGGCATCCTATGAGTGCAATCACCTAACATTAGCCTATGAGTGCCTGACTATAGACTGCCAATGTTTGATGGTACTATGTGGGTAGACAATGATAAGATGTAAGTGGATGAGAATAGAATACATATAGGTGGATGATGGTAAGCTACTAGTGACCACTCACATAATGCTGATTTCCACTTATAGGCTATTGATGTCTACCTATAGGCTATCGATGAGCCTCAGTAGCATGTGGGTAGGCATCGATAACCTATAGGTGGGTATCGATAGCCTATAAGTGGGTGCTGGTAACTTGTAGGTTGGCATCGATAATCTATGGGTAGGCATCAATTATTTATAGTCAGATGTTGGTAGGCTGCATTCAAGCACCCATAGGCTATCATCACACACTTGTATGCTACCGTCAGATAATGTCAAACTTTAGTTAGGCACTAGTAGGCTGTCATCAACACCCACACTCAAAAGATACCATTGGATGCCTATAAGATATCATCAAAGTCTTCATGTCTACATTTATTAGGCATTCATCTACATTTGTGTGAGATTTAGAGAAACCTAGTAAGCCTTGTGCAATTCACTGCATGCCATCACATGATTTGTCTGTGTAATGATATGCCTTCTAAACTAATTATCCACCATTATGAATCCAATTCACCTCGGGACCTCCACAATTTTTTTTATATGACCCATTAAAATGAACCCTAGAATAATATTAACAATAATATTAACAATAAAATTTATAATATGAATTTATAAAAGACTTTTTAAATTAAAATAATGTAATTAGTATTTAGAGGAGATATATTTTTTTTGCTAAAATTTTGAGATAAAAAATACTTAACCTTATTTCTATTAAGAAAATATGAAGCCATTTCAAATAAATGAGCCCTTATTTTAAATACTATTATATATTCTATGGGTGTACTAAATATTGTTTATAGCTATATTAATAAAATTAGAAACCCTAAGTAAGTTACAAATATAGATACATGTGGGGTGAATTTAAAAGATGCTAGTAACAAGTCTTGATCTATATAATTCAACAAGTTATTAATTATGTCATAAGTATGTAGTTATGGTATACTGATGAGTGAGGGAAGATGGAATTAGTATTGGATCCAATTTGAGTAGAGTGAATGTCGGAATCAAAGTAAATGATAACTAACAAGTGTGTTTTCGTAGTTTGATTTTGAATAATAAATCAAGGTTAATTTTGGATTACATTAAAGCATGTCAATTTAACATTGGGTTAATAAATTGGAAAGGAATATATATTCATAGAATATTTGATTTAGTATAAAAGTGACATAATAAATTTGTATATAGATCCTCATAACTCATAAATATGTTCATTATGAACATATAAGGTGAATTTATTTTGATTTTGAGATGATATTAAGTTTGTGGACTATCATTATAATAATTGATTCTTATTTTTAGCATTGATTTTATTTAGTTAGTTATTACTAATGGTTTTTTAATATGTACAAGAAAAATATAGGATAAAAATTAAAATGGGTGTTTTAGAATGAATGTCTCATTCCTTATGTTTATATTAAAGGTAAAGGTACCACATGATCTTTTTATTTGTTATGTTTTATAAAATATTGAAAGTTATGTGACATGACCAACATAACTCTTATATGGATTAGAATTATTATATGATTCATTTATCATATGGAAATTAATATCATGTATTGATCTTTGTTATTTCAACAATATTTCTTTTTCCATTTATTTATAGACATAGATGTTTGTTTACTAATAAGAATTTTTGTTTGCGTAGATTATTGCTCACTAGATTTGTAAATTATAAGAGTAAATTCGAAAGAAGAATTATATGAAAAAGAAATGTAAAATTTATCTATTAATTTATAATTTTGGGATCTTACAATATTGAATTTACTTTTATAAGTATTAAGGTGCACAACCTTATAATTAGGAAATGACTTCATAGTAGCTTTTATTTCATTATAACCAATCCATTCAAAACTAGTACTTATAAAAGAAAGGGTTCAACAATAAAAAAATTATATTTATCAAGAGCTATTCATTATAATTAATATATTTTCATAATTTTAAATCTAAAATTTAAAGAAATATAGAGACAAATACATTTGTTATTAGAAACAAAGGCCAAATCATAATACTTATATAGATTTAAATTAAATTATGCACATTTTTCAAATTTCTTATCACGTAAGTTTTAAAATACATTAATAATGATTTTTTGATATCTAATTTGATATTTAAGAGTAAAAATTACATTATTTTTTGAAGAAACTAATTGCTTAATAGTTATAAAATAAAATAAAATAGTGCTACACACATACACACACTTATTAGATAAAAAATCTAATCTTAAATTAAAAATATGACGTTATATATATTTTATATTAAATTATTTATTGAAAACCATCCAAATAATTGATTTAACAAATCATTTTGTTAAGACCCTACTAGGTTTAACTTAGTATTTTTGAAAAGTAATTATGATAAACTAACTAATTTTTATCCACGAAATATACCAACATCACAATATTATACTTTATACACCATTTAGATTCATTTCTCTGCTATTAATATGTTGAAACCAACTAAATACAATAATTTCATTTTTCACAGTAAATCTACTAATTAACCGTATAACCATGTATCATCTTAGCCCATAAATGGGTCTCAATGGTTTATAAAATGTAAGAATACACAATAGTAAATTATTCATAATTATATCTACATCAAAACAATAAAATAATGTGAAATTATGCCAAATCATTATAATCATTATATACAACCATTATTATAGTAAAATATTATTAATAAAGAACATACATGTTTTCCAATAGCCATTATTATGTAATCCAGTTAAATACAATAATATCAAAAGTAGAACAATAAAATAAAGCTTAAATGAAACAACTCATATAATCAATGTAGCAATTGTGAGTAAGCATTAAAATTGGTTTAGATTTAGCTCTAGAGAGGGAGAGCATCATCTAGGTGCTTTACCTCTAATCAAAAAACAATGATCTTATGTACACATCCCCATTGGGAATGGCCCTTCCCTTCAATGAGGTGAATATAATGACAATATGAGCATCCAAAACCATCTAAGAACACATGTTAAAGTATAATCACTAATACATGTAATTAATAATATAAACAATAGACTAAATTTTATCTATTATGACATCAAGCAAACATGTAAACTAGAAAGTACATTAGACAAATAATGTATACAAATTTAACATTACTTTGGATAAATAATTTTTATAATATTATCAAATTTAAACAATTTAAGTCATAGTCTATATTGACATTACTCTCTACTATAAAACACATCTATTTATACTTTTCTTGTTAACCATGGATAAGTGACTATAGATAGGTTCCAAACCTATTACTTATCACCACTTATCAAGAAAGGAGATTTTGGTTTATACTTGAAAAAACATTAATATTTTCTTAAATGAGATCACATAAATAATCCACATATACAACACCAATTTAATTTATACTTTTATAATCGATCCATATAATTCAATTACTATATAAAATCATAAACTTAAGATATAATTTCAATCACCCAAAATCAATTGTATTTGTTTAATAATTCAATGCACATATACTTTATCTCAAGAAGACTGGCTACACATATTCATCACAACCCATCCCTTCACATCATAGAAGTAAAGAAATACATCCAAATAAATTAATGTTTGTATTATTTTATCAATGTGTGGGTTACCCTTAAATCTTTGTTACAACCATTTATGGCCTACAGGTCTACCTAACTCCAATTAAAACATACATTAAGATCCTTAATTTAAATACTCCCATTAATAATGGTAACACAAGTTAAGAACTCAACTAAATTCATACCTATCTATAATATAAGGATTTATTTTGAGGATTTCTTAAAAACATAGGAAATTGAATAGAAAATTTATTCCTTAATTATTTTATCCCCTTATAAGCCTATAGGTGGGATAAAACTCACACCTACATGTTATAAGGGATGAATAATCTTTTCACATTAATAAATTCAAATATAATTCAATTAAATATAATAAATTTCAGATAACTTTTAAATTATATCCATATAAAGTTTTTATGACAACCTTTTAAATAGAATAAGTTACAACCATGTGAGATTCCTATGCAATTATTTTTAAAATGGAAAGGGATAAAATTAGTTATAATTTGACATTAATACCTAGCCATCAAATTGGGGTATACGATTATAAAATAATATTTATCAATAAAAAATAATCACCAAATTAGAGTAAAAAACCTCATAATAACATGGTATAGCTGGTCATAATAAACAATAAAACACAACCATCAAATTGGGGTACATAATAAAAAAAATGATATACTACAATCATTAACGACTTATACTTGTTAAGGTCATCACAAGGTAGGATGAATTATTATAACATAATTATCTTTGCCAATATAATTTATAATAATAGTTAAATATAACTTAAGTAAATGTACATATATAAATTATGACTATTTTATAATAATGTAAATTATTTATGATAGGGTATAATGGAATACACATTATTTATTCATAGTAGCTATTATAAAATTGTCATAATAAATACAATAGTCAATTATGGATATTATAAAATGGTCATAATATATTAAATAGCTAGTTTTGGAAAATGGTTTGCACTTAGCTCTAACATCATAAGGTAAAACCATTATGTAGCTAAAAAATAGTCACTTACGGCATCCTCTACATTATGCTATAATGCATGAAAATTGATATTTAACTAGGACAAGTCACACGTAATTGTATTATAGTTAGTGTGATTATATCCATTAAGGTTTCAAAAAGATTAATCCATTTTACCTCCAACTAAAAATATGCTGAAACTCAACCAAAAACAAGGAACAGGCTTCTTACAAAATGAAAACCACTATATGACAATTTTTTTATAGCTATAAAAATACATATAACTTAACTACATAATAAACCTCTATACAAATGAAATTATTTACACACATATTTAAAGTGTTTTTTTGTTAATTATTCTAGATCTACCCCAAAATAAGAATATTTCCATACACAAAGATAAATTACTCTTTCTATATTTAAAATTATGGTACTTGCCTATCAATGATTCCTCAATAAGTTATTCCCTTGAAAATTTATGTGTCCAAATAATTTTATTGCACTCTTTTCTCCTTTTGTCCTTCCAACTTTTTGTCTTTTTTTCTACCGATTTAATTTTTGCCTTTATCAATTACAAAACCCTCATTTGCATGATTAACTATTTTAAATTTCTCCTTAATTTATTTCCGCTATTCTCCCATGTAATTCTATAATAATGCTCCTAAAATGGGCAAGATAACAAATTCTAAAAATCATTCATGGGATTCTAGTATGAGTTATTTTTTCAAAACTTATTATCCACTCAAAAGGTTTGTTGACTTGCATGCCAAATGAAACCTAATCACAACCCTCTTATCTCTTTATTGCAATTAATCAAGTCTTTTGAATCGATTGATGTTTTTAAAGGTTAGTGTGACCATATCATAAGCTAAAATGGTTGTAATAATTACCATAAATTCAAAATTCCTACCAAAAAATTTGGTACCTAATTAATGAATTAAAACCCCCTTATATACTATGAACTTAATGCAATATATTGTTCATAGCTTCATAGTTATGGTACAATAAGCATAGATCATGATCATGATAATAAAAAAAATATTTCAAAGACACCCAATATGTACACAATAAAAGACATGAATAATAAAATTAATAAAATAGCCTACAAGAATACAATAAAATGACACAACCACAATCATTAATAAGTTATTTAACTCTACACTCTAAAATATAATAAATCCAATATTCACCAAGCTAAACAAACACTGTGATACCGATTGCTATCTATTATTCTCATGAGAAAACATACATTAGTCATAATAAATTAACTCATTTATATAACTACTATAAAATTGAAATGAAATACAAACAATCATGTTCAGGCATATTTATGTGTGTGTGTTGGGGGGGGGGGGGTAAGTTCTTGGAGATCTCTATGTACTCTCAACTATTAAGATTTACTACCCCCTCCACAATAATGTTCTCTCTTAGTATTATTTTGTGAGGGTAAAAAATATCTTGCATCAACCTCAAAAAAGGAGAATGTAGTTAGTCTATTTATATCAATATAACTAAAAATTAACTAACAATAAATCATATAAATATCACTATAATATCCATGCCATAATGCATAAAAATTAACCATTAACCATTCATGTTTTACTAAAAATATTCACTAGAAATATAGATTCAGAATAGTAAATACAATAATCAAAATAAAACTATCATAATAGAATATATTTGATTATTCCACACAAATCAATAGTCTAGTTATCTATTTAAAATAGGTGTTGTTTGTTAAGGATATGACAAGATGTAACATATCCCACCCTTAAATAGGTCATCATCCTAATGAAATTATTATAAATGAAACATATCTGAAAATGTTATAATTTCAACATAATATATCAATTAAATAATTCAGGAAATAACTTATAAAATTCTTCATAATCCTCCCACATAGCACTATGTTTAGAATATTGGTCCCATTGGATCTTGCATTGAGATATTTCTCTATTACGTAAGTTGAGCTTTTATATTTCACTTATTTTGAGAGGTTTTATCATTACCACTCTCAGATCCATAACCTATAAAGCATTCCAATCAAGTACATGTGAAGGGTCAACCACATATTTATTTAAATAAGACACCTAAAATATATTATGAATTTGAACTAGTGCTAGTGGCAAAGCAAGTCTGTATATAATACGGTTAATAACTTCCATAACCTCAAAAGGTCCTACATATCTAAGTCCTAGCTTAGATAATTTACTAAATTTAATAGAGATATTTAATATTTTTACATGCAAGAAAACTTTACATCCAACTAAGAACTACCTTGTTCTTTTTAAATCAACATAGATTTTATACTTATCATTGGATTTAGCAAACCTTTTTTCTGATCAGCCTCACTTGCTTTTCCATTTCAGGCCCCAAACTATTCTATCCTCTAATTTGTCCTATATTATAGGTGTTCTACACTTTGTATCATATAAATTCTCAAAAAGTGCCATTTTTAATGCTGAATGGAATGAGTTATCATAAGAAAACTCAACTAATGGAAGGTATTCTTCCCACTTGTATTGTTGGTCCATGTAATACATCCTCTAAATATCCTCTAAACCTAATTTACCTTTCTGTTTGCTCATTTATTTCAAGATGATAGGATATGTTGAAATTAAGTTGGGTCCCCAAGACTACATCAAGAGTTTTCTAAAATATGGAAGTCATATGAAGGTCTCTATTAGAAATTATTTCCTCTATAATTTCATGCAATCTATAAATTTACTACATAAACCTTTTTTATAGAAACAGTGCATCATCTGCCAACTTGATTGGTATAAAATGTGCCACCATAGTTAGTTTTTTAACTATCACTAATATCATATCATGTCTATTTTTTTGACATGAGTAGTCCTTGGAAAAATTCCATGCTAATAACATTCCAATTCCATTATATAATGTCATGAGGATATAACAACTTTTTAGGATGAACATGTTATGATTTCACCCATTAACATTCTAAACATCTTGACACAAAATTAGTTGCATCTTTCTTGATTCCTTTCCAAAAATATAAAGGTCTCAACTCTACCATTAGTTTAGTTACTATATGATGAATAAAATATGAAAAATTATGTAATTCCTTAAGCAACACGACTCTCAAAATTTATTTGTCTAGTACATACATTTTCCCATTAAACCTTAGGAGTCCATCTTTTTCAAAGTGGAATCCTTCATATCTATGATCTTGAGGATTTTTTTATAGTGTTTTTTAACTTTCTCATAGAATTCATATCCTAAAGAGAATTTCATAAATTTATATTTAAAGTTACTTCTAATAATATCCATAACTATTATGTACCTTCTATGGCTAAGAACATATGCAAATCTATTTTATTTACCTTTTATATAGCTGATATAAAAGTCCTATCCTAACAAAAACTCAAGCCATCACCTTTACCAGGCATTAAAAATTTTCAACATGAAGATGTACTTGAGTCCTATATTTTCAGTCTTTAGTTCAAAAGGTTTTCCCAATAGATAATGTCTCCAAACCTATGAGGCCCACACAATGGCAACTAATTCTAAATCATGTTTGATATAATTGGATTCATAAATATTCAACTTTATTGATCATATGTTACAACTGAACCTTATTAGAGCATTACCCCACCTATACCATCCCTATAAATATTTGTTACTAAAAAATGGCCATTTGGAACTAAAACATGCAATACTATTATAGTTTATTAGGATTTGAAAGGCATGTTCACGCTTATCACTCCATAAGAACTATTGACCTTTCCATTGTAAGGAGGTGATGAGGTTAGCTATCTTGGAAAAAATGAGTTCAAATTTCCTATAATACCTTGCTAAACCTTTAAAACTAAGCACTTCATGAACATTTTTAGGTGCCAGCCAATCAATAATGGATTTTATCTTTATTAGATCCATAGATATTCCTTTAGCTAGGATGGTATGTCCCAAATATTATACCTTATTATAAAATAAAGAACACTTAGATAGTTTTTATAAAGCTTATGCTTTTGTAATCATTACAAAATAAGTTATACGTGTCGAAAGCGTTATTATTCATCCTTAGAATATATCATAGTATTATATAAGAATATGATCACAAATGATATAAGTAATATCTAAACACACTATTCATAAGATTCATTAATTTTGAAGTTGCATTTGTTAGCCTAAAAATTAGAAATATGAATTCAAAGTGTCCACACATTATTATGAAAGCAACCTTATGAATAACTTCCTCCTTGATCCTTAACTGATAGCACCATACCCTAAGATTTATTTTTGAAAATATCATTTCACCATGTATTTAATCAAAAAAATCATCAATACAAGGTAAGTGATACTTATTCTTGATGTTTGCCTTGATCAAAATTCTATAATCTATGCACAAATGAAGAGTCCTATCCTTATTTTTGATGAAGACCATAGGTGATCCTTAAGGCAAAACACTAGGCTAGATCAATCCTTTGGATAGCACATTTTGGAGATGGGATTTCAACTCTACCAATTATATTGTTATAATTCTATAGGGTGTCTTGGATTGACACTAAGATCCTAGGATGATATTAATTATGAAGTCAAATGCCATTTTTTGAGGTAATCCATGTACATATTATAGAAACACATCCAAAAATTCCTAAAAAAAATGATAGTCCTCTAAATCAAGATATTTTTATTCTCTTACCTCATCTATTTTAACCATGAAAACATGATAGCCCTTCCACTAATCCTTTCTTAATTGGATGGTTGAAATATACCTTAACTTGAGCTTATTTTTCTCTCAAATTTGAGTTTGATTTCCCAAACTATATAAACATTCTACCTTATTCATGAATAAATATACCTTTACCTTATGGTTCCAAATCCAATTCACTCATAAGATCACATCATATGATCCTAACGGAGCTAAAAATAAGTCTACTATAGTGAGGAAATCAGGGAATTCCAACTTTGATTCTACTAGGCACTTATCTAATTTGACCCTAGATTGATTCTCATACTACATAGTTAATGCATTTTCCATATTTATAACTATTCTAGGTAATTCATTAATAAGTTGAGGAGAAATGAAACATTTATTAGTCCTAGTATCTATCAAAATAGAAACAAAATTACCAAACAAAGTACCTGACACCTCTATTGGTAAGACCAAAATTTGAGGTTGACAATTATTAACTGATGTGTGGATCCACTATTGGAATGTCCCCTAATAATAATATGAATAATAAGGATTATTTAATTTAATCCCATATTTCCATTGAGAACAATCATTTGTGTAATGATCTCCTCACAAGTAAAACATCCTCCTAATGGTCCCTTCTATTTAGATGGATGTCATCCTTTGTTCTAGTCTCTGAATCCATTTCTTGGTTTATTTGCCCCTGAAACATTTTTCAACTTGGTAATTTTGATATTAAATCTATTTTTGGAATTCCAACTATGCTTCTAATTATTCTTTTTAAAATAAGGCTTTGGGCCACCAAACTTATTCCGATAGTTATCCTTACCTCAACAAGAAATTTGAGCTTCTATTTCTTATTGATGGATATATCAAATAATTCATCCATGAAATTAGGTCCATGCACATCCAATTCACATTTTTATCTATGGTGTTAAAACCCAAGATGAACTTTCAAATCTCTAAACATTCATATTTCTAGTATTGGGGCACATATTTGAGAAGTTTTGTAAATTCCTCCCAATATTATTTTACATATAGTTATCATTGCCTCAAATTATAAAAATATATTAGTTTATGATCAAAATAGAGCTTTGGTAACCACCATGTCCTAAACAATGTTACAAATTATTCCCATGTGGTGTTAGTCAAATCAAGGCCCATTTTCATTTTATTATTGGCCTATAAATTTGTTACTTCACTAACTAGTTAGTATACTCCCCATACCAATTTTGTCATCTTAGAGTAGTTTAAAAATTTAAAATTATTTTCAATCTTAGTGAGCCATCATTTATCCCAATCTCCTAACACCATTCCATAAAATTTTTGTGGGTTCTCTTTCTAAATGTCATACACAAGTTTTGTAGCCACTTTTTCTCTTACAACTTAATACTATTCATTATGTTCTTGTTTTTGGTTTCTTCCTGGTCAACCTAATATTATTATTACTCTTATTCCTTATCATGCCCATGTAATTTCTTTTACATGGCTGTAATTTTTCCCATTGTTTCATTCAAGACTATAAGGATTTGGTCAAGTTTAGTAGCTTGCTTTACTATTAACATATTTTAGTTAGGTTGTTAATTCTAATTATAGGATTCCATTCCACATATGTCCTTGCATACTCCATTTTATCAAAATTAAAATGAGGATAATGTAGGTTAGTGTTAGTGGACTCATTAAGTATGATTTGTTTAAAGCAACACTCTGATACCACATGTTAAGAACTTCTTAGGTTTAACTTAGTATTTCACGTAAATTTTTTTGAAAATTAATTAAGATCAATTAACTAATTTTTATAAATTGAATGTACTAACATCAAAATCTTATAGTTTGTACACAACCTAGATTTGTTTCTCTAGTATTAATATAATGAAACAAACTAAATACAATAATTACATTTTTCATAGTAAATCCACTAGTTAAGAATATAACCATTTATTAACTTATCCCATAAATGGGTCTTAATGGTGTATAAATTCTAAGAATACATAATAGTAAATTATTTATAATTAAAGGTATAATATAATAGTAAAAGAATATTTAAGTATGCCAAATCATCTACAATAATTATATACATCCACTACTGAAGTAAAACTTAATAAATAAGGAATGCATGTGTTTGTCAATAACCACTACTATGTAAGCCAATTAAATAAAATAATATCAAAATTACAATAGTACAATAGAGATTCAATGAAACAACTCATGTAATCAATGTAGTAATCATGAGTAAGGATTAGAATTGATTCATATTCAGCTATAGGGAGGGAGAGAATCATTTGGGTGTTTTAGCTATAAGCATATATTGACAGTCTCCTACACACCTCCCCACTAGAAGTGGCCCTTCCCTTCATGGATGGGAAGATAATTATGATAAAATCATCTAGAACCATCTGTGAACACATGTGAAAGTACAATTACTAATACATATAGAAAGTCATACAACCTCTCGGCATACCTCTATCTATTATGACCTCAATCAAACACATAAACTAGAAATTAAAATGGACATAAAATGTATAGAACTATATAATTACTCTAGAGATTTTTTTTTTAGTATTATCAGGTTTTAAAATCTGGATCATAGTTCACATTAACATTGCTCTCTCCTATAAAACACAGCTATCAACACCTTTCTTGTTAATCATGGATAAGTGACTATAGATAGGATTCTGACTTATTAATTATCACCACTTTTAAAGAAAGGGTATTTTATTTTATACTCAACAAAAATAAATATTTTCCAAAATGAGACCACATAAATATTCCACTTAAAAAATACCATCTTATCTTAAAAATTTATAATCATTTCAAATAATACAATTATTATACAAAATCATAAAATTTAGATACAATTTCAATCACCCAAAAATATTTTTATTTTTTTAATATTACATTGTAAGTATACTTCATCTCAGGAATACCAATTACACATATTAATCACAACCCATCCCTTCACGTCACATAAGTAAAAAAATAGATCCAAATACATTTAGGTTTGTATTATTTTTTCATCGTATAAATTACCCTCAAGTTTGTTTTAAAACCATTTATGGCCTACATGACTACATAAATCCCATTAAAACATACATTTAGACCCTTAATTCAAAGTCTCCCACTAATAATGCTAACACAAGTCAAAAACTCTATCGATGACCATACTTATCTATGATTCAAGGTTTTCTTAAAAACTAAGGGAATTGAATGGAAACTCTCCTCCTTAATTATTTTTTCCCCTTGTAATCTTGTATGTGGGGGAAAACTTGCACCTACATGTTTATAAGGGATGAATAATCTCCCCAAATATTTCCCAATCAACAAATCCAAATATAATTCAATTGAATATAATAAACCTTGGATAACCTTTAAATTACAACCATATAAATTTCCTATGATAACCCTTTAAATGAAATAAGATTAAACTAAGTAATATTCCCATGCAAATATTTTAAAATGAAAAGTGCTACAAATAGTCATAATTTAACTTTAATACCGAACCAATAAATTGGGACACAAAACTATGAAATAATATGCTAGTGCTAGACATATTTATCAATAAAATACAACCACCAAATTATGGTACAAAAACTCATAATAATATTCTAAAACTAGTCATAATGAATAATAATATATACACCAAATTAGGGTACAAACCCAAAAAAATGATATGCTATAACTAGTCTTAACAACAAATTTCACTTGCTAAGTTTGTGACAAGGTAGGACAAATTATTACAACATAATTATCATTTCCAAGATAGTATATAACAATCTTCAAGTATAACTTGAGTAAATTCACATATATACATCATGACTATTTTATAAAAACATAAACTATTTATGATAGGTCCATAATGACATATGCATGATTTATTCATAATAGTTATTATAAAATTGTCAGAATATATACACAAGTTGGCTTTGGAAAAAGGTTCACACTTAGCTCTAACATCATAAGGTAAAACCACTATGCAAATAAAAATGGTCACTTAGGGATTCCTCTATGTCATGATATAATGCATGTGAATTGATATTTATCTAGGGTAAGTCACAAGTTTTTGTATTATAGTCATTAGGGTTTCACAAACATTCACCCATTTTACCTTCAATGACAAGTAGGTTGAAACTTGGCTAAAGACAAGGAATGTGCTTCTTACAAAATGAAAACCACTATATATCAAGTTCATTATAGCCATAGAAACAAATATAACTTAAGTACATTATAAACCCCTATATGAAGGGAGTAGTTTTTGTATATTTAAAACATTTTCTATTAGTTATTATATATCTACCCAAAATAAGAGTGTTTCCATTCACAAACCTAAATGACTCTAGCTACATTTAAAATTCTAGTTACTTACCTGACAACAATTCTTGATGTAGTTATTCGCTTGAAAATTTGTGCATGCAAATCACTTTCTTGTACTCTTTTATCCTTCCAATTTTCTATCTATTTTCTAAACATTTTATTTTTTCATTTATAAACTTCAAAACCCTCATTTGTATGCATATAAATATTTTGAGTTCTCCTTAGTTTGGTACCACCATTCTCCCATGTAAGACTACATTAATGCCCAAAAAATAGGCCTGATTAAAAATTCAAAGACTCAGTCATGTGATTTCACTCTAAGTTATTTTTTACAAAACTTATTATCCACACAAAAGCTTCATTGACTTGAATTCTAAATGAACCCTAATCACAACCCTCTTATCCCTTTATTTCAATTCACCAAGTCTTTCATACTCAATTGAGTTATTCAAAGGTTAATGTGACCATACCACAGTTTCAAATTGATTGTAATAATTACCATAAATTTAAAATTCTTACTAACAAATTTGGTTACCTAAGTAATTAATTAAACCTCCCCCCATATATAATATGAGATTAATGTTATATAATGTGCATAACTTCATAGTAAGGGTGCAGGTAGCATAAATCATGATTGTGCCACTAAATAAAAATTATTTTGAGGACATAAATTATGTATACAATCAACTACATGAATAATAAACCTACAAAAATAGCCTACATGAATACAAACAAATGACATGACCACAATAACTAATAATTTATTTAACTCTATACCCCAAAATACAACAAATCCAATATGCACCAAGCCAACATGGTTAAAAAACACTATGGTACCAATTAATATCTATTATTCTCATGAGCAAATAAATATTAGTCATAATTAATGAACTCATATATATAACCAATACAAAACTAAAATTAAATCCAAATAATATGAATTAGAAAGTTCTTTGTGTGAATTTGTGGCTTATTTATTTAAAATGTTTGTGTAATCCCAACTATCATGATCTATTTCTACCTCCCTTATGGTGCTCTCCCTTAGTATTATTTTGTGAGGGTGAAAATTATCCTATAACCACCTCAAATAAGAAGAATGTAGTTAGTTCATTTATATTAATATAGATGAAAATTAAATAATAATAAATGATATAAATACAAATGTAATATCCCTGCCAAAATTCATAAAAATTAACTACTAATCATCCATGTTCTACTAAAAAAATTGTGCTTGAAATAGAGATTCAGAATGGAATTTTTTTTTATCAAAATAAAACAATCATAACAGAATACATCTTATTATTCCACACAAATCAATAGTCTAATTATCTATTTAAAATATGTGTTTTTTGTTAAGGATAGGACATGATGCAACACATGTTGTTTTTTTCCTTGGTTAAAATACTTAAATAAACAAGAACATGATACATATGATCATGTCTAAACTAATGTATTTAGTAACAAAGTAAAAATTAATATATGTGAATGTGAAAGATAGATTAGGGTGAATATTTGGAAGGACAACATGATATAGATTGATAATTTTAGAAGGGTTGAATAAATTTGGTGTTTTTCATGTGTACTAATAAATATTAATTATACTTATGCAATGAGCATGTTTGTTTATGTCGTATTGTCTATTAGCAATGATTTTGTTTTAAAGTGTGTTTTAAATTTTATATTATATTGAATGCATAGAATAAGAAGTATTTAATTTTAGAAAAGATGTAAATTTTTTGAGGATGTAATTTTAGATGGAATGAATTCAATGGACTATGATTGTTTTCATATAAAAAATTAAATAATTTTTCTATTTTAAAATATATTTATTTCTCGGGACACAATAAATAAGAGTTAACTGGTATATGGATAAAATATAATTTGTCATTTATAAATACTTTTATATTTATAAATTTATATTTTTGGATTTTTAATATATATTATGTAAAATGGAATTTAAAAATAAAAATAATCATAAAAATTGAAAAATTATAGAATAGTGTTAGTATGAAGATTTGTTTCTTCCATCATCTCATATCATTGGCTTGGTTGGAAAAAAAAACATTAAAATTTGATATGTCTATGATTTGAAAGAATCAAAATGATTAAAAAACATATTTCATATATCCTTTTTGAAAAGTATTCCTTCATATTAAATATCTCATATTTTACATGTTAGAAGAAAATAACATGTATTTTTGAACATGTTATATTTTCAATTATGTTTTGTATGTGAGACTTCAAGGCTTATAGGATGGAACAAAATGATTTGATATTAGGGTCACAACTTGGTCAATAAATGTATGAATGAAATTTGGCATGAATTGTAGTAACAATTAAAAGGGGTGGATTTAGTTGGAATAATTAATCAAGATGAAATATTTAATGCAGGACTAGATGCTAATATTTGGGTTAACATGGAAAACTTAGAGGGACATTCTGTGAATAGTAGGAGACTAGGTGGTGATGTACAAGTCAATTCTAAGGGACATGTTTACAGCTTGTTGTGATCTATTCTTAACAAGTTTATCTTAATTTATTAAATATTTATCATATTATGAATTGTCCTTGTTTGTGGTATATTTCTTATTATATATAACTTACTAGTGTTAAATGGTATTTTCCATTGTATATTCTAATTGTTAGTTGACTACATGACATTTTATCTTTTTTTTAATGTTTTTAAAAATCATGAGTTACATATACTTTTGTATTTTTTTGAAAAATAAATAAAACCTGTGTTCTATAATTCTTGTTATATAGAGTGGCAAAAATCAAGTATGAACAATTAATTTTATAAGAAAAATTTAAATTGTAAATTTATTTGTAGTTCTTGCCACTATAATAAATACTTCAAAATTGAGATAGAGAAACATTAAGTATAGGGGAAGTGTGAAGTGTTGTATGATCTAATTTTAGTTGGAATGTGTTGAATAAATTCTACCCTTGGTATGGTATGATAGATTTGATTTGCTCTGATAAGAAATTCAAATTATAGAATAGTTTCAAACTCTCTAAAGAGTAATAGATCTCAAATGTTACTAAATAAATTAAAAAAGGATCAATGGGTTCATATCATTCCTAGTTCAAATTAATTCAAGCCTTACATAGTTGCAAAGAAGCTAAAACATGTATTCAAGTTTCACCTATTATTTTACCTTAGCTAGTTAAAAATAAAATTTCAAAGATCATAATTAATTTGATCCAAGTATAAACTAAATATTTCTAGTGGGGATCTCAAACCATCCATATGTATAATATCAATGAAAATGAGTTGTTTTAAAATCGATCAAGAATCTCTGGCCATTTAATCTTCTCATATTTGATGATGTGAGATATTTTTAAAAGGGTGATGATGTCATTAATAACCCCCCCTCACATTATTAGATCAAGGCTCCAATTTATAATATTTATCAATAATATTCAAAGTATTAATCCTTAAGGTTATAAGATGTGTAGGGTGGGACCCAAAAATGAATTGAAAAATCAAGAGACACTTGACAAACATGGGCTAATAAGGATCATTAGCAAAGATCTCAAGATGATAAATTATCTTTATGAAACTAATCTTGAGCCTGGAAATACATAAATTTCAAACCTTGTATAGATATCTAAAGAATATTTCTAGTGAAAATATCACATTGTTTGATGTAAGTAACTTCAATGTCATGAGTTCTTTATGTTTTGAGCAAGGATCTTAGGACATTTTATCTTCAAAGATTTGACTACATGAGCTATTTTGAAAAGAGGTAGAAATGTCAATGACGAAAATAACCTCACATCATAAAATCAAAGATTATAATTGGGATATCATACCATTCGATTAAGCATTATATAAAATTCAAGGGAAATACACATATCTTTTTATAAATTTAAATACATTATTAAACTAGGTGATCTTCTTTGAAATGTAGCAAAGTGAAAATATTTTTTTAATATCTCTCAAACGCAAGACAATTTTAATAGACATAAATAATATTTGATCGAGAATAAATTGATAGAATTTCTTAAATTTGAATCCCTCAAGCAAGCATTCAAATGTTCCATAAAACCAAATAAAAGTGCATAAAAGAAACGATATTTATTTGAAACTTGTTAGTGTTTAGTCAAGAGAAAAGGACCATTGAGCCATTTTTTTGAAATCAAACAATATTTATAATGGGAATACATCTAATTAAGGAACATGGGCTAAAAATTAGTTGGTTAAACAAGACAATCTAATAAAGCCATACCAAGCTAGCCAAAGGACTAGTATAAAGAGTTGTGCTCTAAAATATATTGACTAGTAATATAAGCTATAGAAAAAGGATACATACAATCATGGATTTTAATCCACTCTTGTACTTATCTATAGAGATGTATTAATACCTCTCTTGTTTTATTGATTATAAATTTTAATTTGCTCATTTGGGAAAAATAGTTGATTCTTTGGAATTTAGCTTAAGTACCTAATGTATGTATTATATAGTCTCTGTTATGTTTAATACATCTCTTGTTTTATTGATTATAAATTTTAATTTGCTCATTTGGGAAAAATAGTTGATTCTTTGGAATTTAGCCTAAGTACCTAATGTATGTATTATCTAGTCTCTGCTATGTATTGAGTAAGAATTTTCCAAATCCTCTTATTAAAGTGTGATGCATTTGTTCATATGCTCTTATTAAAGTGTAAAATACTAGTGCATACCTTATGAAATTGTTAAAATAAATTGACTCTTATTTTTTTGTCCTTTGGCTATTGTATTGCTACCACAACCCTATGCTCACATTTGGGGTCGTATCTTGAATATTTAATTTATTTTTTTAAATTATGTTCATTACCTTCTTACATAAGTGATTATTCTATTTTTGTTGAGATACAAAATGAACACACTTAATAATATATTGCATCACCAATTTTGATTTTATGTATCTCTCTAACTCTTTCTCCAAAAAATATTTTATCTTATGTATTTAGTTTAGGCATATTAGCACTAGATTAGGAAACCAAACCAACTAGCTCTAGAGGCTCTTTACAGAGAGTAGTCCCAAACTAAGCATAGATCCCATTATTATGTTTGAAATGTGACATGCAATAATCAGATGTTTCAATGAACTAAAAAAATGATTTCAATGCATTTTGACTCTTTTTAAGTAAGAAAAAATAAATTTATATTACGGATTTCATTATTTGCATATGTTATTTCATTTTTTTTTCTATTTGACTTAATACAAAGAATTTATTACATTTGAAGGCTTGAATAAAGAATACAAAAATGATTATTTAAAAAAATTGACGTATTTAGATTGATGAAGTAATCTATTACAATCATGTAAGTGAAAGAATAAATATATAGTTAAATGTATTTTATTGCAATTTCACTTCTTTATATAGTGTTTTAGTAGTTACTAAATATATATTTGCATATTTGGGTTGTAATTTTCTATAAAATTTCATGTAGTTTACATGAGCTTATTGTATGCATATGTACATATATATTTCATTAAATTATATTTAAGTGTTCAACATAATATTTAAATTACATAGAGATTAAATTTAAATTTTATTTTTTTTACAATGTAAAATTTAGGTAAACATTTTGTATTGTGACGTAATTTTTTTAATTTGTTATTGGAATTATACATTCATGTTCAAAAGGCATCCTATTCATGTAGGCTTTTTCCCACTATGTGGTTTTACCTACACGGTGTAATTAGCTTACTTAGGTTAATAATAGGTCATTAGAGGAAATATTCTTAAAGTCATTTCCTAATTGTGAGTTGAGTTAATTACCTTTTTGGGTGATCTAATTATTAAGTATATAATGTACCTTCATATATTATTTTTTGCTTATGATACTAATACAAATTTTTTTATTGTGAAAACAAGTTTCTTCCATTTCAAGTTATAATTTGGATTTAACTACTCCATACAGATTCAACTTTGTGTATTTTATCCTATCCAGTTATTGATCCTCAAGTGTGGCCCACTCTGACATGGTATCAAATCTTTTATGGTAGCCAAATGCCATAGCCTATGTTATGAGATCCAACATTCTAGCTTGTTTAGTGTTTTTCATTGATTTTAAATTTCTAGGGTTTGGTGGGGTTTCTAGAAAATCTGTGTATATCTATATATTTAGAGTCTCCAAATGAAAAATGAATGGTGTCTAACTAAATTTTGAAAGTGTTGAAACCCTAGGAACAGATGTAAACATTATCTATTTTCATGATAGATATTTTTTAAACCATTTTTGGAGGGTTTGAAGGTTATTTTTTGAATTCTACAAAATTTATACATTTGGTGACTGATGAAAAACTATTTATGGGTTTTTTAAAAAACTAACTGGGTCCTTGTTATTTTTTTTGGGAAGATATATTGAATCTATAGATCTAAGGGTTTTTTTGCATCATTAGAATTTCTACCCCTATAGGCACTTTGGTGGGTTTCTATCCCTCTACAAACATTTCCACCCTTGTAAGTAATTTTGGTGGTTTTTGATAGTTGGCAGAATTTTATAAGAGGAAAAATAACTCTGGGTAGACATTTGGGTGGTTATAGGCAAACAAGTTAGAACCCAACCCCTCTCTAAGCAACTTGGTCAGAACCCAACCCTCCTATCAGTAAACCCAACTGGCTCCAATGAGCCTGTAAGCAAACCCATCAAAATTTGATGAACCTACTTTCTATCTCCTTGTCATATGGGAGTTTAGACCTTTATCATAACCAATCCAAGGGGGCTTGAATTTTCTTTAAAAATTTGGGCCATACTTTTTTCACACCCAAATTTGTGCAAAGTGGAGAAATATTTTTTAAAATCAAGAAATGTTCAAACTCACATAATTTTTAGCTTATAGATCCTTTTCAAGCACAATTTATTTTTAAAGTGTGATAGCTCTATGCATTTATGCTATTCTTAAGTCTTGTAAAATTGATCCTATATAGTTTTAAGGGGGTTGAATTTCATATTATCTTTTATATACTTTTGTTGCTTCTATATATGTGTTAATTATATATGCATTTAAATGTGTTGATTATGTATGCACTCAAATATAAATTGACAACCTATGTAATATCGAAGGTAATTTGGTGACTATTACATAGATTATTCATTTGGATGTATTTTATGCTTAGTCTGATGTCCATAACATTGAGTGTGCATGGTTATTTGTGGTCATGTTGACTCACCTATCTCCAATTTGGAGATACTAGATGAGGATGGCTAATTATACTCAAGTATTTCTTCTTAGAAAGAACAACTATGCTTCATGAAAGATCTGCATGTAATGTTGGCTCATAGAACATGACCTTATTCCATTCCTATATTGATATATTCCTATCCCCATTGACCCTTATCAATACAATGACCTAGGCTAACTCTTTTGACTGTGTCTATGGTCACTTATTGATGTATATTTCATGGGATGTATACCACCATGTGGAACACACAGACTATCACTCTACTATTTTTATCACTCTTTAGAATATTTTTAGAGATATTACTAAGATAAATATAAATCCTCCTCCTCTTCTTATTTTATCTTCAAATAAAATTTTACTCTCTCCTCCTACTTTTATTTTTTGTGATGACACATTCCTGATGTTCAATGTTTTTCCTTTTGTTGAGCTCCCCTATAACTTGTGATTCTACTAGACCTTAATTATCCTATTATAGATTATACATTCATTCCTATACAAGATTTTGATCTTTCAGAGCCATCATAGATTTACACTTTAGTGGAGTATACTCATCTAAGTGCACCTATTAAGAGCATCAACTCCTCATTTCATCCTTTGGATACTCATTATATGGATCTATGTACTTCATATGTAGTCTCTTTTTTATTTTTGAGAGTTGTTGATCTTTTCTCCACTCTTCACATGGACATTATTTTAGTGAATGTTCTATCCATTCTTTTGATAGGTTCACTTTAGTGGCATTACCTTCAATTCTTGTGTATGATCTTTCCAGACTTATGCCACACTTTAGTTTTTGACCATATTCAAATATTTTTGAACTGCTAGCTTCATCTTCTAATGTGGAATGGGTATAATTTTAGTACACACATCATGTCATTTCTTTAGTAAAGGGAATAAACATTGTTTAATGCAAATGAAGATTCTTTAGTATTTAGGTAGAGGATCTCATCATCAACCTTGGTCATTTTGTGATCTCTACTAGAAGAAAATTTAGCATCTTCTATGGGGAATTCTAGTCTTCTCTATTTTATATGTACTTAGATACCTCATTAGGCCTCATTTCCATGACCTAATTATTTTACCCACATAACTTAAGATTAAGGGGGGTGTTAGTGTAGTATTTTTCATACTATGTGGTTTTACTAACATAGTCTAATTAGCTTGCTTAAGTTAATAATAGGTCATTAGGAGAAATATACTTTAAGTCATTTCCTAATTGTGAGTTGAGTTAATTACCTTTTTAGGTGACCTAATTCCTTACTATACAATATACTTTCCTATGTACTTTTTATCTAATGTTACTAATAAAAAATTTTGTTTCTAAAGATAGTATTATTCTATTTTGAGTTTTTCTTTAGATTTCACTACTCCATATAGTTTTAATCTTGTGTATTCGATCCTATCCAGTTATCGATCCCAAAATTTGGCCCACTCTGACACATACAAATATTATCCATATCTATTTGGTTTTTATAAATAGAATTAAATGGGGACATTAACATAATATTTTTATTTTTCTTTAAAGTTATCAAATAAACTTATCACAACATAATAAAAACAACAATTAGTTATTACAGGTGTATATGAATCCTCGTAAAAATTTGAGAAAAATAGATTTAAATGAAAATAACACTAAATCTACTCAAATCTCTACAAAGACCCTAATATGAGAGACTTTAGAAGAGCAATAAGAATTTTAGAATGGACTTACCATCATTTCACTCCTCTTTGGGCTTCTCTCTAGGATGCTCTAATGGACTATCAAATGTAACTTGACTTGGATGTTTGGATTACTTGCTCAATGACCCAAAGATGGATGATTATATGAGGTTGGTAGTGGCTTGGATGAATGCAAGGGGGATTTATATGGATGGAAGATGGCTATTGAAGGCTAAGGTAATTAAGACAACATGAATACAAGTTTTCTCCTTCTTCTTGATTGCTTGGGGTATGCCTATATTTTAAAGAGATCTTTGGAAGGGGATAGAAGGGATTTGAGAGGGAGATTTTCTCTCTCAAATTTTTAATTTGAAGAAGAGAAGGCTCTAGAGGTGGGAAGCCTCTAGACCTTCTTTTAGGAGGGAATATATTAGCAATAAAATAATAAAATTAAGAATTTAGGTGAAAAGTGGGGTTATAGGGTAGGTTATGATTTTAAATAATTAAAAATTGAGGATTATGTGGAAAGTGGGGTTGTGGGGTAGGTTAGGATTTTAAAATAATTATGAAATTCATAATTAGGTGGAAAATGGGGGATTTAATAGGATTTATTGATTAAGGGGTAATGTTAATTAAGTGACGAGATTTAAATAAAAATGCCAATTAGAAAAATTAGGTGCATACATGTTGCCCCTCTTTGAAAGGGCATTGCGAGTGAAGCAAAGTGGAAGGAGTAATGGTCTTTCAAAGAAAAACTAGGTCATGGCTGAATATTAGTAGATGATGTTAGGGGATATGATGTCCCCTCAAGGGGACATATGGGGAATAATGAGATAGATAGCCACTCAAAATAAGAAATTATGGGTGGGATGAGATGGATAAATAAGGGGATGAGATGCTAGATGTGAGAGAGATGATGAAAAAGATGATCGATCTAATCAGTAAGCTACAAATTGATGATGCCCCTAGAAAAGACACCTGCATAGGGATTAGAGATGACATTATCATCATTATAAACACATCTCAAGGGGGAATAAACTATTATAAAATAATGATATGATTAAAAGGTTGTGAGATTTAGACGTATCCCAAGAAATGATGCATGCAAGGGGAAACATTTGGCCAAGGATTGAATGATGATTAGATAATAGTAATGATGGGTGTAGCTCAAAGCTAAATCAATTGATATGATGAAAGTGATGATAAAGAAGAAATGATATACTAGATTAGACCAAATGAATGGGGGATGAGGCTAGATGGGAGAAATAGTGGTTGAGTTATCTTTGGGCATGGAAACATAGACAAGTGCTACCTACATAGTCTAAAAAGACCACAAGTCAATGTAGTTCTAATGGGAGAGACATGAGACATGACCATGAAATAGTTGAATTAGATTTGATTAAGAGTGATGGAAAGGTGGTGTGTGGCAAGGGAGTTTAGAGAGATATGGATGAGGATATTAGTGAGGCCATCAAAGTGTGGACACAAGATGGTGAAGGCCAATAGTTAAAGAGGTTAGTAAGTAGATTAATCACATATGTAGTGGTATTAATAGGTGTATAGGGAGAAAAGTTAATAAATATGAGGTGAATAATTTGGTGGAGGCACTAACAATGGAGTTAAAATAAAGGAGGTGGTTTCGATGGAAGAGGTGAAGAATGGTGCTACACTTCCCTAGTGAGGTAGTAGAATGGGGTAATAAGTGGAATGGCAATGGATATCTTTACTAGCCATGTTTTAAGGTGGGGTCTTATAGTATGGGATTTAGCGGATTTTGGAAAAAGGCCATTATTTCTAAAAGACAAGTTTTATTAGTTGGAGTGAAGGTAAAACCTATGTTAATGCCCTACACCAATAGCCACCCTTACTATGGCATGAGATGGAGAATCAAAATGGGTGGTAGGGTTTAAAGAGATTTTATGAGATCTTCATCAGTGGGTGTATGCATCATCTATTCACATACTTCTAAATTAGGAATCTAAGTAGGGCATTAAGTAGAGTATCATTAGTTTAGGGCTTAGTGACTCAGGGGAGGAAGGTGTGGTCATTAAGGGAGAAGGTGGTGGAGGATTAGCTACCACTTAAGATGCACCAAAGATGATTAAAATAGATTAAAAAGAGTATCAAAGGCATAAATGGTATGGAAGGAAAAGGGAAAAGGATGAGTTAGTAGAACATGTTAGGAGAGGAAGGTTATGGCATAGGTCAATGGTAGAAGATCAAGGCATGTGGAATGGTGATGTGGCAAGGCAAGAGGATCAATGCCAAGGTGGGAACTAAAACTAGGTATGGATTATGTTATTGGGGTTTTTATTTGTTTTATATGTATGTGTAGAGGAATAAATCTATGTTGAACAAGGGTTTGAGGGCCATGATGGGGATAATTATGGGTTATGTACGTAAGTCAAGGAGGTAGGAGGATTGGATGGAGTAGTAATTAGGTAGTTAAGGAGAAGGGATGCAATTTATTTTAAGGGAAATCATGTGTTAGAACATGAAAAATTCATGTTAGTAAGTTGAGAAGGGACACAGGTGAGGAAAAGAGGTGCAGATATATTATAGGGGAAGAAATTGGTGGGTTATGGAGAGTCGTAAGAGGATAAGGAGTCACAAGCAAGGGATGTAGAAGGAAATAGAACCATGGGTGAGGGTCAGAGGAAGAAAATAAGCCATAGGAGAGGGTTGAAGGAAAAAAAGGAGCTACAGTGTCAGAGAGGGCCATGATTAGGTAAGAGAGGGAAGAAAATATGAATCAGGAAATAGGGGAGGTGGAAGATTGAATTATGTTGGGAGGGTTTTATGTATTATGTGGATTTTGATTATGTGAAGTGATGATGTCATTTAATTATTATGTGTGTGTGTGTTGTAGGTGGATCAAGCATGGGAAAGGATAATTGGGAATATGTATAGTGGATGGTTGCAGAAATAGTGACATGGTCATTGGGTAAGGAATGTGTACCAACCATAGAGTCATGGGAGGATAAATGGAAACAATAGTGGTATCAGGGATTGATTGGTAGCTACATGAAGGGAGTGGATAGAGTTATAGTGCTAGGTTACACATTGATAGGGTCAGATTATGTATAGGGATATGTAAGTAGCAGAATTTCTATCTTGAGTGACCTCATTGCTAGAGTAGGTGAATCATCAAGAGGTATAGATTGAGGCATTACAAGAATAGATGGAGTAAATACACATGGACTAGATGAACTTATAGGAATGATTGGAGTAAAAAGATATGGAGGCACAAGTCATGGGGATAGAGTAGAATATAAACTACATATTATTGAAGGATCTAGGGTTTAGAAATGTGACTACCTAGGTGGTGAGGATGGCATAGGAGACATAATACTAGAGAGATTTATATGAGCATGAAGTGTTAGCAGGGCATAAGGCTCCTTCATATAGGGTGATCAGTCAATTTGAGTGAACATGAGGTTCTAGGTCATCAAGCCAATCTATGTACCCATCACCGAGGCCACCACCACAAGATGGGATGTAGGGTAGCATAGATATTCGTAGTGGAGAGTTATGGCTCAAATGTTAAGAGATGTAATTATTAGAATAAATAGTGTAAAAAGAGGTGTAGTGACATGAGGTTATGTAAATATGATGTAATGTTGAATATGATGTTAATAATAATAAATAAGAACATGTTTGTTTTATTATGTCATAGAATTATTTTATGTGAAATGGTAATGATAGGTGATAGGACAATAATGTAAAAGGGTATGATGCATTCGTGGGGTCATGAGGGTAGAAAAAAATGATGTGATGGCACTCAGTGAGTGGGGGCACTATTGGATGGGGTCGATGACCATTATTAAGATTCATCTTATTGGTAAGTGTGGAAAAGTAATATCGAGGGTTGCAAGATGTAGGTGTTATATAACACATGGGGAGGTAAGGATTTTTCATCACTTCTTCAATCATTCATGTAGTGACTATAGGTGCAAGTAGGTAGGGACTCTAAAGATGTCATATGGTAGACCAATACCATTATCAAAGCTAATTTATGATGTGAATGTGTAGGTATTCCATATGTTCACTAGGTGATGGATATGCTAAAGGTGAAACTATGATAGTATAAATTGGAAGAGTTGAGACTCCAACCATAATGTAAAGTGTGGAAATTTTATGGCATAAGATGTCAAGCTAAGAGATATACCTAGGGTGTTTCAAATATAGGAGCCATCCCATTATTTCAAAAGGGGGATGCGAAAGAGAATCAAGAGGGATTTAATAATACTCAAGGGAAATAGGATGAGGTGATTAATAGGATGAGGGAGGTACGCCAAGAATTAACCCCCTCTATAATGTGAAGTTATAATAGATAAGTTGGCCATTCATGCCAGTATTATCATTAGAGGGAGATGGTAGAAGCTAGTGGTATGGAACCTAGATAGGGTAGCTAATTGGTGAGAGATTTTAGATTGACTAGAGTAATGCCAAGGCCATGATTGAGGTAGGTATGGGTTCTAGTCAACTACATACTGGTTATTGTAAAACAACTAGAGTGTTCTAACATTATTAGAGGTGTTTTAAAATGATGTGTGGTTTTGTGTGATCAAGAATAATCTAAGAAAAGTGTCTGGTTTGTGATGATATGCTTTAAATTAATCCTCCTTCCTAAGGGGTTGTGTTAGTAATAATGGAGTGAAGTTTTTTTGAGCCATATATCTTTTACAATCCATTTTTATTATTACACTTGTGAGTATGTTTGTATTAATGCCATGATAAGAGTCTAGGATATAATAAATTCACATTGTGTGAGAACTCCATTGAAAAGTGGCCTTATTTGATCAAACATTTAGAGGACACCAATACCATCCTTGTTCTTATCAAGATAAAAATATAGAAAATGCTAACTAGACCTTTTAAATAAACAAAGCAATGCAATATGTATAAAATCAAACAAAATAAACACAAGAAAAAAAAGACATAATTACATAAGACCATCATGAAATTATATAAGCTAATAATGAGGACATTATCAAAATAGGCAAATAAATAATGATGTGATGATAAAGTGGTTATAGAAAATAGGCTTAGTGATAATTAGGGGATATGTACACATGATGTATAGTGCAAAATACTATCATACATCAAAATAAGAGTATAACCAATTCCAAAGTATTCACGTATGGGGGTTAGTGTGACCTCTCAAGATTCAACATCATAATTCATGCAAAACTGCCAAAGTAGAAGACCAATATATGACCCTTCCATAATTAAAACATTAGTGGGAAGGTGTGAACCATAGTCATAGAAAAAATAAAGGATAAACATGGACATGATTTGATTGCGAGGCTAAAAAGAGACACACTTTTCATAAAGGATATGTTGGGGTGATAGGATTATGTTTGGATAAGAGGGTGTGATAGGACTTAGGGACATTTAGATGATAGCTATTGGATGAGAGATTCTAGAGGCCTACCCCAACAAACATCACCATTACTCAACAAGCAATGACTTCTTCTGTGATTGAAAACTCCTATCTCTTGTTGCTACATAAAGACCTATGATGGATTCCCACTATTAAGACTAGAGTAAGGGTTATTTTACCATAATGATGAGAATTGGTTTTCATCATGATACTTGACCAAGGTGTCAGAAGACTAGTTTTCACCATTGGATGGATTTTTTTTGGATTTTTTTTGGGAATCTTGATTTATTAAAGTAGGGTGAGATACATGAATGCTAATACTAGATGTGATCTCTAGACAACACCTATTCTATAGATATATGATGCAAGAATCATGTCTTAGTCCTTTATTAATTATTTATTTAACATCCTCCAAACATTTTAACCAGGTGTCATTGTAACCCCTATGAGGGACAATGCTACCTAGGAATTGGAGATATGGTATGGATGAGAAGATGTCATGATTGTGATGATGGGATATAGGATGTGAATGAGGATATGATCATGATGGATGATGTTAAATGATGGGGAGTGGAAATGGGGTTCAAAAATTGCATACATCCTTAGACATGGTGGAGGGGATTCATTAAATTAGTGCTATGAGAGTAAGGGATTCAAGATATTTTGATTTGTTGATTCTTTGACCCAAGCATTAAGAAGATGATCAACCCTATGATTATTATTTTTGAATTTCTTTTGAATTTTTAATTGGATTTAACTTTGATTACCCTTTTGTGCTTGATTTTGGGCTTCACTAGAGGAAATTGATTTTTGTCTTGGTATATGATTATTTTGACTTTGATATGCCCCTAGTGCCAGATTTTGGGCTTCACTAGGGGAAAACATTGTTTGATTAGGCCAATGATTTGATTTTGCTTGATTTTGACTTATAGGATCAAATATGGTTTGATATTTCTTTATGACTTTTGGAATATGGTCTTAGACCTTTGTATTTGTGGCACACAATGTTGAATGCAAAGGGGAATCCAATGATGTATGTTCCTATTCATTCCCTTCATGAAATGGCATGTAGGGATTATGGAGGTGAGGTGGATGAGTAATGTTGTGTGATGGAGTAAGGGGATAATGTACATCATAGTCTTCATAAAGGTCACTAAGAGCCCTAGCCTCGATGGTGGAGAAAGTGTCCTCACAACTTGAAAAAGCACCACTAAGATTAGTTATAGCATGTACATCCATAGTAGGAGCAAATTCACTTTGCCAATATTTATATTGAACTTCATCATCCTAATTGGGGTCCAAAGGTATTCTTGGTGTTATATAATATGGATCTATAGTAGAGGTATCTTCAAAATGGTAGGCATGATCATCATCTATTGTAATATTGATAAAGAATGATGTTTCTAATGAGGAATCTAATGTGGTGGTTAGTGCTACACATGATCTATGTAGTTATTATGATGTTGACTTGGATAAAAACTCTAATGTATAAATTGCAATGCTACTAATAGGAGATTCATCATTCATAATTGACCTCTCAACATGGGGTGTTTGATGTGATGGGTGAGAGGGTTCATGGGAGATGGTAGGACTAGGCTCATGGGGAATATACTCTATTATGATGGAGGATTTGTAGAGGATGGGGGGATCATGGAGGATGGGATATTGGATGGTGTTTATTTAGTGGTAAGGAACATTATGGTAATTAGTATAATTGGATGAAGAAACTTGACCTTGGTATCTTTGGGGTCTCTGATTCCTTTGATGGTGCTTAGGGAATAGATCCTTATAAATACCAAGATACCCATTTGCTAATAGGCTTGGAGGATATTATACTTCAATTTGAATGGAACCCTTGTCAATCAAGTCTTGGATGTAGTTTTTCAGTTGCATACATCATTTTGTATCATGCCTTTTAACCCTATGATACTTGTAGAACTCATCCTCATAATATTAGTCTGGTTTTGGTTGTCAGTTATCCATAGGTTTGATTTTAGGCAAAGCAATCATATTAGTGGAAATAAATTGATCCAAGACTATTTTATTAGAACTCCCAATATTGTGAGTAGTCTCTTGCCTATATGAGGCATTGGTTTGCCTCATGTAACTTAGATAGAAGAGACATTGGGCTATTGTATAGGGCCTTTCTTTTGAATTGTTTGTACATGTTGTTGTTTAGAATATATTCCCCATCACCCATGACATTTTTATTCTTATTGAAGACTTTAGATTTGCCTAAAAAATAATTATCTTGATTTGAAGTTTGCTAATTTTGAGAATATAATTTGATAGTTCCTTTTTCGATGAGAGTTTTCTCTATTTTCATTCATTTTTCTATGATTTCATTGAAGGTCTTGGCACACTGTAATTTTAATTGATATTTAAGATTTGCATTAAGATTATCTAAAAATATCTTGGCTAACTCCTTTTTGGGTATAGTTCATCTCAATTGGCTTACCAAGCTCTGCCATCTTTGTAAGAAATATACTAGGCTTTCCTCGCTTGAATGTTTGGTATTGTAGAGGTCGATAATGGAGATATGATGATCTATGTTGAATGATAAATGCCTAATAAATTATTCTATTAGCTTTCCAAAACTAGAGATTGACCCTTTAGGTAGATGCATGAACCACGTCAAAGTGGGTCCCATAAGACTTTTGGGAAAGAGTCTTAATAAATAGGCATCTTCATAAGCCACTTCATAGTAGGCTACATAAAACTCTTGGATATGGTCTCTTGGGTCCCCTTTTCCTTGATACTTTTCAAACTTGGGTACTTCAAAATGTGAGGGAAAGGGTATTTTCATAATGTTCATGTCCAATGGTGATGAAAAAATGTCTTCATACTTATATTTATGGGCTTGTGATCATGGGTTTATTTGTTGGATGGTCTCCTTCATCACTCTCCACTGTTGTGCAAATGTGGGTGCCCCAAGAAGATTTGTGGTTTGAGTTTGACTATTTTGAGGGATATGGGTATTTTTCATGTTGTGAGTGTTTTGGGTGTTAGTGGTATTAATTGTATTGTTGACATCATTTTGTCAACAGAATGATAGACATTGATTATAGAGTAAAAGGTTGTGTTTTTATGTTAGTTGGTCTAAGCAATCCTCTAAGATAGTTTTCCTCTTATTAGCCTCAACATGATTGTTTAGAGGGGTGTTGGGTGTTATTTTTATATAGCTATATGGTTCACACCTTATCCCTTGGGTATTTGGTTGTTATGTATGTTTTGGCCATGATCATAAGTTGAAGGTAGTGTTCCCCCTATTTCAATAGCATGGGCTAAAACATGATCATGGTTTTTAACTATGTATTAGTCAAATAAATCCCTAACTTGGTCATTATGGAGAGGGTCAAATCATTCATCTTCCCTTCTAGGGGTATGCATATCACCATGGGTATCATCATGATCTTGAGTTGTGTCAACTAAATTCCCAAATGGGTCAATGTCTTGGTTAGAGGCTTGTCTAATCTTATGTTAGGCACGGGTGTGAGTCACATTTTGGATGAGATAAAAGAGATGTGATGAAATATGATAGGTGATGTGGAATTTTCGAGTACTAACTTAATATATAAACCCAATTTACTAGTGCTAAAAAATAATGATGTGATGATCACTTTTAGAAAGGGATAAGATGACTAAAGATTACCAAGAAGTGAAGCCTTATAATATACCAATATAGCAAAGATAAGGAGGTGTGATGGGATCAAATACCTTACTCACTAGTAGAGAGACAATTTTGATGAGTGTTAGATGAAATAGGTACCTAATAAAGATGAGGATAAGTGATGGGTGCTAGATTAGGAACTTAGCAAGATTCTGGTTGTTGATAATATCTAATAAATGAGGATTGAAAAGGATGGGTGACCACTAAAAATTGATTCTTAGGCTAAATATAGTATTTAAAGATGATGGGGAATATGAGATGAAAATGGGGATGGAGGATATAAGATGAAAACATACATGATGAATATAAATGGAGGCTATAGGATGGATATTAAGATGATGGATATGGGATGGTGTATGTAGGATAGAAAATAAGACGTATATTAAGTAGATGATAGATGTGATGAGGGTTAGATTGGTCAAGAATTACAACCATTCAAGATAAGTGGATGATAAACTAAGACCCAAAAGAGATGTGGGAGGGAAGATTCTATGGACAATATGATGAAGTGGATAAACTTGAATGCTAATGAGAAATGTGATGAGGTTAAATACTAAGGAAATTATGATATGGGTTCATAGTAACTATAGGTGAACTATATATAATGTGGTGTGATATGATCAAAAGGATGGATATACAAAATGGATATGAGGCAAGATCATCTATACAAGCTATTCTTACAATAAAATACGTAAGAGGGGAAATTACTATATGGAGGTTTTTAAATGGGATGGATGGACTAATATATAGTGGATGTAGAAGATAGACTATGGGCATGTGATAAAAAGATGACTAATGGGAGATGGAGGACTAATATATATAGATGAATGGTATGAGGACTAAGGATGAGATATGATGATGTTAAGATTGTAAGGTGATAAGCTGTTAACCTAGGGGACATCTACGGTATTACACAAAAATGTAGGTATGGTTGACTCAACTCACAAACAATACAAGTCTCATCATAACACTCAAACAACATACATAAGCATGATCCTAAATTAGTCAACTGTAATGGGTGTGTAACCTGATGCTTACATCATCTAATGGATACACAGGTGAGGCTATAGGCTAGTGACCCATTATGGAATTAACCAAACCCTCTCAACCCTACTTGAATATGATGGATACTTTGAAGCTGATACTGACTCCTAATGCAGAATACTTGTTATAGATGAAGTCCCCTAATCTAGGTATACATAAGAGGATTTAGGTGCATCCCCCATATACATAAAGGTATAGTGGGGTCCAAGTCCATGTAGGATGCTATCTGATTACCATAGGTCTTGGAGCTTAATCATCCCTTACTCCATAAAACCCTTTATGGAGAATTCTACTTAGGCCATAGTGATAACTGTTCTAATATTTATACTCCACTAGCATATAGAGTTTAGTTAGAGTGCAGTGGTGAAATCCATGACACTAACCCCTAGTGACTAAGCCTCATGTGTGGTGATGAAATCCACATCATGTGCTATCTTAGAGGGGGATTAAAAAATGAGTAAACACATGATATGATTAATTACCTATGTGTGAGGGGTATGATATGATAATTATTTATAAGTTAACACATACACACATGCAAAAAATTATATACAAGGAATGATATTTCATAATAAGATGATATATACAAGGAAAAATAGATAATAAAAATTGATTTTTAAATGTGTCTAATGGTTTCTTTGACTGGTGGCCTATAAGCACATAGTTATTAGTTTTGGCTTGAATCAACCAATGCTATAAAATATATGATTAACGATTTTTAATCTTTAACTGATTATTATGTAAGAGCCTACAAGAAAACCAATAAATAAATTATTTTAATAATATTAAAAAATTTAATTCTTTTGACATCTGTGAATACCTAAAAATGATTAAGATGATACTTAAAACATGTGATTTGACTCTATCAAATCTCTAGAATGATAATTAAAATGCAAGACTTGCAACAATTAATTAAAAAGTTATAATTTAAAATGCTTAGCTTACCACTATATATAACTAATTTTTTTTTAAACCTTAATAAAGTATTTAATAAGGACATCAATAATATCCACAATTAAGACTAAATAATAATAAAAATAATGGATGACCCATAACATTATAAGCAACTTAAAATCATGATGAATACATTATCATAATATAAAAGCTAGATTACTAATCTTCAAGACTTAAATGATTCAATGACATAACTATTTGGAGGACCAAAAACTTTGGACTATATGACCATTTGATCAAACCGTCACATCTCATTCAAAGCTGGTCAAAATTGGTGGTTAGAATTTTCAAAAATGTAATTATTGTTATCAATAATATTAACATGTCTTAAAGGTATATTTTAAAACTTAAGAACTTCTCTAGACCACGTGGTTATTGGGTAGAGTCTTGGGTGAATAGGAAGAACATGTACGACATGTAATAGATTAATCAAACTAGGTATAAGTCTTAACCCACTGGGGTCTAAATGCTGAAGCCTGTAATTATAATACATCTATCAAAGAAAGTTCTATAGGTTATTTTGGTCGATGACTACAACACGCTATGGATGGATGGTTATCTTTACACTTTCCCTTTTGATTTTGATAAGTCCTTTAGTCACATATGGTGTCAATAGTAGTGAAGATCAAATGGTTGTCCAAATAAATATCAATCCCTAGGGTGAATGATTCTTAGTAGGCGATGTCAACATAGAAGGAATTTTGACATGTGTGAGGGTGGGGTTATGTTTGCCTTAGTGCTGAGGGTCATGATAGATAAGAAATCAAAACTCTTGAGATATTAAAATTAACCCTTACATGGGGATTTATGTTAATTGACACCAAATCTATGTGGAGAGGGTAAATTATTAGGCTCGAATCAAATAATATTTATCACTTGTCTACTCTAGACAGTGACATGCATTATTAATGATCTTTATTTAATGTTATTTGAGATGTGTAGATGCGATTGAGATGAATTTTCATGGACTAAAATTATTACATCTTTTCCTATGATGTGGGTATGTTGCACAAAGTGTTGACACTATTTTTCCAAACACTATAGACCTATACTTAACCTAGTCAACTCACCTTTACCAACAGATTTATAGCTTGTGAAAAAATAAAGATTTATAAATAGGATGTGTAGTAGGGTATAAAACCTTTTAAATAAATGCCTCATCTATATGGAGTCTCAAGAGACACAATGAACAAGCATATACATGAAATGGATTTTTTGAAAAAGATAGACTCAACTAATGATATCATGGATCAAATAGCAAAACAACAGGTGTAGACCAAACTTCACAACTTCTACAAATATTATTCGAGTGTGATGGAATGATCAGAGATAAGATATGATCTATAAATATTAAAAGGTTGATCCACATATCTTGAAGGAGAATTAATCTAATTGTCAGGGTAGAATTTGGACCCAAGGGATACTATAAAACCTCAATAGAGGGTTCATGGGCTATTCAAACTGACTATATACATATTAGTAATAATGAAATGCATAAAATGCTTTATAAATCTTAAATGAACTGACAAAATTTTAAATTTTTGTTATTTTTATTTCAAAATAGAGTAATAACAAATAATAATATAAGTCAACAACACAAACTATTATTATTCAAAGAGAAAAATATAGCATAGTGACAAATATGAAACTTGAAGCCACTGGATTTTGCTTTGATCTATTTTTGTAGTCTCAATAAAATAGACTCAAGTAAACATATCATTACTTTCAAAGGAGTTTAGCTCTCCTCCCACTATAGTCACCAAATGATCCCCCATAAAAATTCAAGCAAAATACATTTAAATGAAAATAACTCTAAATATACTCGAATATCTACAAAGGCCCTAATATGAGAGAATTTATAAGAGCAATAATAATTTTAGAATGGAATTACCATCATTTCACTCCTCCTTAATCTTCTCTCTAGGATGTTCTAATGGACTATCAAATGCAACTTGACTTGGATGTTTGGATTACTTGCTTAATGACCCTAAGATAGATGATTGGATGAGGTTGGTAGTGGCTTGGATGAATGTAATGGGGCTTTGTATGGATGCAAGATGGATATTTAAGGCTAAGTAAATTATGATAGCATGCATATAGGTTTTCTCCTCCTTCTTGATTACTTGGGACATGCCTTTATTTTGAAGAGGTCTTTGGAAAGGGCTAGAAGGGATTTGAGAGGGAGGTTTTTCCTCTCAAATTTTGAATTTGAAGAAGAGAAGGTTCTAGAGGTGGGAAGCCTCTATACCTTATTTTTGGAGGGAATATATTATTAATAAAATAATAAAATTAAGAATTTAGGTGTAAAGTGGGGTTATGGGATAAGTTATGATTTTAAAGAATTAAAAATTGAGGATTATGTGGAAAGTGGGGTTGTGGGGTAGGTTAGGATTTTAAAAGAATTTTGAAATTTAGAATTAGGTGAAAAATGGGGGATTTCATAGAATTTATTGATTAATGGGTAATGTTAATTAAGTGATGATATTAAAATGAAAATGCCGGTTAGCAAAATTAGGAGCATACAGTAGACATTAAATTCTGCTTGCCTTAATTATTGTAATTAATCCCACTAGTTTATCCCCTTTAACCTAATCCTAGTCATTCATTTAATATCACCCCTCATAATTTATTCATTTACTAACCTTATTTATACCCCACCAATAAATTAATTTCCCTAATCATTTCTTAATCTTATCCTAATCTCACTTATCCATTATTTGAGAATTTAAAATTCCCATGACCCATCTACGCACCTACACTATCCTATTCCTAGGCTTTCCTACACCCCTAGTCCCTAATTACCTACCTAATACCTATCATAATCCCTCACTAATCCTAATTAATCCCTAAGGAGATTTTATAATTCTCTAATTCTATAACCTCCTCTAGTTTGTCCCTTCCTCTCTAGAAGATGCTATTCTAGATTCTTCCAAGGAATTTTTAATTTTTTGAAAATTCCTCCACCCTTGGTCCTCATGGCTCAAATTTTAATGTGATTGATAAATATTCCCTCCTTGGATTATTTATACAATCCAATCCTCCATGGATAAGTTAATTATAAACAATTGACAAACTTCAATCTTCATGACATATCCATGATCAAATAGTCCATCCAAATCCATGAATCAAGCTATCATAATGCTACAAATCTGAATCTAAGGTAATTTCAATCCAAATACTTTTGTATTTTTATTTGTTCAATATTGGTTTGGAGTAATTATCTTTAGCATTAGATAGATACTTTGAATGTTCATTCATTTATTTACATTTTATCCTAATGGCTCTAGATCTTAATTAGTGGATTGAAATTTTAGGTGTTTTGATGTCATAGCACAATCAAATCCATTAATCTCAAAATTTATTCTACAATAGGTTATAAATAAATTGTAATATTCAATCACAATTCACACAAATAAAAATTATATGTGATATTAGAATATATAACACACATCTTGTTGAATACAATGATTATAGATGAGAATTATGTGAAACTTCTAATTATAAGTCTTAGAATCTAATTGATAGTAAAATAATTATATTTATGATTGATATGAACAAACATTTATTTTATAATCATTAAAATTATAGTACAATATAACCTCATGAAAAATGAGAGGGAATGATGTTTTTTGCCCAACTATCTGAATAAATTTTGTATCTACTCATGTCATTTGTAAAATTATTTTAATGATTTGATCTAATTAACAAAAATTTAACTTTTTTTTAATATAATCCACCATAAAATATTGGATTTTTCATTTTTTAATTGTATAAAAATATGATGTTAACTTCCTTAATTGTTTTTTCTTATGTAGGAGAGCATATTTGATGTAGGAGTATCCCAAACAAATATTCAATCTTGCATCACCCAAAAATAGTGTTAGTCACTAATTAAAGACCAAATTTGTTGATGTATGGTCACACAACAAAACATTTTGGAAGGATTATGTATGATATAAGAGTAAACTTATGTAGATGATATATGTTTAGGTTGTATAATAAATGGATACAAGTATTTGAGTACAAAGGCAACATGTGTGTGGATAAAAGAAAACAACTAGAGAGTAGTGCATAGAAGGACTTGTGTGATAGTTTTCTAAGTAGTTATACAACTTAGAGGTGTAAAATGAGTTCTTTTGAAGCCACATTGCATAAATATAGTCCAAATTTATGTGATTAAGGTGTGAAGTAGAAGAGAAGTATGATATAGCTAATAAGCATGTGGTGGCTTAAAGAGTGAGACAAGTCAACATGGGAGCATCAAAAGGAGGGGAACATAGTAATTATACCAATAACACAAGATCCAATGTAGAGGGAGACAATTGGATGACTATATGGTTACATTGATTGAAACCTAGCCTTTTATAAGTGAGGACACTATTGTAGCTGACATAATCAAGAATGACAATGAGATCCACCACTAGGGATATGAAGTGATAAATTTTAGAAACATAAGGCTCGAGGCTTGTCAAAGTTGAAGCTACCCGTAGGGAAGGTTTTTAGGTTTTTTCAAGTCCTACCAATTTTAGCCACCCATTTATTTGTAGAAATGAAATTAAATGACTATAAAATGTGGTTTTAGGCCAATGTTTGAGACAACTAGGAAGGTCGAATACCTTCAAAAATGTTGATATTATAAGGGGAGACTTGGTTAAAAGATATAGTAAGAGAGAGATAAAGTTGAGGGATCAAAGGCATATAGCCTTAGTGAAATTATAGCTATGAGGACTCTATGGTTGTAGAGGGGCTCAATTATCCATTATAAAAGTTGGGAAGTTAAGAATATCATATAATTCCTAGTTTATTAATGAAATTATTCTAGTAATACATTGACTGAATCTTATGGTTGCATGGTTTAAGGCATCCCTTCATTATGAACCCTAAATTTGACTTCATTATTTGTTATCAAATCAAGGTTATGAACCTTAAGGAGATGCAAGGGAGAAGAACCTTCAGGGAAAATGTTATGTGAGGTTGGAAGATCATTGATTGAGAAGTAGCTGGTAGAGTGTTTTGGATTTTTAAAAGATTACTAAATGAGAGGTACATATAAGAGTGTTGTAAAGTGTTTTGGGAGAATATAAAACTATTTATTGTGAGTAAGCTAACAGAGTGATATCAAAATCTAGTAGACTATAAAATGAGTGTTACCTGATAAAGTGTTGTATATTATTGTGAGATAAAGGCTAGGAGACCACTAAATATGAGATATATAGAATATATTATCATGATAAGGTGGAAAAAGAGGGGAAAATAGGAAAGGATAAGATAACAGGGGATGCGATACATAGGATTGCATGGGATATTGTAATAGTAATTCATAAGTCCAAGGGTGCCAACATAGGATTACAATAGAGAATGAAATAATAGGTGACATGAGAGATTGTAAGGTTAAGATAAAACCATAGGAGTTAAGTGATGATAGAACATTGAACATGAGGAAATTATTCCACTAGAGAGGTTTATAGTGGAGCATAGACTAATCATTGAGTGAAAGGTAGTTGATGTGATGATATTGTGAGGCACAAATAAAATAGTGAACCATAGGCAATCTAAGTGTGGATACATAGATCTATAAATTCAACCTATCAATAAAAGTGAGGTAGTTGAGTGAAATAAAGGAGGATAAACATTGATAAAATCACTAAAAGGAGGTAGTCAAGTGCAAGAAAAAGAGTGTGGGCATGAGATTAAGGATCAAAGAATAATACTATGTCCCATTAAAACAATGCAATAAATTTAATAAAATAATTAAAAAATAAATGCTAAAAATTATTAATGATTTTTAATAAATTTATAAAAATGTATATGCACTACATATTTTTATATAATCTAAAACATATATGTTTGATAAATATTAATGACCAAAAATAAATATATTGTGAGGGGAGATTAGAAGTGTATGTGACCTATTTATGCCAGAAAGTGAGACACACTATTATGCTTTAACACAAAATAAATAATGGGAGGCAACCAATGTATAGAAGTGACTTGATGAGGGGTACCGATAGATCTCTAACCAAGAGGTGGTTAGGGTGTGTGTAAGCATCTTCCAATTAGCGCATTGGGTAGAAGGTGTCAAGAGAGTTGTTATTCACCAAGAATAAATGGTTGAAGAAAGAGGAGTGCATGGGATGAATTGGTGAGGAGTCAAGATGGGATGTGACATAGAGTCTCATATTTCATATAAGATGGAGGTATCCTTGATGATGTGGGCTCTAAATAATAGAAAAATGTGGGGAGAAATAAGATCTGATGGAAGGAGAGATTCTATATAAAAGTAAGGATATACCTATGAAATATAACCCTCAAAATAATTGGAGGTGCATGGGGAATCAGTTAGGATCTGATGTCAAAAGGGTTTTTAGTGGAGATGGCCTAAAGGAAATGAAGGAATGTGTAATGGATGTCAGGTTCAATTTCACACTAAAAAATGTAGGTGACTTTGTGGGAGTGGAGTGTACATAGACAGGGTTGTGTGGAAACACAAAAAAGGGATGGATAGACTTCAAAGAGATAAATATATGGAGAGGAAAGGAAAGGGTTCATGGATGAAAATAAATGATTTCTACAATACTATACCAATTAGTGAATTTGAAAATCTGGCTCAAATGGAAGGAATGTCTTGAGAACCATAATATGGGACCAGTGAAACCTAGCCACCGAATCAAAGAAAAAATGGTTATGATAAGAGGTGACATATAGGATATGCCAACATGCGAGAAACATATAGGCTTGGATCAACCCTATGAGATGATGGAATAAACTCATGAAGTAAATGTTAAAATCAATCCACCAAACCTAAAAAATCATTGGAGAATGCACAAGGTGTAGGATCAGCCTACATAAGGTACAAGCATGTAAGAAAGAAACCCATGATAGAATCAAAAGTTTTATTGTACATATCATGGGGGGTGTTTCAAAGGAATAAGGAGAAGAGCACAAGTATTAGTGTGCATAGCATGGAGGATGTGATAAGGAAGGAATTACTAAGTATAATTGAGAGGCATCAATTGTAAAATAAACTAAGGTGAGGGGAATTTTTGAGGTACAAGGGTGGATAAATAGAAAAAGGGAAAATTTTGAGTCATATGAAGCACTTTCCTAAAGCCCAAATCAAGGAAGGTGAAGAGGTTAGCTCACAGTTGAACCTAAGTTGTCCTAGAGACAATAGAGCATCACACAAAAAGGAATGATGTGAGAGAAGAAGGGAAAAAATATTGAGAGAGGATATTGGAATGAAAATAGGTAGGATTTTTTATGAAAGATCAATCATATGAGAAATTATGATTAGGACCAAACAAGGTCTCTCCAAAGGTAGTGAAAATATAGTAGTAGTGTCCTAAGAAGGGAAGGAAAGTGCAATAATGTGCAACAGAATAAAAATAGTTTGTATATAGTTGAAAAAGGTGTAAAGTTGTATATACAAACTAGAGATAATTTAATAAATGGATTTGTGCAATATTATCCTAGATTTGATATAGAATATGCATCCATTGTGCGAGGAGTCAGGGAGGCCAATAGAGAATAAGATACATCATCCCAAATTTGATTTGGGAGGTGAAATTCATATTGAAAAAAGAAGAGAAGTCATTGTCAACCAAGGATAGGACAAGAGGAGAGGAAGGGAGATTAAAGTGGACATTAATCTAAGTGCATAAAACTAGAGGTTCAAGAACTTTAAGAAGAAAGGGTGGGAATCACTGGATTCCATGGGGACTTGAATATTATTGTTTTATAAAAAATTAGATTAGTGGTTAATCTAAGTAAGAAAAACTATTAAGTTAATTAGAATACATAAGATATACAATGATCATATATAATTTGATTACAGATTAGTATTTTTAAAAATGTGATAAAAAGGGAAAGTACTAAAAAAATGACTTAACTGGACTCAAGTTTGAATGATTATAAATTGATGGTGTGACTATGTGAGGTTACTATGAATCAAGAATAAAGATCCACATTATCTTAGGATAATGACATAATATTTATAGTTATCCATCTTATTTTATTGCTTATAAGGAGTGGCTTCATTGTTTAGGGGTTTTGACATTTGTGTAAATTTTTATAGACACACCTTCACTTGTAGGTCTTATGTGTATATTTAGATGACTTCACTTCATTGCAGGAACTGTTGTGTGTCTTATCCTTCACCCAAAACCCTAAATCAATGATAAGAGGGAAAAAATACTATAAAATGTGGGAAAAAATAAAGGGGATGGGATTGTACTTAACTTCAACACATCATGTTTTGAGCATTGTTGACATACAAATACTCTAAAGAGGGATACAAATCTATGTATTTATCCCATGTTATGGTGGTGTGTGTACTATACATGTGAAATTCTATATGTCAATGTAATATTAGTGTGATTATGTGCTTAAAAAAATGACTTTAGACCTTATTATTGTATTCATACCTAAATCAGGGTGTTTTGGGCTATAAGGACTCAAAATTGGAAAAAATATGTACTTTACTCTCAATGTGTAGTTAGATATTCTGGTGATTGCAATGATAAAAGCCTCTTAGTCATCTACTTAATGAATGGGTATAAACTATGCTTATATAGTGGATATTTGGGGTTTTCCTTAAATTAGGATTTTATATCATGTATAATGACCTATTGAGATGAATTTTAATTTGTGCAACTAGTTGTTAATTGGTGAGAGGACTGAATTGATGGCTTCAGACACAACCAGCCTATGGGATTATTTTGAAGGATTTGTTCCATCTGAGTATTAAAGATACTCAAAATGGAAGCATGAATTAGTAAATTAATGAGTTTAAGATACTTGTAATGAGGAATATGAACATTTAGTATCATATTTACCTTAAGATAGAGGGTCATCCATATAGAAGTACATGAATAATAGTTTAAAATAATGTAGGTGAGCATAGATTAAGTGTTCATAAGGGGTGGTTATAAGTGAATTATTTTAGCATTGAATATTAATTTCAATGTCTATATATAGCCCACTTTTATTAAAATAATGCATCAAAGCAAAAGTACTAGAGTAAAAAGAAGAGTGTTATACCTGATTTTACCTATGAATAATGGACTTGAATGTAGATCACATGTTGAACTATGATTCATAAAAAAATTTCAATGAAACATGTATATATCAACCCTTAGAATAAAAATATGAAATTAAAGACAAAAAAATTATAGATCAAATTACAATGAATGAGTACACCTTTTCATGTACATGAACCATTTTACTTTTTTATGCAAAATTATTGACTAGAGTGTGTGGAACCCTTGGATATTTTTTCATTAAAACACTTGGATTATATTGTGCATGCGCTAATCCTCATTGGTGAAAGAGTGTTATAAAAAAAAAAATATTAATTTAAATTAATCATTACACAACTCAAAATAGTGAAATATCTTGGAATACTTGTATTAATTCCAATATATCAATATGGCGCAAAAATTTGAATCAACAACTACAAATAGAATAAGATTCATTTTGTTACAAAACTAGTGAAAAAGAATATGAACCAAGTTTGGTGTATGAAACATATATAATGACATGAATTGTCATTCCTTATATAGAAAATGGTGCAAAAAAGATCCATAAAGTGATCATGTGTCATAGACATGCCTTCAATCTAATATATAAGTATATTGATTTTGATAACATAGTAATACAAACTGAATATTTGAATAAAACTTGTGTAAATTATAAAACACATGCCACACATGATGACAAAGTTTGAATAAAATCTATAATAATCCATGTATCAATCTAACATTATTTATGGGTAGCCACTAAAAACTATTTTTTAGATTGAGTATAATTTTGAGTATTTTAGAAAGTATTGTTTTTGATTTCTGAGATGAAAGCTTGTTACTTTAGATAATCCTAGCCTATTTCATTATATGTAGGGTTTGGTACCATCTAAATATAATTTATATGTATAAAATACATATTTAATGTGATTAAATAAAAAAATATTATTATTTTCTATTTGTGCAGTAGATTGTTGTAGCTTAGTATATAATACAAGCTATTGTGTATACCCCCTCTTTTGAGGTGAGTTGTGAAGCTTGCACAATAACTTACCTTGAAATAAAAATTATGATATAGACACCTAAATTAAAACACATTTAGTGTTGTAATTAAATTTAATTAATATAAACACACTAACTTAATCACCATCCCAAATTTAAATTTCACACTAATGTTTTTTCCCTCCCTTTTTCAAATAATTTATTAATGTATATTAATTAATTAATCATTTACACATAATTATTAAAAATTATTTTAAATCTATAATTTATACCTCATCCATACATCTCCACATGTCTTTCAACCAAATATTGAGTTATCCAACCAGCTCAACTTTCTCAACTAATTATTGAGTCATCATTGAACATTTGAACTACCTTGGTGAGTCTTCCAACTACCTTGATTCATTCCTTAGACATTTTCAACCACCAACTTTCCCATTCTCTCTCACACACATGAAAATTAGTCATCATTCATTGAGATGAGGAATCAAATCCAACTATTAATAATTAACATTATCCAATAAATTTGGATTTATTCCAACTATTCATTTTCCCACCCACAAACCTATAAATAGAAGTGTCATCATCTATTTTCAAAATCTGCCTTCAACCTATCGAATTTCTGTAAAATTCACCTTACACATCCATTAATAATACAATCTATTTGCACCCATATGCTACCCAATTAATCTTTTTTATATAGACTAATTGAGTACTCACATCTAATGAAGAAAGAGTTAATCACATGTTCATAATGGAGAAGGTGATGATTGTATTTTATACGTTTTATAAGTAACTTGTTATTTAACTTTATTTCATTATTATTTATAAATATAAAGTTTTTTTTTTATATTTAGAATAGTATTTTTATTAGTTTTAATTTCTTATCTTTCATTAGAACTCTAAATTTTAAGGTATCATATTATAGCATGCCCAAGAAACATTTCCAAAAAAAATCATTATATCCTTTTGTATTATTTATTTTGAAAGTCTAATTAACTTATTTTTTGTTGTTATATAGGTTTTAAGATAATTTGGATCCAAGTTGATTTTTATTTTTATTTTTTATGAAGCTATTTTGTTTTTTTTTAATAAAAACCACATGACTGCTAAAATAGTAGTAACTTTTAATTTTCAACCTAGGTTTTTATATTTTTTTGCAGGTTGGTTTAGCTTTAGAGTATCTCTAACTTATTAAAATTTTATGTAAATCTAAATTATATTTTAGGATATATCATAAAATTCATGGTTATTTATTTATTTTTGTTTATTTTTAAAATAAAATAAAATGATAATATATTTTTCTACAATCTGGGGGTTTTTATAGTTTTTTTCAAGTTTGATTGGATTTATACTAAAAAATAACTATCAAAATTTAGTGAAAATTTAGATCGTATTTTAAGATATATTGTCAAATTTGTGGATGGTAATTTTAATTTTATTTTCTAATTTTTTAAACTTTTAATAATGTATATTTTTTTGTTAACATTTTGGTTAGCTTGCAGGTTCCTTGGGTTTCCTAGCTCTTCAGAAATAAACTACTAATTGTTTTATATAGGATGCTTGAGAATGAAATGAAGAGTAAAACCAAAAATAAATTTTTTATTGTTGTTAACCTTTATTTTTTTAAGTATTTTTTATTTTTATAAGTTTAGTAATTAAATCACATTTTCATTTCTTATAAATATTCCCTGTTTGTATCACATAAGGTTATGCATACTTTTTACTTGTGTTACATTAGTGATGATACTCAAAAATAAAAAAATAACTCTTGTAAATTTTTATTATCTATGTTACACTTGTGTGTATGCTCTTTATTTATTATCATATTGGTGATGATACATTAAAATTAGAAACAAGTGCCAACCTCTTTTTTATTTTTCTAGGAGGTATATTGACTTAGATTTCACCACCACATGGTAGTTTGTATCCTATTTACTAGTGGGATATATAAATCAAGGATTAATTATTTCAATTATCTAAGTAGTGATGTCTATTAATAACACCATGATTTGAGAGGCTTCCATGTTCTAATACCCATGGTTTCAACATCAATCTCAAAGTTTGACACATTGAGATTAGACCCATTTGTGTGCATCTATTAAATTAGATTTTTCCATGATATTAGGGCTCAACCTAATAAAATATATATAGAGGAATCCCTTTTAGATAAGCTTTTAAAAATATTAATCCTAGGATATCCATTTTAGCCATTTGAATTTTAGTGCACCAATAAATGGTTAGCTCCATAAAGTTACTCTAAAATTATACTTGAAATAGGGTTAAGTGGGCTATGGGTATGGTTATACCTCCATATTTAGTGATCTAAAATATCAAGCTGACACTTTCCATCAGATAAATCAATAGATATGAGAGCCCTACAAGAAATTCCAGTCATTTTACCGAGTTTTATCCCTTTATATGACTTGATGTTTCTTTTTGGTTAAATTAGAGCTTTCTTGATCTTTTTGTTCCATTTTACCTCCTTGTGAATAACACATAATTGAATTTTTTGTGTTTGAAAACCATGTTTGAAGACTTTAAAAATTAAAATCATAAAATCAAGAAAGAAAGTATAAAATTCAACTTCTTATCAAACATTTATAATTTCAAGTTATTCTTTAATTTTATAGCTTTTAAGTCAAACTTTCAAAGCAATGCCTCCCATTACAAGATAAATAGTATTATTGAATAATCCTAAGTTTAGTGAACAACCTTTTAGAAATGATCCTTTCTAATTATAATCAAGACCATCATGTTGAGATCAATGAAAATGTTGATGATGAGGGACCCTATCAAAAATGAACATACCCATGAGGTAGCTTTGCTTAAAAATCCACCATCCAAAATCACAGATTATCTTCTAGAAAATAAAAATGAGGTTTTGTTACAAATTTTGGTTCTAGGAGCCAAGTTTCATTTAGATTTTGATCTCAATGACTTATCACTCTTAATTTCAAGGAAAGAAACTATACCTCTAATCTAAGAAAAGGAAACATATAGTGATTCCTTAGGGAATAGCAAATCATGTATAGGTTCTAATAACACTAATCAACATGTCTCCTAAACTTACATGGATAAATTCAAGACAATTATAAATGAAATAACTCAATAAATCCATGCCTTTTCCATTTAATATAATTTAAAAAAATTAGAAATGGAAATAGTTAAGCTTAAATCTAACATGCCAAATAATTCTCTGATCAATCAATTAACAAATCTAATCCTAATTTGAATACATATTATAATTTATATCAATAAATCAATCCAAAAATAAATATTAATTAAAATGCACATTTGAATTTAAATCAATCAATTAATCATAATCATAATCCAAATTTTAATGTGTATTCAAATTCAAATCAAACCCCCAATCCAAATTCTAATGTCTATTCAACTTTAATCAACAATCCAAATCAGAAAGCAAATGTCAATTTTAATACCAATCTAACCAAACAAAACCAAAATCAAAGTTCAAATGTCAATTTGAATTCCAATCCAACCAATCAAAATAAAAATTATAATTTTAATTTTACTTCAAATTATAATCCAAACAATCAAAATCAAAACCAACATTTCATTTTAATTACTAATACCAATTCATTTACCAATCCAAATCAGTTCAAAATACAATCATACAATCCACTTTTAAATCCCAAATCAGACCAAATATATCCATTCAAGGATACAACATTTATAAAATGATGAAAAAATATGAAAGAAAAGATCCAAGGGTTAAAATATGGTAGTTATTCCAAAAACAAACAATTTTATTTTGAATAAAATTGTCCACACCTATTTGACATTACTATGATGATGGTACCCTTTCCTTCACACTTTGGATGGCTAAAGTTTGATAATTATAAAGGAAAAGGATATCCTATAGAATATATTAAAGATTTTTATATGACATGATCGTATGTTTCTTATAGAAATGATTATATATTAAGAATCTTTCCATGCAAACTAGGGGGGTTAAGCCCTAGAGTGTTTTTTACACTTACCTAATGAACCAATTACAACCTTTGAGGAAAATTTTATAATGTTTAATGTATATTGACCATATTATTCATATATAAAACCAAATAATGTAGTGGCAATACTTTTATCTCCTTATTGTAAAGGTGGCGCAAGCCATTTCCCATGGTTACCTCCCAAAAAACAACTTTCAACTATCTTTACAAATAATCTTAATTCAAAATTGTCCTATCAATTACAAATATATTTTGATACATCCTTTGATAAAATCCTTGAAAGAGGAGTTCAAATTGAAAGATATTTAGTTTCCAAGGGTGCCATAAAAATATTTAAACAAAATAATTCTTCTTCAAAGCCAAACTAAAATACTAAGTATTAAGCAACAAAAAATAAAATGGTAGGATATGGTGTAAATGATGTTTAAAAAAATTCAAAACACCAAAAATATCAACAATATTTCCATACCAAGTGTTCAAACTTGATAAGGTAGTCTAAAATGCAAATTCACTCCTTTGGGAATGTCATGTGATGTAGTCTTTCAAAATTTGGTAGACACAAACATGATAAGTTCCCCCATACTAAAACCTTTGATGAAAATGTTCAAAAACTTGAATGTTACAAATATAATAAATATTATTACTATCATAAATCAAATGTCATTCCATGAACCATTACATAATACTCAAACACTATATCCCAAATCTTATTACTAATGGTGATATAGTAGTAGAGGATGATGCATCAACTTTAAATAATAAAAAATTATGGATATATCAAAATCATTTTTCAAAACATGAACAAGGGATCACTAAGAAATAACATATTCAAAATCAAATGAAAAATGTTAATCAAACTAATAATCTATTTGATTCTATAATTAATCACATTGATTTTATGGATCATCATGTTTCTGTACTTAAAATTAAATCCAAATATTATGCCATCATGATGAGATGTGATAATATTACCCTTCCAAGTGTCCCTTTACTCACTTTCAAAGGAAAATATAGAATCATAAAGCAACTTGAGAAAATTCCATCCCAAATTTCCATCTTGGAACTTCTCAAGACATCTCCCACACAAAAAGACATTTTTTTATAAAACCTTCCAATAATCCAAATTTTAAGAAGATATAAATCTATCCAACTTATAAGAAATTGTAGGGAAATTTTCATCGAACAATCAAGTGACTTTTAACCACTCAAAATTTTCATCCATGTGTTCATCTCATAATTTTCCATTGTACATATATGTCTTCATTTCCAAACATAAAGTGAAAAAGGTGTTTATAGAAAATAGGCAGGCCTAAATCTATGTACATTAAGTTTATTGAAGCATTTGGGACATTCTAGGTAGCATTAGAGCCTAAAACCATTACTATAAAGGCATATGATAGCAATGATTGCAAATCGATGGGAAAATATTATCTTCCACTTATGGTAGAAGTTATCATTCAAGAAACCCTCATCCATGTTCTTGATCTATATATCCCATGTACCCTATTTCTTAGTTATCCATGGATCCATGCCATGAATGTCATTCCATCCATCTTCCATCAATGTTTAAAGTTCTCATGGTGGTATGGAAATTACCATTCTAGGTGATCCTCAACCCTTTTATTATTACAAACTATTGGAAGGGAGATATCAAAATTCTAATTATTTACCATTTACTAAAGATACTTATGATTCTACTAAAGATTCATTAAATCTCTTTGATTATATCCATCCTAATGAATTACTCTCTACATCCACCAATCAACCATTAACATCCACAAATCCACCATCCACATCCAAGTTTGCATGTCTAACATCTTTATTTTCCATTATGGAAGTAGGTACATGAGAATATCAAATTCATGATGCCCACTATCTAGGAAATATTCATATGTCCCCCAATAATCATGGTAGGACCCATCTTAGAAAATAACATAAGTCATTCATAAGATTGGAAACATTAATTTCATGGAAGGCAGGTTACTTTATGAAGAACAAATTGATTATTCAAACCCCTCTAGGCTATATTTAGATGAATTAGCTACATTTTTCCAAAGTAATAAATATCCTATACCCAAATCAATTATGTGTAATATCATGAACTATAAAGGAAAATTTATTGGTCTCCATGAATAAGGTGTCATCAAACCTATAATCTCCACAACACATGAAGCCTTTCAAGGTATTTAATTTAAACCATATAGTGTGAACATATGCAATTATAAAACTAATTCATCTTCCACATTTGAGAAAGCCTCTTCATACACTGACACACATTCCATTTATTACCATTTTGAAGACTTATCCATCACCAACTTATGTCATGATAATGTCATTTTGACCCTTGAGTTATCCTTTCCATAACTAGGACAAAAAATAACCACCCTCGATTGATCATTTTTATAATGATGAGGCTATTTGAGCTTTTGGGGATTAGAGATCATAATAAGGGTTTTTCAAATCAATTAGATAATTTTTCATACTCTAAGGAACTTAAAACATCTACTCATCAACATCATCCCACAAATATTATAGTTTGGTTGATAGAAATATTAGACGATGAAGCTCTAAATTAAAAAAAACTTTAATGAATACATTCCCAATCAACAAGATCTTGAGGAGGAACTTAATATTCATCCATTTACAAAAAAGTTTCAAAAGTAATCTACTTTATTAATTGAAAATACAATTAAAATCAATATTGGAACAAAATAACATCCTAATATTGTGAATCTTGTTACTTTTCTTAATCCAGAAGACCAGTACGCTTTGACTCTACTCAAAGAATTTGTGGATGTGTTTGCATGGTCATATGTAGACATCCCTAGATTAGATCCTTCACTAGGTTGTTCATCACATTATTGTACATAAAGATGAAAAAATATTCAAATAGAAACTTATAAAAATGCATTTAAATGTGGTTCTACTCATGAAAGAAGAGTTACAAAAATAGTTATAAGTTGGATTCATATGAATAATAAATTACTCAGAGTAGATATCTAATATATTAATAGTATTTAAGAAACCACTAATGATCATAGTCTACACAGATTTTAGGTTTATCAATAAAGCATGTCCTAAAAATGAATTTCCTTTACCAAACATAAACATAATTATTGATTCCATGATGGGTCATGAGATGTTGTCCTTAATGTACAGTTTTTTAGGTATAATCAAATTAAAATAGATCCTAAATACCAACATAATACAAAATTTAAAACACCTTGAGGCACATTTTTATATCAAGTAATCCCATTTGGACTCAATAATACTGGATCCACTTATCAATGTGAAATGATAATTATCTTTCATGATATGCTCCATGATATCATTCAAGACTATGTAGATGATATTTTGGCAAAATAAAAAACTAGAGTAGATCATCCTATGGTAATATGCAAAAAATTAAAGATTGAGAGAGTAAAAGGTTCATCTCAATCCAAAAGGTGTGTGTTTTGGGTTACTTTAGGTAATATCTTGGGTTTCATTGTATCACAAAGAGGTATAGAGCTAGATCCTGCAAAGGTCATAACTACCATAGAAATTCCTCCACAAACAGATCTCAAGTAGCTTCATAGTTTTTAAGGTAAGAAAATCCATCCAAATATTCATATCATAGCTTTCATAAAAATGTCATCTTTTCACATTTATTCTTAAAAATAACATTGTGTTTCATTGGAATGAGGAATGAAAATGATCATTTGCAAATCTTAAAAATAATCTAGCAAATCCACTGATCCTAATTCCACCAACACTAGGAAAACCTTTACTCCTATATATTTCAACAACATAATATGCATTGGGGGATTATTAGCATATCATGATTAACATGGAATTGAAAAAGCAATGTATTATCTAAGTATAACCTTGGTATCCTATGAACTAAATTATTATTCCATTGAGAAAACATGTCTAGTTGTTTTTTTTACTTCACAAAACCTTCACTATTACATGCTCAATAATAAAACCAAAATCATTGCCTAAATTGATCCACTTAAGTATCTCCTTTCCAAATTATCTCTAAGAGGGATAATGGATAATTGGAGTATGCTTCTTAGTGAGTTTGATATAGAGTGTCTTAATCAAAAATATATAAAAGGAAAATTACTTGTATATAAATTTATAAATCACCATTGATAGATGTCAATACTCTCATTATGAATTTTCTAGATAAAGAAAGCATGCCTTTAGATGAATCACTATAGTGGAAGTTTTATTTTGATGGGACGTCTAAAGTCATGTATTGGGGGAAAGTATTTTTATCATCACTCCACAATGAGATCTCATTACAAAATGATTTTTGATAGGATTCCCTTGTACCAATAACATATTAGAATATGAATCTCTTGTTTCTCAACTCAAACTTTTAATTTATGGGAACATGCATCTTTAAATTTTTAGAGATTCCCAAATAATCATCAAACAAGTAAATGATGAATAGAAAACTAAATATGATAGGCTAATTCATTATAAATGGATGGTGGATAGTCTTAAATAATGATTTTAGTTCATACAATTTTAACAAGTTCTTCAAGTAAAAAACATTGTATCTAATACCATGACCATGATTGGTCCTCTCCTTGACATAAATCCAAATGATAGTCATAACCAGTTCTTTGTAGAGTAATTTATGTGTCAAGCGTATGATAATCCTAAATATAAAATAGCTTGTGAGGTTGTTGGTCCTACTTCCCCTTGATACTAGGATATATACACATACCTCCATGATAATGTGATCCCTCCCAACTTATCCCAAATCACAAGAAGTCCTTCATCCAATGACCTTCTTATTTTACCATCCTCAGTAATAGATTATACCATAAGGGTTATGATGGAACTTTATTATGGTGTTTAAACTCTAAATAGGTAGCCTTAGTAATTAAGTTCATAATGGTATTTTTGGTGCTCATACTAGTGGCATGGCCCTTGCAAAAAAAAATTTACGTGTTAGATATTATTGGCCAATGATGAAATTTAATTCATGCTAATATGTCATAAAATGTGTCCTTTTCCAAAAACGTGGTGACCTAATCTATATCCCATCACAAATATTCCAACCCATTATCACTCTATGTCCCTACTCCACATGGGGGTTAGAACTCATTGGAAAGATAAATACCAATTCTTTTGATGGTAACAATCATATAATCACCACCACTAAGCACTTTACTAAGTAGGTTGAAGTTATTCCATTAACCTATGTAAATGGCAAAAAAATTTACAAGTTTATCCTAAACCACATTATTTAACATTACAGTGTCCCTTCTAACATTATATCACATAATGGTAAGTATTTAAAAAACAAAGATATCAAGATCTTTTTCTAAAAGTACCATATGAAGCACAAATGGTCCACACCATACTATCTCCAAGATAACAGTCAAGCATAGGCATCAAACAAAAATATTCTAAAAATCCTTAAGCATGTTGTAAATGATGTTGGATATGATTGGAATTTATAGTTTTACCTTGCTTTATGGGCTTACCAGACTAGCATCTCCATAGGGGCAACCATGTATTCCCTTATTTACAACATTGAGTCCATATTACCTATTTAAATTGAGCTTACCTATTAATAATCTCTATACAAAACATTAGTGATGAAAAATCCTATCACATCTTAACTTTACATGAGTTCGATCTCCTGAATGAGAAAATTCTTAATTCCCTTAACTATCTACAAGCCTATCAAAAAAATCTTCATTGTAGCTATAATAATAAAATTAGAGTAAGATAGTTTGAAACTAAATATCTCATTCTAAATGAAAAATAATGGAACACCAGTGTTAATCATGAAAATAAAGGCAAGTTTTAACCTAATTGGGTAGCTCCATACATCATCATTATGAAATATGGATCAGGTGCTTACAAACTAGGTATAAAAGAAGGAGAAAAACTTGATAAACTAATGAACATAATGCACTTCAAGTGCTTCCATGCCTAAATTTTTATAGTGTTGTATATATGTAGAGAGAGAGAGAGAGAGAGAGAGAGAGAGAGAGAGAGAGAGAGAGAGAGAGAGAGAGAGAGAGAGAGAGAGAGAGAGAGAGAGAGAGAGAGAGAGAGAGAGAGAGAGAGAGAGAGATAAATAAAAATAGAAATAAAAATAATATGTCCAAAAGTAAAATCCAATCTTATGGTGCTTTGGATAAGTACCATGGTGAAAACTAGTTTATGGAACCATATGTAGATGATTGTATATATACACCCTAGTCACCTAGGAGAATCCCATAGCACTACCATTCATCCTTTATCCATTTTTATATATCCCTATTCATTTATGTATATCCCATCCTTTCAATTTCATATGACATTTTAGTTTAAGGTTTGATCTTCATGTTACATGGCCACCCCTTTGCTCATGGTTTCAATAGAATCCTGTACATAATCCTTAGATAAATCATTCATCCATGCACCAAAAGATCACTTATATATAATAAAACCCCATAATACATAATATTTTTTTAGGAGAACACCTTTCATCTAATCATCACCATCTTACCTAACATCATCACTTTCCATTTATTCCCTCTTTGAGATAACTACATTGGCCCGAAGTCCACATAAAATATGTAGGTAATGCTTTGATATATGTGGTATTTAGGGTCAGCTCGGACACTGCCATCACCCAAAAAAATAATATCTAAAAACATTATAAAATCTGCAAAAATACAAAAAACTAGTAAAACCAATCCAAAAACAAAAGTGTCCTTAGTCAACTTACCCTAGTTATCCTTTTCATGATTACCCATTAGATGGTTAACATTGTCTAAGATCTCATATGTCAAAAGGGTTCTAATCTAATGAATTACATCCAAAAATAAATTTTTTTACTTGTTTTTATTGTTTACTTTATTGTTTTTTTATACACATTGTGTGTTTTACTTGCTTGCATAGTTGTTTTTTACTTACCTTCCTTAATTTTATTGTTGTAAACACTTTTTTTTATCTTTTTTTCAATTTTTGCTCTCTGTTGAGTCTAAATCACTATGAACATTACAAATGGTTTTATTATGCTCTTTTATATCATGATTTACTAAGTATTCAAATTATGATTCTATTTGATGCGTATAACACAACAGACATCATGGTTTTTTTTGTATCATTGGCACATATTATCTTTAGCAACATAAAAAAAAGGTTGCTCAATTCATGTCAAAATATAATGTTAAAAATCTTATTGGAGCTCTAAATAAATCTTATAAAAAAACAATAATCTAAATCATCAAATTTTCATAAACAAATTCATATATACTTTTAAATTATTTCTTCATCAATGCTTAAAAACTAGCATGTGTGAAATATTAAAAAAATAGACAATCACATAAATTTTTTATCCATCTAATACATCTATTAAAGTAAAACATACATAACATATGTGGAAATATAACATGAATGACATACCATAAATAACCATGTGTGTGTGTGTGTGTGTCTACACACACACACACACACACACACACACACACACACACACACACACACACACACACACACACACACACACACACACACACACACACACACACACACACACACACACACACACACACACACAAAGGTCTATTCATACATAAAATGTGTCTCATGTACATCTATAAAATGCATACACATTGGTACATCTAAAAAATTATCTATCATCCATCCCCCATATCTTGATTTATCCCTATGTAAGAGGTGATACTTACTCCTTTATAACTTATGATATACTTGGATGTTATTGATATGATGCTTATCAGTTGGTATCCACTCCATTTTTCTCTTATAACCCATAACAAAATCAACACTAGGTGGCTAATCACACAAATGACCAAAATAAATTTTCAAACAATGAAAATTTTAGTTGCCCCCTACCCCTATACATTCACCTACCCCATGCATTTATTTCACTCCACCTCTAAGCTTATTTTATCTAAATTTACAATCAATCATTTTATTTTATTTTCCAATCATACTACCAGTTAATCAGATTACTCAATATCTTTATTTCAGTGTGCAAATCAATCTAGCAAAAATTTATCACTCATCCATGGAAATTTTATTTCTCTTTTTTATATACCATAGCTTACCAATTAGATATATCATTCCCACATCTGACCTCATGTACAAATAATTTATGAGCCACAATCTAAGTATGTAACTTGCAAAGGGGAAATTTTATTTGTCTAATCCACTCCCTAGCACCGATCCACTTGGGGATAATAATTTTACATGTACTTCAACTCCTGTAAGCATTTTATCAAGACTCAATATTATGTTCAATGGTAGTCTTACCTACATTATATATATATATATATATATATACATATATATATATATATATATATACATATATATATATATATATATATATATATATATATATACATATATATATATTATGTAGGTAAGACTACCATTGAACATAATTGTGAGTCTTGATAAAATGCTTACAGGAGTTGAAGTACATGTAAAATTATTATCCCCAAGTGGATCGGTGTTAGGGAGTGGATTAGACAAATAAAATTTCCCCTTTGCAAGTTACATGCTTAGATTGTATATATATATATATATATATATATATATATATATATATATATATATATATTATGTAGGTAAGACTACCATTGAACATAATTGTGAGTCTTGATAAAATGCTTATAGGAGTTGAAGTACATGTAAAATTATTATCCCCAAGTGGATCGGTGCTAGGGAGTGGATTAGACAAATAAAATTTCCCCTTTGAAAGTTACATGCTTAGATTGTATATATATATATATATATATATATATATATATATATATATATATATATATATATATATATATATATATATATATATATATATATATACCATTGAACATAATTGTGAGTCTTGATAAAATGCTTACAGGAGTTGAAGTACATGTAAAATTATTATCCCCAAGTGGATCGGTGCTAGGGAGTGGATTAGACAAATAAAATTTACCCTTTGCAAGTTACATGCTTAGATTGTGGCCCATGAATTATTGGTACATGAGGTCAGATGTGGGAATTATATATCTCATTGGTAAGATATGGTATATAAAAAAGAGAAATAAAATTTCCGTGGATGAGTGATAAATTTTTGTTAGATTTGCACACTGAAATAAAGATATTGAGTAATCTGATTAATTGGTAGTATGATTGGAAATAAAATAAAGTGATTGATTGTAAATTCAGATAAAATAAACTTAGAGGTGGAGTGAAATAAATGCATGGGGTAGGTAAATATATAGGGGTAGGTGGCAACTAAAATTTTCATTGTTTGAAAATTTATTTTGGTCATTTATGTGATTAGCCACCTAGTGTTGATTTTACTATGGGTTACAAGAGAAAAATGGAGTGGATACCAATTGATAAGCATCATATCAAGAACATCCAAGTATATCAAAGGTTATAAGGGAGTAAGTATCACCTCTTACATAGAGACAAATCAAGATATGGGGGATGGATGATAGATAATTTTTTAGATGTACCCTAGGGAGTGGATTAGACAAATAAAATTTCCCCTTTGCAAGTTACATGATTTCATTTCACACGTCCATCCACACCCATTCTCCCATATGGACTATTTAGGGGGCATCATTCATAATCATTTATAACTACCTGGGGCATCATCATTATACATCCATTTTCACTCTACTTTTTATTTATTCTTTGAAAAGGTATTGTTTATTCTAGTTTAAAGATGGTTTAAAAGATGGGAAAATGTAGACACCTAAATTCTACCATATTTAGTGTCATAATTAAATTTTTAATGTGGACACACTAATTCAATCACCATCTCAAATTGAAATTCCTAACTAATATCATTTCCCTACCTTTTTTAATAATGATATTAATTAATTAATAATGTAAACATAATTATTCAAAATTAATTAAAATCTAGAAGTTCCACCTCATCCATACATTTTCCACACTTCTCTCAACCAAACATTGAGTCATCCAACCAAATCCTTAACTTTATTAATCAATTATTGAGTCATCATTGAACATTTCAACTTCCTTGGTGTGTCGTACAACTACCTTAACTCATTCCTTAGATATTTTCAACTATCAACTAACTTTCCCATTTTTTTTCACATACATGGGAATTAATCATCATCCATTGAGATGAGGACTCAAATCCAACCATTAATAATTAACATTATCTAATTAATCTGGATTTATCCCAACCAATCATTTTATCATCTATAAGCATATAAATGGAAGTGTCATCCTCCATTTTCAATATCTAACTTCAAGCTATCAAATTGATATCAAATTTAAAATTCACATCTATTGAGAATCTAATCTATTTACACCCATATGCTACCCAATTCACCTTTTTTTAGAGTAATGAAATGAGCACCGACATCTAATGAAGCAAGAGTAAATCACATGTTCACAATGGAGAAGTTGATAAGTGTATTTTACATGTTTTATATGTATCTTATTATTTATATTTATTTCATTATAGTTTCTTAATCTAAGGTTTAGTTTATATTTATAATATGATCTGAATTAGTTTCAATTTACTATTTTGCATTAGAACTTTAAATCTTTAGCTATCACATATGCAAATGATGTTATATAAAGATTCAATTCTGGAGCAATAATGATAACATTAGAAATCATGGCATCATAGTGATAATATGAGTAATATAATAATTTATGATAGATGCAAATCCAAGGATACATAGTGTCACATCTAGATAGATGTTAGAAATTAAGCATGTAGTGAACAATATAAAATAAATAGGTGAAGATGCATGATGTCCATCATGGCATGAAATTAGAGAGATGCATGATATCCATCATGGTATCTAAAATTTGAAAAAAATGTAGTAGCCAAGGGTTATGGCCATGATGCACACATAAAGAGTATAGGTAAGAGCACACAAAACACATAAGAATGCCAAAGGGCCACATACACAGGACATAATCAAATGTCACACAAACACATAATAACACATAATTATGTCATCTTCATTAGAATGTTTTATCAAAATTTATATTAGGGGTTAGTATAATTAAGATAAATAGTTGAGTAAATAAACATACATAATATATATAATGTTCATGCATAAACTAATTACAACTTACTATTTCTAGAAATGTTCTAAAAATAGAAATTACTAAAAGATAAATGACTTAGCTTGACTTGGGTCTATAGAGCTATAACAATGCATTTAAACTAATTGTGTGACTGTGTAAGGTTATTATGAATTAGGAAGAAGGCTAAACACTATTTTGGAATAAGATTACGTTGTTTTGAATTTGCTAGCCTGCATTATTATCTATAGGGAATGACTTCCTCTTTTAGGGGATTTAACCTCAGTGTAAATTTTGGTAGATGAACCTTTTTTTGTAGGGCTTGTGTGTCTATTTAGATGTTTTTACTTCAATGTGGGAGCTAGTGTGTGACTTATTCTTCACTCAAAGCCATATCTCAATGCCAATAGGGAATAAATACTATAAAATAGGGGCAACAGTCAAGGGGATAGGGTTGTGCTTGACTTCAACAATGCATGTGTTGAGTGTTACCTACATACCAATACTATGAAGAGGGATCAAAATCCATGTAGTTATCCTAGGCTACATTGGCATTGTACAATACTAGTGAAATTTTATATGATGGTGAAATCTTAGTTTGATTATGTCCTTGAAAAATTACTTATCACCTTAATAATGTATTTAGACCTAATTCATAGATTTATAGGCTATAAGGACTCCAAATTGGGAAAATTAGGTACTTTAATGTTAATGTGGAGTTAGATGTTCTGGTGATTGCAATGATAGAAGCATCTTTGTCATATACTTAAAAATGGGTAAAATTGTATGGATATAGTGGAGCTTTTATGATTTACTTGAATTTGGGTTGTGAAATATGTGAAATGACATGTTTAGATTAATTTTAATTTTGGAAACTAGTTGTAAATTGGTGAGAGGATGAAACTAACAATTTCATACATGATTAACCTAAAACATTGTCTTAAAGGAGTGGTTTTGTGTTATACCCCACTAGAACTAACTCAAACAACATTATTTTTTTACAAACCTTACTGCTAAGATTAATTATATCCATTATTTTAAAACCTAAAAACTAAATGAAGTTTAAGTAAAGATGTATAAATCACATCAACCCACTGGCATAATAAATCACATTTAGTACTCAAGCATTAAACACATCATTAAGGTGAAAAATTGTTCATCTAAGATTTAATGTATATCAAGTAATACAAATGCAGATATAATCCATGAATCAATCAAATAAATTATCACATCCACTACTATTTGAAATTTAGAATGTTTGTATAAGTATACAACCTATAATTTGTTTGTTATACATCCATAATAAGGTATAACATGGTACTGCATCAAATATACATAATGATCATATAAAAGTACAATATGAGATACAAGAATAGATCCATAATCCATCATTTAACATGAGTTTAATTCCATCTAGTTGAATCAATTGACAGAGGGAGAGCATCATTCAAATGATTTACCTCCAACCACATATCAATGGTCTTCCACATGCCTCCATTTTAGGAGTGACCCTACCCTTCCTAGATGGGTAGATAAGAATAATGTAGATATCGAGAAATAACCAAAACCTATGTGTGTACTAACACTATTACATACAAAAATAAAATGGACCATGCAATCCTTCCTTTATATAAATGACATAATTAAATCATGTCAACTAGAAGTACAATGAAATGACAATGTGTCAGCTATAACATTACATTGACCAAAGTTTTCATTATAGAATTTAAATATAACAATCTGAGTCATTTTCACTCACATATAACTCTCTGCTACTAAATCATACATCATGATATCAAGAGGTATGGATATGAATTATCCAATGGTATACTCATATATGTAACTCTTGTTATCCATACATAACATACAATTAAATATTTAAAAATGTATCAATAAATAATAAGCAATAATGAAGATATCAACATTCACAACCAAATACCCAATTTAACCTCATACAAATATGTCAACAAGCTAGAATAAGAATAAGTTTTTACAATATTTTATCTCAAAATATCCTTCTAATATAATTCCCATAAGTTAAAATAACACTAAATTCTCATTTATCAATTTATTTAATGATAATTAGATCAAGATCAATTTACTTATGCTTCCCTCCTAATCTTAACAATTTCTGTGTATAATGCCCAAAAGTAAAACATAGATAACATACAATCAACATTAATGTATTTTGTTGACAACACCCTAACATAACTAATATATGAATATGATCAATACACATCATAATTCAATTATTATGATCTTGTCTATACTACAATATAATGCATAAATAAATTGTACTTAGTCAGGTATAATTTGGACTTCTTCCCAAACATTTATTTCTATGCTATGTTTTAAATGGACCTTAATTGCATAGTAATCAAAGGGAAACATACAACTTATATTCTTGTTACATGACTACTCATTAACCCATTACATGGATTTTAATAATTTTTTCCTATTCTGGATACAATTTATATTTTTATCTCACACTAGTAGTTCTTTATATGCTAATGACCCATTCTTTGAGATGGGAAATATATTATACTATCTAGTGCTCAAGTTTTTAAATCAGAATATTTGTATTCACACAAGAATAATTTTTAATTTAATGTGTTTACAAAAATAAATATTCACACGTAAATTATCATATCCCAACCTATACATATTGAGTTTACACAGACTATTCCATGTCATAATATTTCTATGAATCCTATAGGTCTATCATAGAAACATATATATATTTTTTCATAAATTTAATGTCTAAAAAAATACAAAACTTCATATAATAGTCCCTTAATCATATTCTATAGGATTATAAAGAGATAATCTCAGTCAAATTCCTCAAGACAATCATACCTACAAACCTGCATATTAATATCTCAAGTTCTATGTCTCTTGGTATTTAGAGTTATTTTCATAAAAAACATTTAATATAAAAAGCAACTAATAGATCTTGAATATAATATTCATGATTACTCCTAGGAAGTCCTTTGATAAGATTATTAATCCCACTATGCTCAAGTCATTCCCTATAACATAAACCCAATAAATTATAACATTCTTAACCACTATATGAGCATAAACAAATCGACTTCTATCCAGTGTCAAGATGCTTCCATTCTAAAGGTAAGTATATGCATATATATTGTAATGGAAGACCTATGTGAACCCATATTACTCAAAATATAAATTTTTAGGTTAACCAAAGAAAACCCTACACTCTATTTCAAATAATATAGCTTTTAACCAATAGTTTCATACTCTTTTAATGGTTGAAATCCATCCCCATTGGCCTTTGGATGGAACTATGTTTTGTACCAAGTCAATAGGGATGAAACCCTGTTACTTTTGCATCTAGATTAAGTTCACCCACATTCTAATTAAAATGGATATATATTTATTCAAGTCATAACCAAGTATTCCTAAGCTTGTTTTGACATGAAAACCCATCTTCAAAACAAAAACAAGAAAAACATCAAGTATATTTGATCTTATCTAAACTTGGCCTACCTAATAATTGTAATGCCTTTCCATTTGAGATGGAATATAAGTCCCATTTTTTTTATTATAACCTTTGTTCTTTAAGATTCCTTCCCTTATTTACCTCTTTCCTCTCTTGATAATGTTCTCACCTCCTTATTGCCCTACTTCACATATTTACCATTTTTTACATGATTGGCATAGTTTCTAATAGACTCCCCTTCTCTCTACCTCTAAACCTCATTTATAATTCCTTAATTAATGTATAACTCCATTCCTCAATTCCCCTCATAGTTATTCCTCTATTGTATGTATGTCTAGTGGCCAAAAATCTCCATGTATATAAAAAGTCAACCTTATCATCATAGCAAACCCTAACTCTTTTCCCCTAATTTTGGTAAAACACATTGTTCACAAAAAGTATCAAAACTTCCAATAATATATTAATTCGAAACAATTACTACTCAAATGCAAACTTTTGAATTAAAATAATAAACAATTATCATAGGGGGGTTTTTTTTTAATCATAGATCCTCTTTTGGTAACAAGACCCGAAAGGGGTAAGATTTTAATAAAACATTGCTTCAAAATAAGATAGGCATTCCAAAAAATTTAACACATCATTCCTAGCATATTCTCAAATGCATAAAGAAGCCTCATTACTATCATATTTCAATCTAAATGACATTTTTACTGCATTTCTACCACCCTAAAGACAACATACAAAGAAATATCATTCAAATGAATGTAGGCATGCATTACTAAATATAGTTATAAAAATTAACCTATACCAAATTTATTCAACATATTCAATCAACCATATAGTTATAAATATAAGAAAACATTCATTCAGTCCTACTGTGGTGTGTACAAGTTCCTTATATTTTCTTCCTACCCCCAATGTAACCATCTACTCCCCCCTCTTTGATGATACTCCCCCTCCACACTATCATTGAGGTTGGAAAATATTATGCATCTAACTCAAAAAATAAACATGTAATTAGTCCACATCATGATAAAAAAGCAACATGAAATCATAATAACTACTGAATATAATAGGCCAATGAAAATCATGAACATAATCCTAATATAATAGCTCATCAAAACTAATATATATGTCCTCAAACAACATAAATAATCTAGCTCACAATGAACATCAAATCTATCAATAAAAAACACATAATCCACTAAATAATGTCTCAAATAACCATAGGGAAAAACTTGATGTAACATCCTTCCCCCTAAAACTAGTCATAATCTCGATGACACTTATTTCAAACAAAAGTTATGAAATTTAACTAAGTTCAACATAGTTTTTTAAAATGTCTTAGTTGAAAATAAATGATGTTTAAAAAAGTATTTTAAGTAAAGAAATGAGTAAACATCTTTAAAAATTCCTCATAATCCTCCTATGAATCACTATCCTCATAATATTGGTAATAATAGATCTTGCACTATGATACCTCTCTATTACTCAAGCTAAGCTTGGGAGTATTAATTATTATTGGTTCTAGTATGATCACCCTTAGATACTAAGCTTGTAGTGCATTCTAATCCAAAACATGTGTAGGATAAATAATATACTTATTAAGATATGAAACATGAAAAACATTATGTATTTATGAAAGAGATGGTGACAATGTAAGTTTATATTCTATAGGATTGATTACTTTTAAAACCTCAAATGGTCCCACATATCTAGGTGATAGCTTTTCTAATTTACCAAAATTTATTAAACTCTTTTAGGGTTTTACTCATATAAAACTTTATCCTCAATAGAGAACTGCCTTGCTATTATTTTTAGATCATCATAGATTTTATGTCTATCATTGGATTCAGCCAATATTTTCCTTATCAATTTCACTTTCTCTTCCACTTTATAAAGCATGTTGAGTCCTAAAACCACTCTATCTTCTAGTTCATCCCAATTGATGGGTTTTCTACATTTTTTACCATATAATGCCTCAAATGGATCCATATTTATAACTATTTGATAGGATTTGTTGTAAATAAATTCTAATAATGGAAGATAATATTCTCATTTTTATTATTGGTCCATGCAATAAACTCTCAATAGATCCTCCAGGATCTAATTTATCTTTCCTTTTTGCCCATCTATTTTTGGATGATAAGTTATACTAAAATTTGATTGAGTTCCCAATGAAAAATTTAAATCTTTCTAAAACTTGGAAGTCATTTTTGGGTCCCTATCCAAAATAATATTTTCAAAAAACCCATACAATCTATAATTTTTTTTCACAAACATTTTTTCAAACATAGGTGCATCATCAATTTTATTACCAGGGATAAAATGAGCTACCTTAGTTAATTTATCTACCACAATCAAGATCATATCATGATGATTTATGGATATAGGCAAACCTTTAACAATGTCCATGTTGATCACCTACCATTTCCATTCAAGTAATAAATGTGGTTATAATAACCCAGTTGGATACATGTGTTTAAACTTGACGCATTAACACTCCAAGCATCTAGAAATAAAATCAACTACATCTTTCTTAAGTCTTTTTTAAAAATATATAGGTTTTAACTATGATAATATCTTAATTTCCCTTAGATGTCCTAAATAAGGTGAATTATGCAATTCCTTTAGCACAATATTTTTAAAATTTTCCTTGTTAGGTACATAAATCCTACCATTTAACCTTAAATGTCCATCATTTTCTAACTAAAAACCTAGATATTTGTGATCTTGTGAGTTTACAATCAAAGTTTTCTTGACATACTCATAAAAATAATCACCAAGTGATAAATTTACTACCTAATCTTTGAAGGTGATTCTAATTGTAGCCAAAGATGCAATATATCTCCTAGGCTAAGGTCATATACTACTCATTTTTTCTTACCTTTAATATAGTTGATATCAAAATCATAATCTATAATAAAATCTAACCACAACCTATAAATATTATTGAGGTTGGGTTGGGTGAAAATATACTTAAGACCTAAATTATTAGTCTTAAGTTCAAAGGGTTTCCCCAACAAACAATTTCTCCAAACTTGTAAAGTTTTAACTATAAAAACCAATTCCAGATCATGAAGAACATAATTTACCTCATATGGATTTAGTTTCCTAGATTCATAGGCCACAACCAAACCATCCTATATGAGCACTCCTCATAAACCATCTCCTAAAGCATAAGTTATTACTGATAAATTCCCACTTGGATTGAGAATCCACAGTACTAGTGCATAAGTAACCCTCTATTTTAGAACTTGAAAGGCTTCTTTGTACTTGTCTATATTATAAATTATTATTACTTACACTAAAGAGAGTATTGGGTTATCTATCTTAGAAAAGTTAGGGATAAACTTATTGTAATACCCAACTAATCCCATAAAACTATGCATCTCATGCATGTTTTTAGGTGTTGGATAATGTAAGATAACCCTAGTATTAGCTGGATCAACTAAAATTACCTCTATAGAAATGATGTGTCCAAATTACTAGACTCTTTTATGAAATAAATAACACTTCAATAACTTACCATATAACTTGTGTTTTTGTAATCATTACAACACTAACTATAAGTGTTCAACATGCTCTTCCTCATTCTTAAAGTAGATTAGGATTTAATCCAAGAAGAATAGAAAAAATTGGTCAAGATAATCTCTAAACATGTTTTTCATGAGATTCATGAAAGTTGATAGTGAATTTATTAATACCAAACATAGAAATATGAACTTTTAGATCCCATAATAAGTTTTGAAAGCTATCTTCAGAACATCCTCTTCCTAAATCCTCAATTGGTGGTATTTTATTCAAAGATATATCTTTAAAAAGACTATATCACCATGCATATGATTAAAAAGATAATAAATTGAAGTCAACGGATACCTATTCTTGATTATTACTTTATTAAGCATGTTGTAGTCTATGAAAATATGAAGGGTTCCATCCTTCTTAACAAAAACTACAAGCACACCCCATGATGAAATATTTGATCAAATCAAACTCTTGGCCAACATTTCCTAAAGTTGTGCCTTCAACTCAATTAACTCTATTTTTGTCATATTTTAGGGTAGTTTAGACTATAATTATGATCTTGTAATGATATCTATAGTGCAATCAAATTCCCTTTTTAGAGGTAACCCTAATAATTCTTCAGGAAAGACATGCTAAAAATTTTGTACAAAGGGATAATATTCTAAGGTGGGTTCCTTGGATTCTAAAACTTTATCCATTTTGACAAGGAATGTTTGTCATCCCTTACTTTATTCCCTCTTTAATTGAATTTTTTAAATTTTCTTAAGCTTCAACTCTCTCTAATTTCCCTAGATTTGGGCTAGGGTTCCCAAATCATCCTAATATTCAAACTTTTAAAGGAAGCAATCCACTTTGGCATTATGCCTAGCTAGCCAATTCACTCCTAGGATCACATCATATGACCCTTAAATATATGCATAAAGATCCAAAGCCATGATGAATCTTGGAAACTAAATTTTAGCCTCCATGATACATCTATCAACATTGACCTTAAACTCATTCCCATACTATACTGACTATGCATTTTCCATATAACTAGCTTTCCTAGATAATTTATTCAAAATTCTAAGAGAAATAAAACATCCAATATCTCTCATATCAATATAAAGAGTAATTATATGAAAAAAATAGTACTTGACACTTTAATGGGAGAAGCTTAATATTTAGCTTGTCAGTTATCCACCACTATGTGAATATGTTACTAGAAGGTTCCCTATTGTGAAGAAGAAGATGCATTATTATTCTTTCCAGTTGTCTTCCATTGAGGATAGTCTTTGATATAGTTATATCCTTCACAAGTGAAAAATCCTCTTGGAGGTCTCTTCCTCTCATACTGGTTTGCACCCTTAAAACCTTCTCTTAAATTGACTTTCATTTTTGTATTCCCTAAGGTATTTGGGAACCTTGAATTATGATTATTGAACTAGTTCTTAGAATTTCCATTCCACTTTTAATTATTATTATTAAATGGATTCTTAGAACTTCTAAACTTTTTCTTACCTTTTTATCTTACCTCTACCAATATTTTAGTATTTACTCACATTTTATGACTTTTTCAAATAACTGATCCATAGTAGATGGTCCATGCACATCCACCTCACATTAAATATGAGGTATCAAACCCATAATGAATTTTTAAATATGGAAATGCTCACCCTTATGATACCATGTAACATATTTCAAAATTTTAGTAAATTTTTCTAAGTACTAATTCTAAAAATCTATCAACTTTTGGTCAAAGTAAAGCTAAGGTAACCACCATGATCTAAAAATAACCACAAATTACTCCAAAGTGGTTGTAGCAAAATTCAAATTCATTTAAATCTTTTTATTAGTCTACCAAGTCACTACTTACCAACTAATTATTAATCTCCCCACATAGATTTAGTGACCTAAGAGTAATTTAAAAAATTGAAATAATTTTCCATCTTTGTTAGCCAAGCTTCTGATCTATCACCCAAAATTATGCCATCAAATTTGGGTGGGTTACCTTCTTCATGTCAAATGCTAGTTTTGTATCTATTTGAGCTCTAACATCATGGTACACTTCCTTGTCCCTATGTTCCTAAGGAACTTCCTATTCAGTAGGGTGTTATTTAAGTGCTTATTATTCATTTTTCTCCTTAGGTCCATAAACCTCTCATTATAGAGATTCTATAGTATCACAATTCTCATCCATAACTATGAGAATTTGATCAAGTTTTGTATCTCTACTAGTTAAATATGATCAGCTTGAGGGTTCACATTAGAAATAACCTTATTAACTAATATTCCTCACACCATTATCCTCTATAGAAAATAGAAGAATAAAATATGTTATAGTGGATTCATTAGGTCTGAGAGATAAAACTTAAGCTTTGATACCAAAATGTTACACCCCATTAGAACTAACTCATACAAAGCTATTTTTTTTTCAAACATTACTGCTAAGATTAATTACAACCATTAGTTTAAAACCTGAAAACCTAATGAAGTTTAAGTAATAGACTCATAAATAACATCATCCCACTGGCATAATAAATCTCATTTATTAATCAAGCACTGAACGAATCATTAAGCTAAAAAATTGATCATCTAAGCATTAAGGTATATCAAGTACTAAAAATGCAAATATAATCCATGAATCAATCAAATAAATAATTATAGCCACTACTATTTAAAATTCAAAATGTTTATACGAGTATACAACCACTATTATGTTGATTATACATGATATGGTACAACATGGTATAACATCAACTATAATAATAATAATAATAATAATAATAATAATAATAATAATAATAATAATAATAATAATAATAATAATAATAATAATAATAATAATAATAATAATAATAATATAAAAGTACAATATGAGCTACAAGAACAACTCCATGATCCATCACATAGACTAAGTGTAATTTCATCTATTTGAATGAACTAACAGAGCAAGAACATCATCCAAGTGCTTTACCTCCAACCATATACCAATAATATCCCACACACCTCCCTTTTAGGAGTGGCCCTACCCTTCATGGAGGGGTAGATAAGAACAATATGGATATCAAGAAATAACCAAAACCTATGTGTGTACTAACACTATTACATGCAACAATCAAATATACCATGGATTCATTCCTATATCTAAATGATATCAGTATATCATGTAAACTATAAGTACATTTAAATGAGAATGTCTCAACTATATCATTACTTTGGCAAAAATTTTCATTATAGAATTCAAATATAACAATCTGAGTCATTTTCACTCACACAAAACTCTCTACTACTGAACCATATGTCATGATATCAAGAGATACATATATGAGTTACCCATTTATACACTCATATATGTAACTCATGTTATCCATACATAACATACAATTAAAGATTAAAAAGTAGATCAATAAATACTATGCAACAATAAAGATATAAAAATTCATAACCAAATACACAATTTAACCTCATATAGATATGTTAACAAGCTAGAACAAGAATCAAGTTTTTCTAAGATTTTATTTCAACATATATTTCTAATGTAATTCCCATAAGCACACATAACACTAAATTCTCATTTATCAATTTATTTAATTACAAGTATACTGAGATCAATTTACTTATGCTTCCCTCCTAATCTTAATATTTTTTGTGCATAATCCCCAAAATTACAACATATATAACATACAGTCAATATTAATATATTTTCTTGACAAAACCCTAACATAACTACTTTATGAATAGGATCAATACACATCTTAATGCAAGTCTTATAATCTTGTCTATACTATAATATATTATAGAAAGAAACCTGACTCAGTCAGGTATAATTTGGACGTATTCTTAAACATTTATTTCTATGATATGTTTTAAATAGACCTTAATTACATAGTAATCAAAGGGATAACATACTACTTATATTCATTTTACATGAATAATCATTAACCCTTTACATCTTTTTTATTCATTTTTCCTTGTTCTGGGTACAACTTATATGTTTATCTCACACTAGTAGTTCTTTATATGCTAATGACACATTCTCAAATATGGGAAATATATTATACTATCTAGTGCTTGGGTATTTAAATAAAAATATATGTATTCACAAAATAATAATTTTTAATTTAATGTGTTTGTATAAAAAAATATTCACATGTACAATATCATATCCCTACCTATACATAATTATTTTACATAGACTATTCCATGTCATAATATTTCTAGATCTCTTTACATAAATTCCATATTTAATAAAATGAATCTTACAAGTCCATCATATAAAGAGATATATATTTACATAACTTCAATGTATATAAAAATACAACACTTCATATAATAATAACTCAATCATATTATATTGGTTTATAAAGAGATAATATTAGTCATGAATTCCTCAAGATAATCATACTTGTAGACTCGTATATTCATGTCTCAAGTTCTAGGTCACTCAACATTTAGAGTTATTTTCATAAAAATGGCTATATAAAAAGTAACTAACAAGTTTTAAATCTAATAGTCATACTTTTTCATAGGAATTCCTTTGATAAGTTTCCTAATCCTTCTATAGTTGAGTCATTCCCCATAATATAAACCCCACAAATTATAAAATTATTAACCACTATATGAGCATAAACAAATTTAAGTCTATCTAATGTAGGGATGCTTCCATTATCAAGGTAAGTGTTGATATCTTTCTGCCTTTAGACTCATAAGTAATCAAATCTTTCTCAAAGTAATTGACCAATGTCCTTATCATCTTCATGAGTCTTTAGGACACTATGACAGTCTAAGATATGGTTATTTGTCATTAGTTTCATAGGTATCATTTCCATATGGCGTGCTTATGCCAAAAAGTGCTATGGTAGTCACCATCTCATTTTATTTGGACTTGTGTCAAGGTTTCATCTTATGTTGACTATGTCTAAGGGTTTACACCAAGTCTTAGTGTGACCTTAAAACCACACATAATGGGATGACCTATAATGTTACATCCCATGATCAATCATGTGTTCATTAAAGCATGCCAATGACCTAAAAAATTTGGTAGAATCATGGGGATTGGACCTAATATGAGGGAAGAATGGTGACCTTGTTTAAGGCTTTTATCAAATACTAAGGTAAATACTTCAATTTTTGTTGCATTTCATTTCATGTGTATATTTTTTTCCAAGGATGTTTAATCCATGTGAATAGTGTTAATAGGCCCCAATGACATCATTCAACCAATAAAGTCATCATAAAGGGTAAAATGTTCCTAAAAGGTCTCATAGTCATCGAAAAATCATAACAAGGTGGTCTTATATGTAAAAAATGGTCTTTTTAAGGGTAAACCATCTTTCATTCACCATAAAAGGTCCCTACGTGCTTGAAAAATGACTTTTTATCTTCCCTCCATTTATACCCTTTTATTTGAAAGTGTATTTGACCTCTCATTTCCCTCCTTTTGGTCTCCAATGGATTCTCAAGATCTCAGACATGAAAAAAATACAAAGAAAAGGGGTTTTACAAGTGCTTTTACAACATGTATGGATAGGTATAGTTAGGTAATAATTAGATAAGATCAAATATCTCATGGGGTGTTCCTTTTAGGCATCACATAAGAGAATCCATGTTCACAAAGCCAAAGGGAAGGCATAAAATGCAACAAAACATCCATTGATCTCTTGGCAAGATCACAAGGGCCATTTTAAAATGAATGGTATAATCCATACATGTTGATTCAAATCCCAATATCTTGGTTAGAGGTAGAGATTGGGCTTATAATTAGTGGCATTAGTTTTTAGATCAAATCCCTAGGCTTTATGAATAATCATTAAGACCCTCAGGTGGTGCTAAACCCTCCTTAAACCCTAGCATCAAATTGATGGGATTAAAAGTGAAATAAATGACTCCAAATGCATTAATTTACCATAGAAACCCTTGGGTCATGTACCACAATCCATGAAGGGTCTTTGCATATTTTGATGGTACAATCACCTACAAAGATATGAGAAATACTAGGTTTTATAGAGGTTTCAAGAAAAAAAGTATGATTTTAAGTATGTGAATGTTTTAATATCATGGAGGAAGTTTTTTTGGATTGTTTCAAAACCCCTTAAGTTAAAAATCCACTCATCTCCCCTTGAAGGTGCTTATACATTCCTGAAATGAAAGATAGTCATAAGGTGTTATGAGAGAAAGGGTAGTATGTTCATTGAAGAAGGATGAAACCATCCTATTTGATCTAAACAAAGAATAACATGGCTTGGATATCCTAAAATATGTTCATAAACATGGTTTTATAGTTTTAATAAGGTCTCATGGCCATTTTAATGGCTTGTAGCAAGTAGAATAAGCTTAACTGCCTTGCAGGCCTAGTTGTCCAATGTGAGAGGATCATAAAGAGTTTTGAGATCTGTAAAGTGTATGAAAAGTCTTATTTAAAACCAATAAAGATACATAATCTATTTAAAATTCATAAATATTATGATGACTATATCATATATACTAAGGACACCTACAAACTTGCCAACACAAGCCCAATGTGAACACTCAAACTTTCCAAGATTATTTCAAGGGTATAGAGGGCCCAAGACCCTTCACTTAAAGTATAGAATAGTTTATATTTTATTGGAATAAATTTAAAAATATTTAAGGTTTTTTTTATCATAATTTAATATAATTTAACATTTTTTAAAGTTTAAGGTATTAGGGCAACTTCACAAAGTTTCAATATGCAAGATTCTTAAATGGATTGAGTTGGAAATAATGTCTTAATAGGTATGTGGGTAGTGCGAGCTTTGTCTAGAAGTGTTCTATGCTAGAATGAAAATTAAAATTAGTTATGAGATAATTCATACAACCTAACACCATATTTTCAATTTCCATGTCAAAGGAGAGGACTATGAAGTATACACAGGTCTATAAAGAAAGGACAAATTCTAAAGGGTTTACCTTGTATCTCCATACTTCTAAAGGCATCTTCTTGATTAAGACATGGTTTAGAGGGTTGTAGAAGGTAAATGAATGATTTAAGTCCTCAAAATGTGGTTCCATGACAAAATTTTCAAGAATCCCAATCTTATTAATATCCATGCTAATTCTAAAATATGGTGGAAAGATGTTCAAAATCCTTGATGCTTAAAGTTGAGTTGTAAGTTCTTCATGGAGGTAGGATGGTATTGGGATGGAAAAAACTTGTTTAAGGAAGGTAAGATAAAGGTGTTAAATAATAGAAGATAAATTATGGTCATGATAAGTATTGGAGATTTAAGGATAAAGGGTTAATGAAAATTAGATCACTCAAAGTGATAACCAGTCAAGACACCTCAATTGCCACCTACAAGCTAATTATGAAAAGGTAGGGAAGATGAGTGTTGAATGCATCTTTAAAAGGGTATAAAAGGTATATTTAGGGTCTAAATAGATTGGATATCATTTTAAAATCATTGATAAAGAATGAAAGTGTCAATAAAAGGATGATATTCATACTTCTTGTAGACATTCCTATTAAGCTCCTATAGGCAGAGTTTTGGAGAAGATGAACTATGCATGAATGAGAGATGTTTTTTGAATATGAAGAAAATATGTCATAAAGAGGAAGTGAATCATATTATAATGATGTTATTATTTTAGTAAAATATTTATGAATTCCCCATAGTTAGTGATAAAGGGTGTTAAAGTTGATAAGCATGTCTAACCCTGCTAAACCCAAGAGCCAACACACAGACCTATGTGTGTATAGTTATAAGAGTATGTTTGATTTAAATTAAGAGGGGTAAAAAAGTATAAAAAAGGTGTTGATATATATAGATACATTTAATGAGGGTTCAAAATCCCTTGGCAGTGAGAAAAGGGGTAAACACAGGTTGTTAAGGTCATTTGCATCAATTAGTTTGATAACCCTAACATAAACTAATGATGGTCATAATAGGTCCAAAGAGGAGGAAAAATAGAGATAGATATAGGATAATATGATTATATATATATATATATATATATATATATATATATATATATATATATATATATATATATATATATATATATGATTTAATTTTAATACAAAATAAACTAATAAGGCTTTGAGATCACCACAATCACCTATAGGTGGTCTTTTTCTTTGAAGATCACTTTAGGTCTATAAGGCCTAAAACCTTGCATATGCCCTCAGACCTCTAACTCCACTCTTGTGACAAGATGAGTTCCTCAATAATATGTAGATATATATGAGGTTTCATAGTGGTATTACATGTATTAAAAAAGGTGTAACAAGTAGGGGAAGATAGGAAAAAATGATAGTTTTGGCCTAAATCCCTCCTCAAGATCTCCCATCATAGTTTTCCAACTCGAATTTCAAATTAAGATGTTCATATATTACATAAAGAAGTGCATGGAGATCAGTTATATTAGGGTAAGTTTAGGAACCCTATTCACTTTCCATCCATTGTACAAAGATATAGATTTAGGAGGACAACTTTATAAATGATCCTTAAGACTGCATATATACCTAAGTTATCTAGAAGAAGCCTAAGAGGTTCCAAATTTTGCTCGTATATCATCAGAAAAGATGCATGGGATCAAGAGATATTAGGGAAATTTGAGGGGTTATATTCAGTCAAGATTCATTGCCTTAAGTTCCAAATCCAAGGCATGTGCTTTATGAACCATCATTACGATGGGAGGCCACTCCAAACCCTCCAAAACCCTCATAGAGAATTCAATGGACAAGAAATTTATCCTAATGAATCTAATGGTGCTAAAACATATTTATAACATGAATAGGAACATACCGGTCCTATGTGCCCCTTTTGGATTAGGAATTTGGCATGTGTAGGGAAACAAATGCAGGGAAAAGGTTTGTAATATCTTATTTTGGGTCTATTTTCATGATTATTGAGAATGTTTGAGTTCTTGAGTGAGTTGGAAGGATTATTTTACCTATAAAGAGATGAAATTATCTTTAAACAATAATTATTGAATATTTATAGTGAAAAAAGCTAGCCTAATGAGTAGACTTAAAGTTAAATGGAGAGGTAACCCTCATTTGTATTAATAAGGGAGTGTTATAGGTGTACTCACATGGTGGGAAGGCCCTCTAAGGCATAAAAATCCTTGTATCAACCTATCCAAGTCATTATTAAGCTTAGCACTGACTTGAAAGTGTCTAAGTCTGATGTCTCTTGCTCACTAAGGTGATAAATGCATTGTATGGGCTATAAATGACATGAAGGGTGGCTAGTAGTCGAGTAATGGACATGTTCAAACATGTGACTTCCTTCCCAAAATAGGTAAATTATATATATTTAATATAAAGGAGTAATGGACTAGTTTAAATGAGCATGGTGCCTTCATGGAGTTAATTATGACTAGAAATAGATCATCCACAACACCTCTATGCCCCAAAGGCTCATTAAAGACCTCAAGCATGCCACCAAATAAATTCATGGGGAGAATTATGAGACTATTTCCTTTCTCTAATTAATGTTTTTAATTGTTTATATGGGTGATGGTCATTATGGCCTTTCCACTCCATCTTTATGCCATATTTTCTCTCCCTCTCTCTCTCTCTCATGTTCTATAAATTATGTTTAGAAAGCCATTATATACATCCCTCCACTGGGTAAAAATAAACTCTACCCATTTATATATTAAATCCTTTGAATTAATACAAGGATTGATTCAACCTTATCCATATTGGTTTATAGTGTGTTCTATACTTGTTGATTTGCATTAAAGGTTGAACTCTTTCTCCCTTTATAGGTCCTTGTCTCTCACGTAGATACTAGTGGATTGGTCTTATGCAGGTCACATGGTGTGTGAAGGTGTTCAAACTTATGCTTGTAGTGGAAATTTATTGATAGTGTCTTTTATCAGACTTTAAATTATCACCCTCAAGTTATAGTCATTTGGCATGGCCTGAATGTGAAGTATTGATGTGTAGGAGTTTTTTTGGAGAGTGTGTGTTAGTAATTAGTGTTTATTTTATCTATAAGTATTGTTGAAGGATCAAGTAGAGGAGACATAATACATCGGTGAATAACCTCCTATAGTTTAGAGTTTTTTTTCAAGCCTTGTCTATCCCTTCTCCTTGGCAAGATAATTAGGCTTAGTAATTTGAGCATAAATGATGTATCAGGGGAGCTAGCCTCAAACCTAGAGACTCACCTCATTCATTAGTCTACCCACAACTAAAGTTGATTCCATTGTATTATATGTATGAGTTAGGTTTAAAAATCCATACCTCAAGGGTTCAATCTAGACTGATAATAATTTCTATCATGCTTTATGGGACCAAAATTCAAGGAGGTTGGAGCACTTTTTCTCAGCATTTTGTGACCTCAAACAGTTTCAAAAAATTTTGTGGCAGGTTAGCACTCAAGTTTCATGATAAATATCATCACAAGGTATTCATACAAGAGTATAATTTTCTTTATATTTTTATACAAGGAAGAGGTAATTTAGGTTCAATCCTTATCCCACACCCTCTACTCCTCTTAACTCTATTCAACATAGCCTTATTGCAGCTACTACATCTCTAATGCTAGACCTAGAAACTAGGCCTTTGTACCCTTCAATGGTGATAACCATTTGAACCTAATTTTTTTTGATGAGATCCATGATTTTACCCTCAAAATCCTCCCATGATTCATAGGAGAGAACTCTATCACTCTTGTTTAACACATTAGAAACATTTCAAACCTTGTTTTCTGTTCATAATGTGACTTAAAAGCATGTAGCAATGAGGCTACTAGATACCTCCTTGAAAGACAAAGAAATTAAATGATATAAAGGTATTACACCTACCTCCATAAATACTTTGTATGAGTTTAGGGATCACCTATGCAAGCACTTTGAGGATAGAAGTGATCATTTATCCCTAGTAGAATAATTAACCACAATCGAGAGGGCTCCTCAAGTATTTATGGTGGAATTTAACTATAGGATTCAAAAAAATTGGGATAGGATCCAAATCATAGTTAAACCCACCCAAAATTATGAATTTTTATACTATTTGAGATCCCTCAATTCTGATGTGGCAGCCATGATTTAGTCAATGGGTGGGAACACATTGCTTGATGCCTATGAAGTGGCAATAAGGGTATAAAACTATGTCATTCAAGTAGGAAATCTTACACCAAGGGCTATTATGATATTATTTTTAGAGATTAAAACTCTTTTGCCTACCATTTCCCATATACTTATAACAACCAAAAATGAGTAGGCATATACTAGTCAAGCAGATAGATTGGTCAAGCTATAAGGGTTATGTCGACCAAATTTGACTTTTATGTCAAATTAAGGCACCTATAGGTAAATTTTTGACTTTTATGTGTTTTAGGGGTCAAATATATATGTCACAAGGGGTTTTATAGGTTATTTAATTTCACTTAATGTTGTACTAGCCTTGGTCATTAGTTATTTCAATCTCTTTAGTCTTTTTGAGTCATTTTAGGGGTAAAAAAGGTGCATTTAATGAGTTTTAAGAATTTATTAGGAAATTTTAAGGTTAAAATAGTTTATTTAATGTGACATGTGTCCTAATAAGTCTTAATCCACTTTTGGTAACTAAAATTGTCATGTTATTCAGTTAAAAGGGTAGTTTTCTTAGAAAAAAAGAGATTTTAACACTTATACAACTCCTTGGGAAGTGTGACACATGGGAAAGGATAAAAAAATTAATTTTAAACTTTCCTAATCTTATTGACACATTTTTTTATCTTTAATTTCCATTTTTTTCTCAAAACCATTCTACTCCTTTTTTAGTCCTCTTGGCAAGCAAAAGTGTCCTTCAGGTTTGTGCTTAGTATAGACAACTCAAGTGGTTTTAGCTCAAAATATTTTGGTAGGATGAATTAAAATTATATACCTTCATTTAAATATAATTATTTTTAATAATTATGGCTTTCACTTCATGAACCATCCTCATAAAGTCAACTATACATTTTTTCTAGCAATTTTGAGCACCCTATAGGTTTTGCTCTAATTTTGGTAGATCTATACAATCCAATTGTTTTGAATGGTTATATATTATTTTTTAAACCTCAGATAATTATTTCCATGCTTTATTTCATCCTTGGTAAATATCTCATTGTCTAATTAGCTTGGTCTGTAAGTTGATGTTATAGGAGAGATGATAGTCAAATTCACTACTTGCATAAGGTTATTTTCTTTGGAAGGGATTACCATGAGTAAAATATAGTGTTTTACATGTTTAAATTCCATATTTATTACATTACCTTCAATATTAGTCTCATAACACCATATTTTGACCAAATATGCAGTCGTGGACACCATACTAACCAGCCACTAAATACCTGCCATCTCTATTCCATGTGTCTACAAGTGTTTTCACATTGAATGAGGTGTTTTGGAACTATTATTAATACTTAATTAATGGTAATAATTTAATTTAATATTTATAAATGGTTTGATTTGTCCATAAGGCTTTTCATTCACACTCTTTTCCCCATTTCATGTTCATTGCCCACACTCAGCGCATCCACACATACAGGGGTTTCCATGATTATGTCATGCCATTATGAGGGCCTTAGTGGTGGTTTAAAACTCCTTAAGGAATGAGGAGTTAATTTTGGAAAATTTAAATAAGTTTATAACTCAATAGGTTCTAAAGTAATGTGCACTGCCTCCATTCTCTTTACTGCCTATGTTTGAGAATACACACCTATAGGTGCCATCAATAAAGATATAAGAGTCTTTGAATAGAAATTACTTGAAGGGTTTGAACCTTATATAGGTAATGGTATGGTTATAACATCATGGCATACTTTTTTTAAATGATAATTTGATAGACAAGTTGATAATCACTTCAAAGAATAATATGATTGTTTAAGCCCTTTGTCCCCAAATTAAGGAAATTGAGGTTCAGGAGTATTTTAGAAGGATCATATAACAAGGTTAAAAAGAGTCTTAGAGCACACATATGGATAAATTTTTTTCCCTATTATATGGTATCAAATTGGAAAAAGGATAAGGTGTTTTAGTCCTTTGGTTCCCTTGATTTTGAATCTTAAATATGCACTTCTCATCACTAAATTATGATAGTGAAGTCTATAGGTTTGGGAACTCTAAAAGGGACTTTTAACCAAAGTAGTAGTTTTGAAACCTTACCCCATGATTAAAAGGTTGAAATGGTTTAAATTATCTTAAGTTAGATAATATATCATCAGAGGCAGATGGTAAGGCATGTTTAGACCTTCACATACACCTACAGTCTGTACACTAGGGAATAAACACCTACAACAAGGTATAGTATAGTGACCCAACTTGATGCTCAAAGTGGTGTATTAAGACCTTAAAAGAGGAAAAATATTTAAAATATTCACCTTGTGACCTAGAGGAATCTAATTAAGTCATATAATCATTATGATCAAGCTTATTTTAAGCTAATAGGCATCTACATGAGTCATATGCAACATTTCTTAGTTAAAGGTAGGGAAGACTCAAGTTGTAAGCTCAAGGTGCATATGAAGAGATAATAAAAGTTTAGATGAATAATTTAAGTTATGAACACCTTATCCATATCAATTTTGACCTTATAAACTTTAAGTAATATGAAACAAACCTACAAGGTCCCTTCCATGTGAAATATTCATTTACAGCTAACTATAAGTAATGGTTACAAATAGTCAACTGATAAATGTGTTTTAGGATAAGGTTAGGAATTAATAAAATTAAAAAAAACAAAAAATGAATCTAAAATAATATAAGGATGTTGTGAGCACTATTTTTTAGGGTAAACCATGCTTCTACACATACAGGCAGGGTCAAAAGTGGTAGTAACACAATAAATGATAGGACATAATTTTGTGAGTTCAAGAACATGAAGGGTATTTGAGAGGTCAAGGTGTTTAATGGAGATTTAAGAAAATATATAATGACCATTAAAACTTAAAAATCTTTGATGTTGGAAAGCAAGAAAATGGAAAGTCTCCAATTAGACAAATACAGTCAAACTTCTAAAACCTTGCACAACCTATCTTCACTAGAGTCTGTCTTAAAATTTGAGGTTTTTGAAAGGTAAAATGAGCTAGTCAGGAGTTCAATTATGGTATAGAGAACCTATAAAACCTATATAATCCTCTTCAGTCTCCATATTTTTTGATAAAATAGGATAAATACCCCTTATTGTCTCAGACAAGGGGTACTTCTCATGCAGAAACTGATAGATTTGGGAAAAAAATAATAAAATTGAGATCAAGAGTTGTGAAAACTTATAAAAAATGTGTATATAGTTGTGTAAAACCTAAGACATCATATAAATATAGGCAAAGAGAGAATAAACTGGATAGAATGCTCAAAACCTCTAGGGTTATAGTCAAGTATACTAGGTAGGTTTTGGCCTACAATCCAAATAAGAGACCACCTTCACTTTTGTACCTAAGTTAGGTTTATATTGGATTGTAACATGTATATGGGGACATTATAGATGTGTATAATCTATTTTAATGCAGGTAATCTATCAAGGAAGGTCATTTTGAGCAAAGGTTGTAGGTAGGCTTATTGGACATGGCTAGACCTAGTGTCCAAATGAGGGTCTATCACACTTATAGCATGAGTTAAGATTTAAAACATATTTAAACATGTTCATGGGGTTATTAAATATGTTTTAAATATATCATAGTGCAAATAAAACAAAAAGGAAACCATTTTTGGACCTTGAAGCAACTCAAACATGTAGGAAACAAGAAAATAAGCTCGATAAGCTAGGTTTAAATGCTCACATCCTTTTAGAGGGTTTGCATGGAGACCAAAGGAGTTAAATGATGATTATCAAGGTCTTAAAATATGAAATTATTGAATTTTTTTATAGGTTGGATGTTAGATCTTTATGAACTAACCCTAAGAGTGAAAACAAGCTAAAACCCTTGCAAACCCTTGCCTGTGACTAGTTTATAGAAATGAAGCTAGAGATGAATTATAATGGAATATTTTGGATATGAAACCTATTTTAAATTTCATATGACTCACTAAATCTCCCTCCAATTCTTTTTAGTTTTATGGAATTATATGGATGGGGTGAGAAACAAGATATTTTTGACCATTTTTTGTGTTGTGCAAGTTCTAGGAGTTTGAAGATGAAACCAACTTTGGAAAAAATATTAATACTTGTGATAACTCTCCATTTACATTTAATACATCATAAAAACTCATAATTTATTCAATAGGAGCTCTCATCTCATCCAGTCCAAATTGGCCTATTGGACAATCTAGTGAGAAGGGTGGAAAACTTCAAGTGAGATAAATTTAAGGTATCCCTAATGCTTATAAAGACATGGAGGCTCTTTAAAAGTGTAATTAACTTACTACCATGGAGTTTAATGAGAAAATGATTCTTATTTTGAGGCCAAGTGTGTAGGGTGCATGAAGGAAGAGTTTTCTAGACTGCAGATGATGATAGCTACTTTCCAGGTAATTCTAAAGGACTAGACATGCAACCAATGCATAGAGAGGCATGACTGAGACCCTTACCATTATTTACAATCATTGGACCTAGTATTAATTAGTTATCAGATTTTAAAATAGGTTCAATCATGAAGGTAATTATTTTGATCCAGTCAAGGAGTTTTCATGCAACTTTACAAGAGTTTGATGACTTAGATTGACATTTGTACTTATTGACCTTGAATGTTTCATAATATACCATCTTAACATGAAAAATTGACTCCTTATATCATCTTTAAAAGTGTCTTTATGACCCTTGGACTTCTCTTTTCTCCTCTCTCTCTAAATTTCTATAAGAGCTAGCCATTTTGGCCATTGTACTCATGTTCCACCTGAGTATGGTAAAGCCCTACTTGTTTGTATACCTTTTGATAAATAAGACTACATATTTTTACTTCCTCTATTAATATTCTTAGCATGTTCATTTGTAATGTTTTATTTTGCATAAGTGAAGACTATGGATTCTATAGCATGTTGTTTCATTCTTTTATCTTATTTTTAGTGGGAAAGCTTCTTATTGTGAGGCATGTGAAGTGTTTTAGGAAATGTCAAGGATCGAGTGAGTTATTATTTTAATTAATGCCATTAAATTCCTCATTTAAATTGATCATAACTTTTCACATTCATCCATAACCTCACAATGTAGCATTGATGTGAGAAGATGAATATTGGAGAAGTGTATGTTCAGTTTGTATCTTGGTTTCCAGTGTAGCATACATCTAGTTAGAAGTCATTATCTATTTTGGTGTATTATATCCCTTAGGTTAGTTTTTTTTAGTTATCTCTCTCCCTTTTCACCCCCACAAATTAAGTGTAGTTGAAATCCAAAGTGGTACATCAAGGGAGCTAGCCCTATCTAGAGATTTACCTCATCCTTAGGCTACCCAAAAGTCTAGAGGTGTTTCTATTGTGCCACTTAGATGAGGATAGATTTTATATCTTCTCAAAAGGTGAAAATCAAAGTGACAATAATTTCTGGCATGCCTAGTGGAAATCTTGGTCCAAGAGGTTGAGATATTTTTGGTGTTGTCTCTTAATAATCAGCCTTTAGAGGTACCTATCAAAGCATCAATGGCAACTCCAAAGATATATCAGTTGGTCAAGTATCCTAGGTTATCCTTTGAATATTTTTGGAAATATATTTCTTTATGTTCTTTCTTTCAATGAGGTTTCGTGGCTAATTTAGGTGTTGAGCACTATTTTACACAAATTGGTGAAACATTTCAAGCTTGTGCCATTCCCTATAAATATGAGCAAGTTCTTAATCAACCTTATCATGAAGTGTACCAGCCTTATCATGAAGTGTGCCAGCCCATTCATGAAATGTATCAAATTGACAATCAGCCTTATCCATGTCTTGATCCTAGTCAACCTAGCCACTTCTCAAATCAATCTATTTCCACTTTCAAGAAGACTCTTTTGGGCTATGAGAGGTACATATTAGAGCTTGATACTCTAAGAAGATGTGGTTAGGAGATTTCTAGGCATGTTATTCATAAAGAGAGAGATGTATTAGAGTTAGTTAAAAGAGAGTGGGTACCTATTGAGAGAGCCAATTGGAAAAGGTTCATAAGTGAGATGCTTGATGTGTGTAGCCTAGTTTCTTCCTTAGAAGATAGGATAGGATTTCATGAAAGGAAACCTCACCAAACCTATCAGCCTTAATATCCACTTCCCTAAGTTTCATATCAGCCATATTTAATCCCTACTCATGATCCCAATCAAGGATATCAAAGTCATCCTTCTCCCAATCAATTGGAATAGAGAGTTGAAAATAAAAATATTGTATTTGAAGCTAATCTTGATAGGTAGATTGAGTTGGATAATATACATATGTATCAATCCATGTTGGCAAAAGGAAGTGGAGTTAAAGTCCTCATTTTCCTCTCACATTTCATCCCTACCACCTCAAAAAGAGACTCATAAATATAAAACCCTAAGTTGGAACAATATAGTGGAGTCATGGGGAAAGAAAGAGGAGAAAAGTCTTAACAAAATATGTGAAGTTGAGAAGGAGCTTGATCCTATACAAACCCCTCCTACCCTTCCTTAACAAAATAATTCTAATCCTAATATCTTAATTTGGATTAAGATAGTATAATCATTAGGGAAGAAAGAGGATAGAATTTTGGTTGATAAGGTGTGTGGAGTTATGAATGAATTTGATCCTTTGCAAGTTCCTCCCATTATTCCTCAGAAATCTTCTCATGTTCCATGTTATCCCTCATGTATTACTTATGATCATGATGATTATTATCAACTTAAAGAGATAATTTTCCAAGAAAACCTATCCAAGAAAATTGAGGAGTTAGAGTCAAAGATGAGGTTGCTAAGTTAAGGTGTGATGGAAGGTTTAGACTCAAAAAAAGATACTATGCCTAAACACACCCCATCCACCCTTCTTCAAAATATTCCTTAAGCTAAATCAGATGTGAATGAAGTGGTTTTAAAATGGAAGGAAGATAATTAAGTGTTTTAACCCAAGGTCTACCTCCCCTTCCTTAAGATCTCCCAAAATAATCCCTAACTTTGCATTTTCAATCTGAATTTTGCATTGCAGACCTATTACTAGCCTTAGTCATTAGTTATTTCAGTCCCTTTAGTCTTTTGAGTCATTTTAAGGGTCAAAAAGGTGTATTTAATGAGTTTTATAGATTTATTTGGAAGTGTAAAGGTCTAAATGGGTGATTTCACATGACATGTGTCCTAAGAAGTATTAATCCACTATTGGTAACTAAAATTGGTAGGTTATTCAATTAAAAGGGTAGTTTTCTTTGGGAAAAAGGATATTTTAGCACTTGTACATCTCCTTGGTAAGTGTGCCACATGGGAAAGGATCACACAATTCCTCTTTAGCTTCCCCAAGCTTAGTTACACATTTGGTTGGATTTGAAAGTGCCATTTTTTGCTCAAAATTGGTCTACTCTTTTTTCAATCCTCTTGGCAAGCAAAAGTGACCTTCAGGTTTGTGATTATTATGGAAAACTCAAGAGGTTTTAGCTAAAAATATTTTGAGAGGTTGAATTAAACTTAGATACCTTCATTTACATATAATGATTTTTAATAATAGTGGCTTTTGCTTCATGAACTATCCTCATGAAGTTGACTATAATTTTTTTCTATTAGTTTTGTTTGTTAGATCTATACAATACACTTATTGAGACTAGTTATAGATGATTTTGGATCCCTAACCTAGTGATTTCCATGCATAATTTTATGCTTGGTAATGATATCATGGTAGAATTAGCTTAGTCTATAACTTGATGTTCCAAGAGAGATGATAGTTAAATTCACTGCTTACAGAAGGTTGTTTTCTCTATAGGGGATTCACATGATTAAATAACACCATATTTATCACCTTCCCTTCCATAGTAGTCTCATAACACCATATTTTGACCAAATATGCAGTCATGGACACCATACTAACCAACCACTAAATACCTACCAGCTCTGTTCCATGTGTCTTCAAGTGTTTTCAAATTGAATGAGGTCTTTTGGAATTAGTATAAAAACTTAATGGTAATCATGTAATTGAGGATTTTTAAATGAGTTTGAGTTATTCATAAGGATTTTAATTTACACTCTTTTCCCATTTCATGTTCACTGTACACACTCAGTCCATCCACACATACAAGGGTTTCCATGGTTATGTCATGCCATTATGAGGGACTTAGTGGTGGTGTCAAACTCATTAAGGAATAAAGAGTGAATTTTGGAGAATGGAGATAATTTTATAACTCATAAAAGGTTATAAAGTAATGTGAAATGCCTACATTCTCTTTACTACCTGTGTTTGAAAATACACACCTATAAGTGCCATCAACATAGATATGAGTCTTTGAAAAGAAAGTATTTGAATGGTTTGAACCTTATTGAGGTTATGGTATGGATATAAAATCATGTAAGACTTTTTTGAAATTATAAGTTGATATAAAAGTTGATAACCACTTTAAATAATAATATGATTGTTCAGGACCTTTGTCCCCAAATTAAGGAAACTGAGGTCCAAGAGTATTTTGGAAGGATCATATAGCAAGTTTGAAAAGAGTCTTAGAGAAACTAGATGGATAAAATTGTTACCCTATAATAGGTGATCAAATTTCAAAAATTAGAAGGTGTTTTAGTACTTTGGTTCCCTTGATTTTGAATCTGAAACATGCACTTCTCATCATTGAATTTTGATAGTGAAGTTTATAGGTTTGGGAACTCTAAAAGGGACTTTTCACCCAAGTAGTAGTTTTGAAACTTTACCCCATGATTATAAGTTTATAATGGTTGAAAGGACCTTAAGTGATTTAAGAGATCATCAAAGGTAGATGGTAAGGTGTGTTTAGAGCTTCATATACACCTATAGTCTATACATTAGGGAGTAAGCACCTATAAAAATTTATAGTATAGTGACCCAACTTGGTGCTAAAAGTGGTGTCTTAAGACCTTCAAAGAGGATAAATAGTTAAAATATGCACTTTTTGACAAAGAGGAATAAAATTAAGGCCTATAAACATTATTATCAAGCTTATTTAAATCTAACATGCATCTATAAGAAGCATATGCAGGGTTTTTCAGTCAAAGGTAGGTAAGACACAAGTTGTAAGTTTAAGGTACAATGAAGAGATAAGCAAGGTTGAGATGAAGAAGTGAACTTATTAACACCTTATCCATATCCATGTTGAACTTATAAACTTTAATCAATATGAAACAAATCTACAAGGTCCCATCCATGTGGAATATTCATTTATAACTAATTGTAAGTGACTATTACAGATAGTCAACTGATAAATCTGGTTTATGATAAGGTTAGGCATGAATGAAAGTCCAAAAAAAAATGACTCTAAAATAATATATGAAGGTTATGATCACTATTTTTAAGGTTAAACCATGCTTCTACAGCTAAATGTAGGGTCAAAAGTGGCAGTAACATAGTAAATGATAGGACACAACCTTGTGAGTTCAATAACATGAAGGGTATTTGAGAGGTAAAGGTGTTTAATGGAGAATTCATCCACTCTAGTATGAACATGAAAACTTAAAAAAACTTTGAAATTGGAAATAAATCAAATGGAAGGTCTCCATTCAGATAAACACAATCAACCTTCTAAAACCCTGCACAACCTATCTTCACTAGAGTCTATCTTGAAACTTGAGGTTTTTAGAAGGTCAAATGACCTAGTTAGGAGTTCAATTTTGGTTAAAAAAACATATAAAACCTATATAAGCCTCTTAAATCTCCATATTATCTAAAAAATAGGATAATTACCTCCTATTTTATCTCAGATAGGGGGTACTTCTCCTCATGCATAAACTGGCAGATTTGGGAAGAAAGCACTGAAAATGAGATAAGGAATCGTAGAAACTTGGAAAAAAGGTGTATATAATTGTATAACACCTAGGAAATCATATAAATATAGGAAAAGAGAGAATAAACTAGATATAATTCTCAAAACCTCTAGGGTTACATTTAAGTATATTAGGCAGGTTTTGGCCTATAATCCAAACAAGATACCACCACTTTTAGACATAAGTGAGATTTAAATTTTATTTTAACATGTATATGGTGGAATTATATATGTTTAGGATATATTTAAATGTATTTAATCCATCAAGGAATGTCATTTTGAACAAAGGTTGCAGGTGGGCCTATTGGACATGGCTAGACCTAGTGTCCAAATGGGGGTCTATCACACTTATAACATTAGTTAAGATTTATAACCTAGTGAAAAATGTTAATTTGGTTAGTAAATAGGTTTTAAAGATATTATAGTGTAAATAAAACTAAAGGATCCATTTTTGGACCTTGAATTAAATCAAACATGTAGGAAATAAGAAAACAAGCTTGAAAGGCCAAGTTCAAATGCTTGCATCTTTTTGGAGGGTTTGCATGGAGGCCAAAGGAGTTTAGGGATGTTTATGAAGCTATTTAAATATGAAATTGTGTATTTTTTTTGTAGGTTGGATGTCAAATATTTATTAATGAACCTTAATAGTGAAAACAAGCTAAAACCCTTGCAAACCCTTGCCTATGACTAGTTTGTGGAAATGAAGCTAGAGTTGCATTCTAATGGCATATTTTGGCTATGAAACCCATTTTCAATTGTATAGGACTCACTAAATATCCCTCACAATATTTTTATTTATATGGAATTGTATGGATGGGGTGAGAAACAAGTTATTTTTTATCATTTTTTGTGTTTTTCAAGTTTTAGGAGGAGTATGAAGATGAAACCAAATTTGGAAGAAATATTAATAATTTTTCATAACTCTATATGAAAATTTAATACCTAATAAAAACTTATAATTTCATTAATATGAGCTCTCATCTCAACTACTCAAAACTGGCCTATTGGACAATCTAATGAGAAGGGTGGAAAACTTCAAGTGAGTTAAATTTAAGGTGTCCATAATGATTATAAGGATATATAAGGTCTTTAAATGTTTCATTAAATTCATCATAGATATTTTCATGATCAATTTATTCCAATTTTGAGGCCAAGTGTGCAGGGTGCATGAAGGAAGAGTTTTCTAGACTGCATATGATGATAGCTCCTTTCTAGGTGATTCCAAAGGACTAGGCATGAAACCAATGCATGGAGAGGCATGAATGAGACTTTTACCATTATTAAAAATCATTGGACCTTTTCCTAAATATTTATGAGGAATTCAAATAGGATCAATCATGAAGGCATTTTTTTAGCTAGTCCAGGATTTTTCATGCCACTTTGCAAGAGTTTGATGACATTTGTAATTCTTTCTCTTGCTTGGTTCATAAAATAACCTATTAAAATGAAAAATTAACTCCTTTTATTATCTTTAAAAGTGTCTTTGTGACCCTTGGACTTATCTTTTCTGCTCTCTCTCTCAAGTTCTATAAGAACTAGCCATTTTGGCCATTATACTCATACTCCACCTGAATATGGAAAATCAATGCTCATTTGTATACCTTTTAATCAATAAGACTACTAATTTTTACCTTCTCCATGAATATTACTAGCATGTTCATTTGGAATATTTGATTTTGCATAAGTTAAGACAATGGATTCCTTAGCATATTTTTTCATTATTTCATCCTATTTGTAGTTGGAAAGCTTCTTCTTGTAGGGAATGCGAAGTGTTTTATGAAATGTCAAGAATTTAGTGAGTTAGTATTTCCATTAGTGATATTTAAGGCCTTTTTTCTAGTACTCCTAAATTTTCACATTCCTCCATAACCTCATGATGTAGCATTGATGTAGGAAGATTAAAATTAGAGAAGTGTATGTTCAATTTGTGTCTTGGTTTCAAGTGTAACATGAATCTAGTAGGAATTCATCATCCATTTTGGTGTATCACCTCCATTAGGTTAGTTTTATTTTAGTTATCTCTCCCTCTTCACCTCCAAAATTTAAGTGTAGTTGCAATCTAAAGTGGTACATTAAGGGAACTAGCCCTATCTAGAGATTCACCTCATCTTTAGGCCACCCAAAAGCCTAGAGGTGTTTCTATTGTGCCACTTGGATGAGGAGAGCTTTTCCATCTCCTCAATGGGTGAAAATCCAAGTGAAAATAGGTTACTCAAATCACAAAACAATAAGATAGTGGCCTTAGAGAGGTAGAAAATTCCACCTCATAACCCCTACCAATCTCCTTATCAAGCTCCCTATCAACCTTACCAATTCAATAGAACTCCATACCAAGATAATTCTCAAGGGAAAGGGAAGATCACTAATGCAAGGCCATACAATAGTTTCAACCCCAACTCTAGTATCACTTTTAGATCATTAGTTCCCACTCAAAATAACTATGTTCAAGAAGGTCAATGGTATTCACCTTGGGGAGAACCTCATAAATAAAGTGTCAAATCAATTGAAGGTGCCAATTAGGCTTATTTTATGAAACACAATCACTCTCCTCCTATGAAACACAAATAAATTCATCTTGTGCAATATGGAGATGTCCCTCTTATGAATCAATCTGAATTACCAAATCAATGAGGAGTGGGTAGAGAGTAAACTCAATCAGAGGCTACATTTTTAAACTTTCAAGAATGAGAAATCCCTTTTGGACATTGTGTAGACAATCAACTTGGACGTGAAACTAAAGTAGACAACTCTATTACAACTAATACAAGGGATAAAATAAGGGTAGTTAGTAGTGACTTAGAGGTAGGAAGAACATCTCCTTCACCTTTTCAACTACTTTAGAAGACTAATGAACAAGATGAATACCCTAAAGTTCAACTAATCCAAAATTTTCAAAATGATAAGGGTCCCTTCATACCTCATTTCACTCAAGATTCAAGTAGTGTTGTTGTTTGTAAATTATAGTAAAAAATTAGTGGCTCTTGATTTAACATTATAGACCAGATGAAGAAGGCTCATGTCACCATACCAATATAGGAAACATTTCTTATTCTAGTTAAAAAATACCTTCTCTAAAAAGAGTTATCAAAGTTTAAAATATTGAACAAATAAGGAAAAAATGAAGGTGCAGTCCTAACTAATACTAGTCAACCTAATGAACCCCAACTAGCCAAGGTAGAGAAACCCCCTCCCTTCTATCTTTATATCATAATAGGGTATTACCTAGTACATAACTATATAATAGATAGTGAGGAAAACACATGTATTATTCCAAAGTCAATAGTAAAAAAATTAGGGTTAAAATATGAGCCTAATTATAATGGAGTATTGAAACTAGATGGGTCTCCTACCGAGACAATTAGTGTACTTAAGGACTTAAAACTTATCCTATATTCTTTCCCAAATTTTACTATATCCCAAAATTTTGTCGTGGTTGATCTACCCCTATTTCCCCCTATGTCTATCTAAGGACTTCATCACCAAGATAGGAGGCTACCTATCATTAGACTGGACTTATATGGTATTTAAAACTAGGTATGGTACCAAAGTCACCATTAGGTCTGAACCAATATTGTCAGGATTAGGAGCATAATTTATTACCTTGTATAAGCAACTAAACATGAAATTTAACCAAAAGTAACAAGTAACAAGAAATCAGAAACAACACAGAATTTGAGAGACAATACAATCTTGTATTCAACTCATCTAGAAAGAAAATACAATAAAGAAGATGCCACATTCTTCTCACACCTCTGAGGCTTCCCACACCTCTAGGACTCCTATTAATTCTCGATCAAGAGTTCTCTCTCTCAATTATGGTCACAACAATCAACTCAAACACAAAGTTGTTGTTCACCTCCAACCAGTCAGTAATAATACTGCCAATACACAAGTACTCAAAGTACTTCAAGTAGATCTCCTAAATCTTACAACAACCTACAAATCAACCTAATTTTACTTACCATGTAGATCTCCCCTGTCTTGCACAACCTGTAGATCAACCTGGTCTTGCACAACCTGCAAACCTAGATCTTACAATTGGAAGGATCTCTTCCTTTTCTTAATTACAATACAGCCTATGAGTCTGTTATATAGATCCCATGCAAACAATAATTAGACTCCTAATTACAATAATTAGACATGTAGCTCCAAGACTAAAATTAGCCTTTAACATGCAAACAACTAGTTTGTTAAACAAACTGTTCATGAAATTGACAGTTCTGGAACCGCACAAGTGATCGATGTCGGTCACTATTAGTCTGGAGGTGACCGATGTTGGCCGATCCCTGACTGATGTCAGCAACTTCTTGTCTCACCCCTGACTGACGTTAGTTGGCTTGACCGATGCCAGTGACTGTGACACTCAGCAACCTCCTCCATGCTTGCATACAGTGAAGCTTTTAGCTCCACAACCTAACAATCTCCCACTTGGAGATAAACACCTGCATCTGTACCTATACCTATACATCATCTAATTTGTTTCTTGGCGTGTATCCCTCTTCAAGATCAATATTGAAGACCAACCACCACATAACCTATGGTGCAATGCCTCTCATCCAAGTTACCTACCACATCCGAATCTACATACCCATGTAGAGAAGTCCTTGACCCTCCATCGCATGTATAAATGTTGTTGGTCCCTCTCAGATACCTGAGAATCCACTAAACTATTTTCCAGTGCTTCTTTCCTAGATTGACCGCAAAATTTTTGACAACACCCACTGCTTGGGCAAACTCAAGTCTAGTACACATGTACTTAACCTCATCATGTGAATTAGGACACTATTCTATGAACTGTCCATCCATAGGTGTGCAAACTAGTTCTGCATCCCACATCTTGAACCTCACCACTACCTTATTCACACAATCATCCTAAGACAACATCAACCTATGATCTTCCTTGTCTCTAGAAAAACTCATGCCAAAGAATCTTGCTGCTCCCAGATTCTTCATGACACACCTCTGAACTAACTTTACCTTTAGCTTAGTAACTCCCTGCATGTGTGACCCTACAATAAGCATACACACCACATACAATAACAGGATAATGTAGCTAATATTATCCAACTTGGTAAAGAAAACACAATGGTTAAACCTCCATTGTCCTGCAGCTTGCTCAAGACCATATACCCTGGCCTTCCGTCTCACATGTCCATTCTCTCTCTTCTTTGACTTGGGAATCCATTCATCTTTTAGTGCTTTCTCTCTGGCTGGAAACTCTACCAAATCTCCCATTTGGTTCTCTTCTAAGGAATTCATGCCATGCTCCCACTATTTCCTAGATTCTACCTACTCTGCTTCTTTAAAACTTCTTGGTTCTTGACCATCAGTGAGCAACAAGTAATCTAAAGAAGGTGAATAATGAATTTGAGGCTTACTCACCCTTTCAGTCCTCCATATGGGCATTTGAGACTCCTTGACAACTTGCTGTCCACCCAAAATCCATTCCAATGACCAATGTCAATCACCTCCCAGTCTGCATCTGACTGACGTTGATTCCATGTGACTGAGCTGAATGCCAACACTGGTTTTCTGACTGACATCAGTGTCCACCTGGTCACTGATGTCAGTTCCCTGATAGATGTTAGTCACCACCCACCCGACACCACTGAATCTGGTCTACACATGATCGATGTCAGTACCTATCTATTTGATGTTCGTTCCCCCTGACTGACGTCGATACTTGTGTTTACCTGTGAGTGATGACTTTTTACCCATGAGCTTACTTTGAATCATTCCCTTGTTTAAACTACCCTGCTCAGAATTATTCAGACCCTGTGACTGATCTTTGTCCATCATCTCCTCCTTGAACACCAAGGCTTTCCTATTCTTGTCAAAAACATCAGATTTCCTCTTTGTGCAATAAACTCAATCCTTTCTTGTAGCTTCAGTATCAAGAAACCTCACTTTCTTCTGTTGCTTACAAAAATCTCAATTTATGCTCACTAAATATGAACTCTTACACTTTGACTCAAGAACATGCATCCCCTTCTTATTCATGTGACCAAGCCTACGAAGCCACATCTTCGAATCTATAGTTGAATTAGATAAACTAGAAGGAGAATCAGTAATACAAGTAGATAGATAAAGAGTACCTACTTTCTTACCTCTTGCTAAAACAAGTGCACCCTTGGTAACCTTCCAAGAGTCCGCTGTGAGAGTTACTATGCATCCCTCATCACCCAACTTTCCAATAGAAATCAAGTTCTGCTTTAGGACTGGGACATGCATGACCTCCTTCAACACCCATGTGTTTCTCTTCTACAATTTCAACTGCACTTTCCCTTTGCCAACCATTTGACAAGGCTTACCATCCCCTAAATAAATCTCTCCAAAGTCCCCTTGGACATATTCATGGAAAAATTCTCTATTTGGGGTTGCATGGAAAGAGGCACCAAAATATAACACCCAAGATTCCACTTTATCCAAGGAACATACAAGAGCATCCTGTGCAACAATATCTGCAACATCTACTTCTTCATTTCCTTCATGCTGATCTTCAACCAACCTGCAATCTTTCTTTCTATGCCCTGCCTTTCCACAATTCTAGTAGATAATTCTACCATACCTGGATTTGGATCTCCTACCTATCTTTGACCTTGATCTCCCTTGATCGATCTTCTCTCTTTGACTTCCCCTGCTTTCAACACTTCAAGCATTCCCTGATGATTCACCTATGCTTTTCTTGTGAATTTCTTCGTTCAAGATTACACTAACAACATCATCCACTTTCAAGATATTTAAAGTAGACACAGTATTACTAACTGCCATTACCAAACTATCCCAACTTTCAGGTAATGAGCATAAGATTAAGAGAGCCTTAATTTCATCATCAAAAACAATATTGATTGAAACTAACTGGTTTACCAAACCATGGAAATCACTAAGATGACTGTGTACAGATCTACCTTCCAACATTTGCAAATTAAATAACTGTTTCATAAGAAATACCTTATTCAAAGCTGAGGGTTTTTCATATAAATTTTCCAAAGATCCCATTAACTCTACCATTGTCTTAGCCTGTGATAAGTTGGAAATCACAGATGATGCAAGGCTCAACCTTATAGATCCCAGAGCCTTCTGATCAAGAACCTTCCATTCTTCATCTTTCATATCCAGGGCCTTACTTGCAACCCCACCCAATGGTAAGTAAAAATCTTTCTGATACAGATAATCCTCTATTTGCATCCTCCATAATTGATAATTCTTGCCATTAAACTTCTCCATTCTTAGCTTACTTTCTTCTGTCATTGCCTTACTCCCACTCAATCAGAAACCCCTGAGAGTGACCTGTAATCAAACACAAACTTGCTCCCTACAACCTCGCTCTGATACCACTTTTTCAAGATTAGGAGCACAATTGATTAACTTGTATAAGCAACTAAATACAAAATTTAACTAGAAGTAACAAGAAATCAGAAACAACACAAAATTTGAGAGACAATACAATCTTGTATTCAACTCATCCAGAAGAAAATACAATAAAGAAGATGCCACATTCTTCTCACACCTCTGAGGCTTCCCACACCTCTAGGACTCCCAGTAATTCTTGATCAAGAGTTCTCTCTCTCAATTACGGTCACAACAATCAACTCAAACACAGAGTTGTTGTTCACCTCCAACTAGTCAGTAAAAATACTAGTAGTACACAAGTACTCAAAGTACTTCAAGTAGATCTCCTTAATCTTACAATAACCTGCAAATCAACTTGATCTTACTTACCATGTAGATCTCCCCTGATCTTGCACAACCTACAAACCTAGATCTTACAATTGGAAGGATCTCTTCCTTTTCTTAATTACAATATAGCCCATGAGTCTATTATATAGATCCCATGCAAACAATAATTAGACTCATAATTATAATAATTAGACACACATCTCCAAGACTAAAATTATCCTTTAACATGCAAACAACTGGTTCATTTAACAAACTATTCGTGAAACTGATAGTTTTAGAACCGCATAGGCGACCGACGCCGGTCGCTGTTAGTCTGGAGGTGACCGACATCGGCTGATCCCTGACCAATATTGATAGCTTCCTATCTCACCCCTGACTGACGTCGGTTGGCCTGACCGATGCCAGTGACTGTGACACTCAGCAACCTCCTCCATGCTTGCATATAATGAAGCTTTTAGCTCCACAACCTAAAAAATCTCTAGGTTTCATTTAGATACTTACATGCCTAACCTATCAAATGTCAACTACACTATTATTGTTGAGGATTAACACCTTGATGATCAAGATCTAGTTTTAACACTTGAGGCATATCAAACCTACTCCTTGATGAGTGGAGGATAGATAACCATGGTTATGATCCTTACAAGAGCATTAAAGAAGTAGGCCTAGGGATATAGTGTATTCATGAGGAGGAGGTAGTCATGATAGCCTTTACTAGTCTAAGTAAAGATAATGATGGAGTATAGAGACTACTTTTTGATGGATCTAGTTGTAAGAATGGAAGTGGAGTAGTTATCATGCTTGTTTCTCCATCTAAATAAAAGTAATTTTCTACCATAAGGTTTCGATTAAGCTACACATGTAATACACTAGAGTATGAGGTCCTCATTTATGGGATGTAATGGGTAAGGAGAAGAGGTGTGATGATTCTACAAGCTTTTAGAGATAGTGAACTAGTAGTTCACAAAGTGAGAGCATAGAATACAGTCAATAATTCTCTATTCAAGGTGCATTTGTATAGGTTTTAGAAGCTCTTAGAGGACTTTAAGGCCTTTGACATCCATTCAATCCTAAGAGAAGATAACCAACTTGCATACATGATAGAATCTATAAGGGCACAATATCACATCCTAGGTAAAGTCAAGAACTCAAGGAATTAATCACAAATAGAGGTGGTATACAGAGTATTAGTACCTAATAATGAAGTTTATTGGTAGGTCTTTGATAGTGATAGGAATATAGCATGTTTCTTGAAAGAAGAATCATAATTTTCCTCAATAAATCAAGGTAGAATTCAACAACAATATGGTGACTATATTTTTCAATTGAAGACAAAAAACTTCCTAAGGGATTGGTGACCCTTTAGAACATTTTTAATGAATATGATTAGTTAAGAAAAGATCCTCATGAAGAACACTAGAGAAGAAAGGATTGATTTTATAGATCTATGCAAGGAGTTTACAAACATATTTGCTTGGGAATATAGTGAATTGAAAGGTTTTGACCCTAGTTTAGCTCAAAATTCTTTAGAATTAGAGTTAGGTGCTAAACTTGTGAGGTAAAAGTAAAGACCAGTCAATGCCAAAATTGAGATCCTCATGAAGAAAGAGTTGACTAAATTGATTGAGTCCAAAATTATATTCACCATCAAACACTCTTCATGTGTAGGTAACCTTGTGCTTGTGAGGAAAACTAAGGGGGAGATAAGGTTATGTGTGGAATTCAGTTATCTTAATAAGGTGTCATTGAGAGACCACTACCCCTTTGCATCTATGGATTATATCCTTCAAAATATTTTAGGTTCACAATGTTTCTCCTTGATCAATGGGTACTCAGGGTATAACCAAGTGTTGGTGAAGAAAGAAGACCAACATAAGACTACCTTCACAACTAAGTGGGGCACCTATGCCTACAAAAAGATGCCCTTTAGGATATATAATGTAGGAGCCACCTTCCAAAGGGAAATGGATGTAGTTTTGTTAGAGGTATTATCACTGAGATGGGGGGTGAATCATTGAGAATATATATTACAATTATAATTGCAACCCCTTTAGACTATTAAATAATCAACATATATTGACTTGATCAAGAAACATTAACAAGAGAGATCATTCATTCAATGCATACATAAGACCAAACACATAACACATAGTTCTTGTGGGAAACCCTCATGGGGAATAAAACCCACTCTCAAGCTTGAAACACAAATGGACTACTATAATATAATAAATTACAAACAAGAGACTGATTAACTCCTTTAGACCAAAAAATCTTAATCATATCCTCCTCACCAGAGGTATTTAGTGAAACACCTATTTCATAAGGATCAACTAACCCTATGGAATACCAATTCCTTTAGACCCTCCTTTGAACACCTCTACCTTAGAAATGATGTATTCAACACCTTATTATAGATCTCTATTTATCTAACCCCTACACAAACTCTCTCTTTATCTCAAACAAGCCTCATATGCACACTCAAACCTCTTTTCATATCCTCAATCTACAAGATCACTTTTATGACATCAAAAATATGACCTTTAGGTCATACACATAGTCATCAATCTAGTCTAGTCATCAATTCATCAACTATTTACTCTACCTCTTCTCTGCTCCATAACCCTCACATCTACCTTGCACAAGTCTCTCTTACAAGTCTTCTTGTAAGCCTAAAAACTGTCTCATTTGGTTCCATATTTTATATATAAATCATGATTTAACAAGATCATAATCTTTCCTTATCATCCACAAAACATGCCTTCACCCTTAAGGCATCTCACATGAGTCACACTTAAGCATAATCCACTTTCAAATAGGCCTAAGCTACTTTTAGGTCCTATGGAGACCCATCTAGCTCTTTGACACTTATTCAAGCAAACTAAAAACATAGAAACACTTTAAAATTTCATGGACCCATTCCACATGATCTATTAGTCCTCCTTAAGTGTCTATATCTTTAACAATACCCTTTTGCTTAATCACAAATTTCTTAAATAATATTTTGTGTACACAATCACCATGAACAAATATATAGTCAACTTGAAAACCTTTGTTCATATTTCATATTATTAAAAAAACCTTTAAAATGCACACAAATCATACTTATGGAGTATAAAAAATTATCCAATAGCTAACTCATCATAAAACATCAAAACAACATCAACACAAGCTTGAACATCCTTCTAGAGTCACTTACAAAACATAGTTAAACACACAGTCAATTTTGGACCTTCATAAATTTGACTATAACAACAATTAAACCCTCAAATTCATATTACCAGATGTGCCTTAGAGTCCTCCACCACTTTAATTTTTACACCATGAGAAAATTGTCTTAGATCAAAATATAGAGCATTATTTATTTCCTTTGTAAATTAAAATACTCAAATGTAAAAGGTCATAGTTAAACTTCAAACACTAAGCTTGCATCTTGTATCCTCTTAGCTTTAGATCAATCTTTCAAAATTAATATTTTTTGAAATTTAACACATAGGTGCTAATGCTCAAATGTTAAACCTTGAACATCTTGACCTCATCTCATACAATCTAGAAACTTAGAATCAATGCACTTCATCAATATCTTGTACGTAGCTCAGTCTTTAACAATGCTAAACAACTATCACTTTGACCTCCTGACTTTAATACACATTGTTTATCTCTATCTTTAAGATCACCCACTCATTGTTGATACTTGGAAGAAGCTCAATATTTATCTCTACTCAAAATTAAACATCATGCACCTATCCTCATCACACTACTTCTTGACTTCTTGGAGCAATGCACTCTGTCAATGTTGCTCAAACTTTAACTTGTGAAAATTTGACTATGGGAACCTCACTTATCTACCTTGAAGGACAAATTTGCAGACATATCTTTTATCGCACTCACTTTCATATTCTCAAATTTGGACCATATGATCTCCTCACATAAGATAATCTAACCATGTGTCAAAATGATCCTAAAAAATTTTCAATTGTGAGATATAACTCCATTAAAATGCCTCCTCAAATTTATCTATCATAGAGCCAACTATGTCAAGAATTGTCTAGAAAGACCAACTTTTCACATGTATCTATTTTGATGCACTTCAATGCATGATATAAAATTTAGTGTACATAAACTAGGCTCAAAATTGAATAAATCCATATGATCATATTATTATAAAACATCCATAAATACAATATATGCCATCACCAAACTACTTACTCAGCACTTTCTTAACTCATGCAAAATTTGGCTATGTGAAAACAATGTCAAACTACTTGGGAGCCCAAATTTGAACTTGCATATATTTTGATGCATTAGGTGCATTACCTAAGATTTATCACATAATAACTAGGAAAAATAATCAACAAACCCATGTGACCATTTCCTCTTAAAACCTTCATGCATGAAAATGTAGACATCATCAACATGCTTACTCGACTCTATTTAAACATAGAAACTACTATCAAGATGGCCAAGATACCAATTTTGCACCGACATATATTTAACTACATTTAGGAGCATGACCTAAGAATTATTTCATAGAAAATGAGGACTAATTTAATCACAACCATATGACCAACTCCCCCTGACTCATCCATATGTGTCAATGGTGATGTCAACAAATTGCCTACTCAGATTTTCTACCATTAAACCCAAAATGTCTAGATGAGAAAAATGATGATTGAGGTGACTTACAGTTATGCACATCAGCTATCAAATCATTATTGACCACTGATAACACCCTTTTCACATGCTCAAAACTCCATACTCATCCATTAACATCTCTAACCATGACAAAATTGAAGATCAACCCAACCAACTTCAAGCACACTTTGATAAGCACATTACACACTTCGTCATTATTACTTAGGCTATCAAATCACATCATCAACTCACTAGGACACCTCTATGACATCATTGACAACCCTCCAACATTCTCCCTCTTTTTCATTGATGTCAAAAAACATCATACATCTCACTTTCTCTCTCTTCAAGCACTCCATAATAGGAACATTCTCCCCCTTTGACACAATGACAAAGTGGGCACAAACTGCTCTTAAGGAACTAAAACTACTATCAATAGGAAAGGACCATATTATAAATATGATACAAACTCCCCCTTACCTTGAGCCTTCCTCTTCTTACCTTGACACCTTATTCTTGATCCATGCCGACACTCTCTTCAACCAATCACTACAATAAATGAAGAAATGACACATTAAAAAAACTAGAATCTGATGTAACTTACCAAGAAACATCTGAGAGGGACTCCCCCTAATATCTTTGATCCATTACACCACTTGAGCATCTTTAGATATCCATACACCATGAAGAACTACCATACAAGATTACTACCCTTCTTTCTCAAACCACCAAAATAACTTCATGCCACACATTGAACAATAAACATGATTTCAAAAAACTTGTGAACTTACCTTGAAATACTCATGCCTTTCTCCTTTTGGAGAAACTGAAAAAAAAATCACTCTTATTCTCACTAGGCCTATCTAGTCTCCTTGTATCCCTACCTGAAACTTGTAGAGCCCAAAAATTTTAGAAGACACATAATCAAGACATAAAAATTCATATCTAGAGTACTCTCATATTCCCCCTCAAGCACACTAATTTTCAACAACTATCTCATCCTATGCAATGTGATTCCTTCACAAACCAACTTGCTAATTAGACCTCCATCTTGACAAAAACATGAATAATTTGAGAATCACAAACCTTAAAATATCTATGAATCTTTATTTAACAACTCATTTGTCCCATTCAACATATTAATAACCCTTTGACCATAATTCACAAGGAAAACCACTTTTCTAATAGAACCCAAAACCCTAGTATCTCAAAACAAATGAGGTTAACATAGCACATTCCAGTCAATGCACACTACTAAATATTCTTACACACCTAGATAAAACCATTACACACTTATAAATTAATATTTGAGCTTCCACACATTTGGAAACCCATATATCCTATGACCCATTTTTAAGCCTACAAACTCTTAAGCACAAATTGGGAAACTTGAGAGCAACCAAAAATATCCAGTTTGACTTGAACATCTTTTTTAGACCACAAAACCACCTGAATCATGATATAATAATACAATATACCTTTCTATGTAAAAATATCATCTTGACATTATATCAATCTCATTATTCCACCTAGAAACACCCATTTTGACCTTATAAACTGACCATATATAGATATCAACATCATGAGATTATCACAACATATCTTATACCTAGACATACTTGCTCTAATTGAAAACTCATCTCTATCCTTAGATTAACTTCTAAATAAGATCACAACAACACTCGATTCTCCAATAAAAGGATTCTCTTAACAAGCATAGATAGAGACATCTCTTGCATTACAATGCTCTAAAACAAAGTGAAGCTAGGAGTGGCCAACATATCCTCCATAACCACAAGAATCATCTTATATATAGAAGACTCATTTCTATTTTTCTTATTATTCTTAGTCTTAAGAGAAACAAATTTCTCCTTGACTATAACATTCTCCTTCTTTTATATGATATAATTGACAACACATGGAGACAACATAGATTCATGACATACGTTTTCAACTAAATAATCTTCCTTACATTTTGGAACCTTAGAACTAGCATCAACCAGTACTTTGGTCTTATCTTTGAGCTTGGTCTCTTAATTCTCAACATGAGTAGACAATGAAAGCCCTTGGCATTATTCATCTTCTATAACATTCTCCACCATACAAAATAGATTATTTGGACCTACAGTCTCATCATGACTCATGCTTACCACCTTTAGTTTCCATGTATTAACTTGTATTTTCCCTTGCACTCTTGGAGCCTGATTGAACCTATTCTAACTTGTAGAATCTAGTAATGTGTCCTTTCTTTTGATAGTTTAATCACATCATACCTTTTTCTAGAAGTTCAATCTAATTAAACAAAATATTACAATGTGTGTTGGTTCATAAAAACTGTAGTACTCAATATATCTTGAAGGAAACTAAACTTGCCTTACCTTAAATGGATAATGTTTTTCAAATTTTCCCACATCATGATAGTTGAATCACTCAACCTTTCTCACAACTTTTTACTAATTATCCCCATCATAGTTTCAAGCAAAGTCATTTCTAACAAGTCTTCTACATTCACTAGCTCTACGCCCAAACTGATTACAAGTATAATAGTGACCATTGAAATTTGCATACTTCATAGCATTTGGTTATTTGATCAAATTTTTATTTATTCTACCAACACCTTCATTCCTTGTTTGATGACTTGTCTTCAAAGGCTGATTCACCTTGTTCTTATTGACATTCATTTCAAATTGAGAAGTAACTTTGGGTTGTTCATTAAAACCTAATCCAGATCTATCACTATTTAACTTTTGACTCTTTAAGAGATCATCTAGATCATTAAAAGTTTTATACAAATTGATAAATGATTTCACCTTACTTTCAGACTTCTTTAACTCATCTTCCAAAGATACAATCTCAGAAGCATACTTTGAGAAATCACCTTCTTTATCTTTTAGGCTTGATGATAGGATTTCCAGTTGATGATTGAGATGCTTGACCATATCTTCATAATCCTTGGCATATTTATTCATTATTGCCTTAAAAATACTAAATTTATCCTCATAGTCTTTGAGTTGAGAATTCATCTTCTTTTTAATCTTCAGTTCTTCAAGATCATTTATCAAAGTAGTCTCATAGTCTACCTCATTTTCATCATCATCTGAATCACTATAAGTAGACTCATTTTGATGTGATAAAATCCCTTCCTCAACCATGAACATAACTTCATCTTCAGCAAGACCATCACCTTAATGATCATACTTTGAGTCATTTACTTCACTCTCATCTGATGAGTTTCCATCTTTTTTGGTGTAGAGACACTTCTTATCCTTAAAGTACTTCTTGTTGTTGTCAAACCTTCTGAATCCCTTTTTGATTTTATTAGATCTAAATGATCTCTTGACATCATCATGACCTTGATCATGCTCTTCATCATCATCCTTCTTATTCTTATGAGGGCACTTATTAGCAAAATGTCCTATCTCACCATAATTGAAGAATTTGAGGGGTAGTTTACCTTTATACTTTCCTGAACTTGTTCTCAATTTTATTGAAATCAAAGAAATTAGTTCATCCTCATATATATCATAAATTTCATCCTCCTTGGATTTATTACCTTGTAAATTCTTCTTTGGCTTCAAATCTATCTTGAATACTACTTCCTTCTTTGGTGGTATATCATCATTATTCCTCATCTCATAGGCAGTAAGGGTTTCATTAAACTAATCCATATTAAAATGAGTAAGGTCATGAATTTATTCTATATAAAATAATTTCAAATCAAATTTTGGGGATAAATACCTTAAAACCTTTTGAATAATAATTTCTTCCAAGTTCTCTCCCAGACCTCTGATGATGTTCACAATTCCATCAGCTCTCTACAAAAAAGATGCCATAGAATATTCTTCCTTCATCTTGAGGCTTCCAAATTACCTTATGTGAGTCTAAAAATTAGCAATCTAGACCTTTTAATCTCCTGATTAAATGATCTACATTTTTCCCCATATCTATTTAATAGCTTTACTATTGATTACCTTGGTGTGTTCAGTCTCTAAAAGACCACAAGTGATAGCATTCATTTCTTTAGAATTGTTCTCAAATAAATTCTTATCTACAACACTAGATGGAGGAGTAGTAGGATAAAAATAACCATCCACAAAATATTTCCATACATCAAATACTAGAGACATAATGTATGTCCTCATCCTCACACTCCAAAAAGCATAATTGGATCCATTGAACATCAGTGCTTGCTTAGTAGAGAAACCTCCTTCATGACTACCCATATTGTATCTTAGATCACCTTCAAGATGTTAATCCTTTACCAAATGACATAATCTGATACCAATTATTAAAGGTAAAATCATTGAGAGGGGGGTGAATCAGTGAGCCCATATATTACAATTACAATTGCATCCCCTTAAAACTATTAAAAAATAAACATATATCAACTTGATCAAACAACATTAACAAGAGAACTAATTCATTAAATGCATACACAAGATCAAACACATAACACATTATTCCTTTTGGAAACTCTCATGGGGAATAAAATCCACTCTCAAGTGTACAACACAAATGGACTACTGTCCTATAAGAAATCATAAATAAGAGACTGATCAACTCCTTTAGACCAACAAACCTTAATCATATCCTCCTGAACAAAGGTATTTAGTGAAACACCTATTTTAAAAGGAGAAACTTCCCCTAAGGAATACCAAGTAATTTAGACCCTCCTTTGAACACCTCCACCAGAGAAATGATGTCTTCAACACCTGATGATGGATCTTTATTTATCTAACCCCTACACAAATTCTCTTTATCTCAAACAAGCCTCATATGCACACTCATCCCTCTTCACATATCCTTAATCTACATAAGCACTTTTCTAACATCATAAATATGACCTATAGGTCATACACATAGTCATCAATCTGCTCTACCCATCAATTCATCATCTAGGCACTCTACATATCCTTCATTCTACAACCCTCATATTCACCTTGCATAAGTTTCTTTTACAATTCTTATTATAAGCCTAAAAACCATCTCATTTGGTTTCATAATTTATAGAGAAATCATGAATTAACAAGATCACAATATTTGCTTGTCAGCGACAAAACATGCCTTCACCCTTAAGGCATCTCACATGGGTCACACTTAAGCACAATCTACTTTCAAATAGGCTTAAGTCACTTTTAGATCCTATGGAGACCCATCCATCTCTTTGACACTTATTTGAACAAACTAAAAACATAATAACACTTTAAAAATGCATATACCCATTCCACATGATCTATAGGTCCTCCTTAACTGTCCATATCCATCACAGTACCCTTCTACTTAATCATAAGTTGCTTAAATAATATTTTGTGTACACAGTCACCATGAACAAATATATAGTCGACTTGAAAACCTTTGTTCATACTGCATACAATTAGAAAAACCTTAAAAATTCAAAAATCATCCTTATGGAGTCTACAACATGATCCAATAGTTAATTCATCATAAAACATCTAAACAACATCAACACAAGCTCAAACATCCTTCTCGAGTCACTTACAAAACATAGTCGAACACATAATCAACTTTGGACCTTCATAAATTTGACTATAATAATAATTAGACCTTCAAATTAATATTACCAAATGCACCTTGGATTCCTCTAAAACTTTACTTTTTACATCATAATAAAATTCTTTTGGATCAAAATATATATCCAAAATATAGGGTACTGGTTTTTTCTTTTGCAAATTAAAATATTCAAATGCAAATGGTCATAGTTTAACTTTGAACACTAATCTTGCATCATGTGTCCTCCCATATTTAGATAAATTTTGCACCATTGATCTTCTCCAAACTCTAACACATAGGTGATAATGCTCAAATGTTAAACCTTGAACATGTTGACCTCATCTCATGTAATCTAAAAACTTTGACTCAATGTGCTCCATCGATCTCCCATACGTAGCTTGCTCTTTGATAATTCTAAATAACTATCACTTTGACCTCTTGAATTTAATACACATTATTGATCTCTATCTGTATTATCACTTGCTCACTATTGATCCTTAGAAGAAGCTTGATCTTTAGCTCTACTCAACATTAAACATCATGCACCTGTCATCATCTTATTGCTTCCTAACTTATTAGAGAAATGCGCTCCATCGATGTTGCTCAAAATTTAACTTGTAAAAATTTGACTAAGTATGGGAACCTTACTTATCTACTTGGAAGGACAACTTTACATAGTCATATCTTTTATCTCTCTCACTCGCATGTTCTCAAACTTAGACCATATGATCTCCTTACACAAGATATTCCAACCATGTGTTAGACTACTCCTAAAACCTTTGCATGTGCAAGATATAACTCCATTAAAATACCTCCTCAAATTTATCCATCACAGAGCCAACAATGTGAAGAATTATCTAGAAAGACCAACTTTTCACATGTATATCTTTTGATGCACTTTAGTGCATGATCTAAAATTTAACTAAAATAAACTAGGCTCAAAATTGAACAAAACCATATGATCATCTTGTTCTAAAACATCCATAGATGTGAGATATTCCATCACCAAACTGCTTACTTGGCTCTTTCTTAACTCATGCAAATTTTGGCTAAGTATTGGAAAATAATGTCAAACTGCTTAGGAACCCAACTTTGCACTTTCATGTATTTTGATGCACTTAGGTGCATGACCTAAGATTTAGTGCATAATAACTAGGAAAAATAATAAACAAACCCATGTGACCATTTCCTCTTAAAACCTTCATGTATGTGAATTCTAACATCATCAACATGCTTACTTGACTCCGTTTAAACATAGAAAATACTGTCAAAATGGCAAAGATCCCAACTTTGTACCCACATATCTTTGACTACACTTAGGCACATGACTTGAGACTTAGTGCATATAAAATAGGGACTAATATGGTCAAAACTATATGACTAACTCCCCTTGACTCATCCACACGTGGTAATGATGACATTAGCAAACTACCTACTCAGATTTTCTACCATTAGACCCAAAATGTCTAGATGAGAACAATGATGATCCAGGTGAATTTCACTTATGAAAAAAAACTCTTAAATCATTCTTGACCACTGATAAGATCCTTTACAAATTCTCAAAACTCCATACTCATCCATGAACATCTCTAACCATGCCAAAATTGAAGATCAACCCAACCAACTTCAAGAACACTTTGACAAGTACATTGCACACTTTGTTATTTTTACTTAGGCTACCAAATCACATCATCCACTCATCAGTACACCTCCGTAACATCACCATGACATCATTGAAAACCTTCCAACATTCTACCCCTTTGTCATTGATGTCAAAAAATGTCATACAACTCACCTTCTCTCTTCAAGTACTTCACAATAAGAACTTTCTCCCCCTTTAACACAATGATAACGTGGGCACCAATTGATCCTAAGGAAATAAAAATAATATCAATAGGAAAGAACCATCTTATAAATATGATACAATCTCCCCCTTACCTTGATCCTTCCTCTTCTTTCCTTGACATCTTCCTCTTGATCCATGTCAACACTCTCTTCAACCAAGCACTGTAATAAATGAAGAAAGAATACACAAAAGAACTAAAATCTGATGTAACTTACCAAGAAACATCTAAAAATGACTCCCCCCAAAGATCTTCAATCCATTATGTTATCTTTGAATTTAAGCAAGCTCAATTAATGGGATAACCCCTACAAAGCTTGTTCATTTTGTAGCCCATGAGCTCTAAGCACACAAAACAAGGACAATCATTGCCTTATTGCATGAGTTTTTCCTCAAAAAGTTAGACTTTTGAGGGAGTTTTTCTACATCGTGTAGTTTAGAGAATTTTATCCAAACTACACCAATGTTCAGTTTGGTGCAAGTTAGATAATTTCTATGACATTACATGTGCAAGATCAGAGAAATTCTCTAACCCTGCACCAGAGCCCACCACCTATGGTAAATAATACACATTAATTACCTCACTTATATATATTAATCCATCTATAATTTTTATTTTTACCATTTATTTTTTCACTCCTCACCATTATCGAGCCTGAGTGCACTCTTCACCATTTTTGAGCTTAAGTGCTTTCCCCTAATTCACCATTTCCATGCTACCTTGCTTCAATTTGACCTCAAATTTTTCTTCATCATGGATCATGGGTTAAAATTTTTCTTGTTTTCATCTTCATGTTCTGAACTTCTTCATCTTTGTATGCCCTAAACATTTATTCTTCAATTATTTCCTTTTTCCTTTTAGAAAAAACTTGTGCATAATACCCTTTCTAATATAAAACCCTTAAGTTAAGGCCTATACATAACTCACACTTATCATTGTAATCAAGTTTAAAACCCTAGCCATTTCCCATGTAATTTGAATAATTTTCTCTGAGGTACATGTAATCACAAATCTCATCTCTTAGTGCTTATCAGAGAAACTTCTCCAATATGCACTTAGTCAAAACCTTTCTATGCATATTAGAGAATTCTATCTGATAAGCACCAAGTTAATCAAATTTAGTGTAGGTCAGATAAAATTCTTTGATTTACACCAAAAATAAACCATCCATACCACATTCTCATCAGATAATTTCTTTGAGTTTCACCCTTTATTTTTCCCTTGGTGCATATCAGAGAATTTTCTCTAACGTTCACTGTAATGCAAACCCAAGGTACAGGTCAGAGAAAATTCTTTGACTTTCACAAAGACATACCCAAGTTTAGTGCAAGTTAGAAAATTTTATTTGACTTAAACCTTACCCCAAAGTTCACCAACTCCTATACAATTTGGATAAATTTTCTCTAGATTGCATCAAATATAAATTTTACCCATATCTCGTGCAAGAGCATAGATTTTTTTGCTCTTGCATTTTCTCCAAGATGAATGAAAATGCTAACTTTGGAATAATGAAAATTTATTTTAGTTAATTAATTAATGTTAGATGATTCACCTTCCAATAAAATAATGAAGTGCAAGTTCTAAGGTGTGTTTATAACATCTACAGTTGACTCAAATGTAGATTAAATTAGAGACACTGAGATTGGCCATATTGACATGGTTGATTTCTTGCATAGAATGGGAAGGGAACCCATTGCATCTTACATGCAGCCAATATTAAATAGTGAAATTCACTTGGTAGCTACATTTCCTGTATCAACATAGGATTAAAAGTTCCTCTTGACAATGGTTGTACATTTTGATAAGTAGAGCAGATCAATCAAGGATGTGAATGGTAAGGTGGTCATCCACCTTGATGAGTAATAGTTTGATAAAGTCTTCCATCTCTCTAAGATTGAATAATTTTTGGATTTAACTATGGAATTATCCCAAGAACACTGTGACAAGGATTTTGAAAAGTAAAAAAAGTATATTAACTCTAAATGGCTCAGGATTCCTTGGCATTCAATAGCTAGATGGCCCAATTTTTTTTATTGCAGTGACTTCTTAGAGGAATTAGGTGATTTTATCACCCTCTTAAGTAGATCCAAGGGGCTCCCCACATCAAATATTTTCCAATAGTGAATGTATCAATACATTTAGGTCATAAAAAGGGATAAATAATAAATCTTCTAGGGTAAATAGATCAGTGATGATATATGTCACCAACTCTCTGAAGTGACTTATTATCTAAAATTTTATATGAATTCCTACTTGGTATATTCTATAGCCAGTGTGAGAGATTTCTAGGCTTAAATGGCGTTGGAGAAAGAAATAAGGTCCCAGTGTATGAATATTACCCTCAGTTGACTCTCAAGGAAAGTGTAAAGCATTATAGGAGAGTCAACGATGCTTTATTTTACAAATTTATTTGTAATTTTGAAAAAGATTTTAAAAAGAAGAGAGTTTTAGATAAAGCATGGGAAATAGTTAAAAAGGTTGGTTACTTCCTTTTATAGTTCCCAAACTTCACATATGTCAAGGTAGGGGGATTTGATGAGAAACCATACATGCTTCCAAGGTAAACAAGTGATAAATTAGTATTGATGGAGATGTGTAGGAAAGTAATGAGTGTGTACAAGAAGTAGCCATATGCTCATAAATGAATTTTTAAGTTTCTAATCAGTATTGAGTGGTATACTGTTGCAACCACTCCAAAGGCCAAAACTATGGAAACTGAGTTATAGTGGATAACTCTTAAGAGATTCAAAACTGGAGAAAACTTTGATTATAAGATGATAAAAGAAAAGATCAAATGTAATTTCACTCACATACACAGAATTGAAGACATTTGGGTAGAATGCAGAACTAATGGATAGGTGATAAAACTTGATCACAATCATCTCACTATCGATAACATTGTTAATCTAAGGTTAGCTGATATTCCTAAAGTTCTATTAGATGAAAATAATGTATTAGACCCCTCATATGAGGGTAATTAGGTATCCTCCACTCCTCTCCCTCCAATATAATGGTCTATCAAAGAATCCACATCAATTAGATACATATTTCAACCCATTCTGGTAAGGACTAATGTTTGGTTAGAGACCAAAGGTATTGAGTTGAAACATTTCAAAACTGGATCTGAGGAGGAATATGATGAAGATACTTCTAAGAAATGAGAATAGTTGAGGACAAAGACCAAAGAATATACTTTCACTTCCAAACAAAAACCAAAGTTTGTGTTTATAAGTAAAGGTAAGAGAAAAGAAAAAGAAGCTAGTGCTAAGGAAAGTGCTCATGCACAAAAGGAGGATAACCTAGCCACAAGTGAGGCACCACCTCAACTAATAATTTCACAAATACCTCAATCAGTGATTTAACAATATTCATAGTTAGAAGCTACATAGTCATAGGTTCCTTTGGTTGAGACTTCTCAAACTACAATCTCACAAGCAACATTTTCCATACTTCCCCCTATAAACACAACTATACTAATTGATTTTGTTCCTCTTTAAGTTGTTCTTTCATCCCCAACTTCACATCCTAGTGCCACACTCTTTCAATTTCCCTCACAAGGCACACTAGATCAAGTTTTTGATTCATTGTCAAATTTACCTAGTCCTTTGAAGTCATTGGGATGTCCAACTAATTTGTATTTCACCCAACAAGATATGGATAAATTTATGTCCACATCTTCCTCCAAAATAACAACTTAAGGCCCTATTACCCTAGTTTTTAAAATACCATTAGAAACCAAAGTATCATTCACAATAACATAAACCCCACTAATTGTAACCATTATCCCATTGGTGTCAACTCCATCACCAGATACCTCCACCATTTCACTTTCTATTCCACCCACTTCACAAACCATTGACCTTCCCCAAACATCTCAATCTTTACTTTCCTCTATCCCAAAAGACTCATCTCCTTTTCCTCCATGGCTGATGACTCAGACACCCAAGAGGAAGAAGCAAATTATTTCACTTGATGATTTTGATTTTGGTTAGCTTACATCGATAAATCCTAAAACAATAAAGAAGGCCAAAACTATGTCAAGGGTAATTTTTAAATCTGGACACAAGTACACCAAAGTTATAGTGCCTCCCCAAGATAAAAATATTGAAGATGTCCAAGTGTCTAAATATGCAGTTGCATAGATAAACATGGGGAAATAAACACATGAAGGGGAAAAAGAAGATTTACAAGTAGTTATGGCATCTTTTTGGAAAGATATGACATGGATAAGAAAATCAAATATCAACTCAAGATATAAGTAAAAAAAACTAACCTCTATTCTACTAAAAATCACATAATATTTTGAGTTGGTTAAACATGTTGAGCATGAAAACACTAAAAAGTCAATTTAGTAGGTTGAGAAAATTAGATCTCAAAGTCAGGTGATCATTTCCTGGATTGAGAGATTGATGACATAAAGTACTCAATGGTTGCATTCTACTGTTGAATTTGTAAATAAATTGAGTGAAGTGAAATTGGAATTTTAGTAAATGCTTAATACTCTCAAGATTTGGAATTGACTGAAAAGGATTTTGATATATGGACTCAACTATGCAAATTTAAGATGGAACTCTTAGTTGAGAAGAAGGTCATTCCAAATAGAAAAATATTCATTGAGTATAGGGAAGCAATGAAGAATAAAAGTGAATTTCTTGAGAATCTAATTAAATATCTTGAAAAGGCTGAGGATATGTGCAATGACAAGATGTTAGATCTTATAGATGAAATTGGAGATATTCCTTGTCAAGGTAAGAGATGATTCCCAAGAAATTCTTCCTATAAAAATAGTAATCTAAGAGTTCTTATCTTTGATTCAAAAAAATATTGAGATAGAAACATTATCACTTGACTCCATTGATAAATTGGTTGAATTTAAATTCATAATGAATAAGTTATAAATAATATTGGACAAAAGTAAGGACTTACCAATTAACCTAGAAGATTCCATCACAAGGGTCCTTGCCACTCCAAGAATACATCAGGCCTAGACAACAATGAGGTCCAGGCTACATTGAAGAGATACGATTAATATTTAGAGAAGAATAAAAGGAATAAATTCCTATGTCTAAGGACACTTAATTTATTTTTGTAACTTTTTATATGTAATTTTGTTTGGTGTAATTTGCATGTAGGAAAAGTGCATAGTCATAAGTCAATTAGGACTCTGTCAGTGAATAAGTCAATGTATTTATGTATTTCCTATTTTTATTCATAGCTCCTCATTATAAATAAGATTATTCTCTTTTTAAAAAGGGGGACCAAGAGATATAGAAGGGAAATGCTACTGAACTGAGAAATAAATTTGAAACTTTGTATTCATATTATAAATCTTAAATTTCATTCAATATAATAAAATTAAGTGATCTTTCAATATTTTTGTTGAGATAAAATTGTGGTGTGTTAGAGATGTTCTTATGTATTTTATATTACATTTTCTTGTGCTTTGAATGGATTTCAGTGTGAAATTTCTATAAAATGAAAGGTGTCGGGAAGCTGATTTTGGGGTCTTTGAGCTACATTTTAGTTACTGGGTTTGGATTCATAACTGAAATTGACTTACCATGGATAAATTTGGCTTCAATTTATTCTTATTTGGTTATTTTAATATTTTTTGGAAATAAGGTGAAGAATTGGGCTATACTTGGTTCCATCTATTCACGTTACTTTGTTGGTATCATTCTAGTTACTCTTTTAGCTAACTAATATAAATATCAGTTGTCCTTATTTCATCAAGTAGTTTTAAATTTTCACAATACATTTTATTAAATGGAATAAATTTTTTAAGAAAACAAAAAATTTGAAAAAAGATAATTGGATGATATGATATCACCCTCTTTGATAAAACTAGTGTAAATAATTACTTATTGTTTTAGTTAGCAATAAGAAAAGGGAGCCTCCCCTTTCCTTGAGGAGAGATTTTATCTCATCACACTATGGCTTAAATCACCATTTTTTTACCATTCTATTAGTCACAAAATATTCAACCAACACATTTCACTACTTGAGCATCTTCAAATCTCCATACACCATGAAGAACTACCATACAAGATTACTATACTTATTTCTCAAACCACCTCAAGGACAACCAAAATAACTTCATGACACACATTAAACATGAAACATGTTCTCAAAAAACCTAAGAACTTACCTTGAAATACTCATGCCTTTCTCTTTTTGGAGAAACTGAACAAAAATCACTCTTGTTCTCACTAGGCATGTCTAGTCTCCTTATAGCCCTACTTGGAACTTACAAAGCCCATAAATTTTAGAAGACAAATCATCAAGACCTACAAATTCATATCTATATCACTCTCATATTCCCCATCAAGCACACAAATTTGAAATAAATAGACCATTCTCTATAATATACTTACTTCACAAACCAACTTGTCAATTAGGCCTCCATCTTGATAAAAACATGAATAATTTGAGAATCACAAACCTTTAAATATATATGAATAATTATTTAGCAAAAAATTTGGCCCATTAAACATATTAATAATCTTTATACTATAATTCACAAGGTAAACCACTTTTTTATTAGAGCCCAAAACCTTAGTATCTCAAAACAAACGAGGTCAACACAACACCTTCTTATCAATGCACACTCTTAAAACTTCTTTCACACCTAGAAAAAACCATTACACACTTATAAAAATAATAATTGAGCTTCCACACCTTTGTGAAACCATACATCTTATAACCCATTTTTAGGCCTACATACTCTTAAACACAAATTGGGAAACCTGAGAGCAACCAAAAATATCCAATTTGACTTCAACATATTCTTCAAACCACAAAACTACTTGAATCATGCTATAATAAGATCAACAGACCTTTATATTCAAAAATATCATCTTGACATTGCATCAATCTCATTATGTCACCTAAAAACACTCATTCTAACCTGTAGACTAACCATATATAGACATCAACATCATTACATTATCACAACATATCTTCTACCTAGACATACCTACTCTAACTAAAAACTCATCTCTAGCCTTCTAGGACCTTCTAAATAATATCAAAATAACACTTGATTCTCCATTGAAAGGGGTCTCTTAAGAAGCATACATAGATACATCTCTTGCATTACAATGCTCTAAAATAGAGTGAAGCTAGGAATGGACCACATTTCTTTAGTATCCACAAGAATCCTCGTATAGCTATAAGACTCCTTTCTCTTGTTCTTATTCTTCTTAGTCTTAAGAGAAATAACTTTCTCCTCAACTATAACATTCTCCTTCTTTTTTATGATAGAATTGACAACACATAGAGACAACATAGATTCATGGCATACCTTTTCAATTGAAGAATCTTCCTTATAATTTGGAACCTCATTATTAGGCATTAACAATTAATGTTCTTTATAAGAAACTTTCTCAATAATAGTAGGATGTTCACTTGGATAAATACACACCTCAAAACTAGCATCAATCAATACATTGGTCTTCTCCTTGAGCTTGGTCTCTTAATTCTCAACATGAGAAAATAATGAAATACCTTGGCATTAATTAGATTTTGTAGCATTATTTACCATAGGAAATAGATTACTTGGACATTCAGTCTCATCATGAATCATACTTATCACCTTTGCTTTCTATGTATTAACTTGTCTTCTCCTTTGCACTCTTGGATCCTGATTGAACCTATTCTAACTTGTTGACCTCTACTTGTAGAATCTAGTAATTTTTCCTCTCTTTTGATAGTTTAATCACATTATACCTTTTTCCAGAAGTTCATTCTATTTTACTAGATTTGGACAAAATATTTTAATGTATCCTAGTTCAAAATAACTATAGCACTCAATATTTCTTGAAGGAAACTAAACTTGCCTTACCTTAAATGGACAATGTTTTTCAAAGTGTCCCACATCATGATAGTTGAAGCACTCAACCTTTCTCACAAATTTTGACTAATTTCCCCATCATAGTTTCAATAAAATTATTTCTAACAGGTCTTCTACATTCACTAGCTCTATACCCAAACTTATTACAAGTTTAACATTAACCATTGAAATTTACATACCTCATAGCATTTGGTTGTCTGATCTAATTTGTCTTTATTCTGCCAGCACTTTCATTCCTTGTCTAATGATTTGTCTTCAAAGGCTGATCCACCTTATTCTTATTGACATTCATGTCAACTTGAGAAGTAACTTTGGGCTTTTCATTAAAACCCAATCTAGATCTATCACTAGCTTACTTTTGACTCTTTAGGAGATCATCAAAAAATTTATCAAACTTGATAAATGATTTCACCTTAATTTCAGACTTCTCTAACTCATACTTCAAAGATACAATCCTAGAAGCATACCTTGAGGAATCACCTTCTTTATCTTTCAAGCTTGAAGATAGGATTTCTAATTGATAACTGAGATGATTGACTATATCTTCATGTTCCTTGGCATCTTCATTCATTATTTCTTAAAAAATACTAAATTATTCCTCATAGTCTTTGAGTTGAGACTTCATCTTCTTGTTAATCAAAGTAGTCTCATAGTCCACCTCATTTTCATCATCATCTAAATCACTACAAGTACACTCTTTTTGATGTGAGTGACTCCCTTCCTTAACCATGAATATAGATTCATCTTCATTAGGACCATGATCTTCATGATCCTACTTTGAGTCACTGACTTCATTCTCATCTAATGAGCTTCCATATTCTTTGGTGTAGAGACTCTTATTGTCCTTAAAGTACTTCTTATTATTTTCAAACCTTCTAAATCCATTTTTTCTTTTATCAGACCTAAATGATATCTTTCCATCATCATGACCTTGATCACGCTCTTCATCATCATCCTTCTTATTCTTATGAGGGAACTTATGAGCAAATTGTCCTATCTCACCATAATTAAAAAAATTGAGGGGTAGTTTAACTTTATACTTGCCTGAACATGTTCTCAATTTTATTGAAATCAAAAAAATTAGTTCATCACCATATACATCATAAATTTCATCCTCCTTGGATTTATTACCTTAGAACTTCTTCTTTGGCTTCAACTCTATCTTGAATGCTACTTCCTTCTTTGGTGGTATATCATCATTCTTCCTTATCTCATAGGAAGTAAGGGTTTCATGAAATTGATCCATATTAAACTAATTAAGGTCATGAATTTATTATATATTAGATACTTTCAAATCAAACTTGGGGGATAGGGACCTAAAAACCTTTTAAACAACAATAACCTCTTCAAGGTTCTCTTCAAGACCTTTGATGATGTTCACAATCTCATCAACTCTCTACAGAAAGGATGTCATAGAATATTCTTCCATCATATTGAGACTTTCAAATTTCCTTATGTTAGTCTACAACTTAGAAATCTTGACCTTTGAATCTCCTTCATAAATGATCTTCATTTTTCCCCAATATCTCTTTAATAGATTAACAATTGATTACCTTGGTGTATTCAGTCTCTGAAAGACCACAAGTGATAAAATTCATTGGCTTGGAATTATTCTCAAATAACTTCTTATCTATAGAATTATATGGAGGAGTAGTAGGAACAAAATAACCATCCATAATAAATTTCCATACATCAAACTCTAGAGACATAATGTATGTCCTCATCCTTGCACTCCAAAAAGCATAATTAGATCCATTGAACATCGACGATTGCTTTGTAGAGAAACATTCTTGATGATAACCCATATTGTATCTTGGATCACCTTCAAGATGTTAATCCTTTACCAAAGTACCCAATCTAGATAAACCCCATCCCTTCTATCTTTCTATCATAATAGGGTATTGCCTAGTACATAAATATATAATAGATAGTGGGGCAAACACATGTATTATGCCAAAGTTAATAGTAGACACATTAGGGTTAAAATATGAGCCTAATTCTAACGGAGTCTTGAAACTAGATAGGTCTGCTACCAAGATAGTTGGTGCTCTTGAGGACTTATAACTTATCCTAGCTTCTTTCCCTAATTTCACTATATCCCAAGATGTTGTGGTTGATCTACCCCTATTTTTCACTATGTCTATCTAGGGACTTCATCACCAAGATAGGAGGCTACCTATCATCAGACTAGACTTATATGGTCCTTAGAACTAGGTACGAGACCAAAGTCACCATTAGGTTTGAACAAATCTCTAGGTTTCATTTAGATCCCTACATGCCTAACCTATAAAATGTCAACTACACCATTATTATTAAGGATGAACACCCTAATGATCAAGATCTAGTTGTGCCACTTGAGGCATATCAAACCTACTACTTGATGAGTGGGGGATATATAACCATTGTTATGATCCTTATGAGATAATTGAAGAAACAAACCTAGGGATATAGTGTATGCATGAGGAGGAGGTAGTCATGATAGCCTTTACCAGTCTAAGTCAAGATAATGATGAAGTACATGGACTATTTTTTGATGGATCTAGTTTCAAGAATAGAAGTGGATTAGGTATCATGCTTGTTTCTCCATTTAAACAAAATTAATTTTCTACCATAAGGTTTTAATTCAAATAAACATATAATAAAACAAAGTATGAGGTCCTCATTCATGGGATTCAGTGGTCAAGGAGAAGAGGTGTGAAGCTTCTACAAGATTTTGGAGATAGTGAACTAGTAGTTCACCAAGTGAGAGCATAGAATACAATGAATAACTCACTATTAAAGGTGAATAAGCATAGGTTTTGAAACCTCTTAGAGGACTTTAAGGCCTTTGACATCCATTCAATCCCAAGAGGAGATAACCAAAATACATATAGGATAGAAGTTATAAGGGCAAAATATGACATCCTAGGTGAAGTTAAGAATTCAAGGAATTAGTCATAAATAGAGGTGGTATACAAAGCATTAGTACCTAATAATGAAGGTAGTTGGTAGGTCTTTGACAATGATAGGAAGATAACATGTTTCTTACAATAAGAGGTAGCATTATCCTCAAGAAATCAAGGTAGACTTCAATAATAATATGGTGACCATATTATTCAATTGAAGACAAAAAACTTACTAAGGGATTAGTGACCCTTGAGAAAATTTTTAATGAATATGATTAGTTAATAAGAGATAAAGCCAATATGTCAACCAAGGAAGAACGTTATGATAAGATCACCATTTTAAAGGATAGGTTGCTCAAACTAGGCACAATGAACACTAGAGAAGAGAGGATTGATTTCATAGAGATATGTAAGGATTTTAAAAACATATTTGCTTGGGAATATAGTGAATTGAAATTTTTTTACCCTAGTTTATCTCAACGTAGCTTAAAATTAGAGGTAGGTGCTAAACTTGTGAGGTAAAAGTAAAGACTGTTCAACCCCAAAATTGAGATCCTCATAAAGAAAGAGTCAAAATTGATTGAGTCCAAAATTATATTTACCATCAAATACTCTTCATGGGTGAATAACCTTGTGCCTATAAGGAAAAATAATGGGGAGATAAGGTTATGTGTGAACTTCAGGTATCTTAACAAGATGTCATTGAGAGACCACTACCCCTTTGCATCTATGGAGTATATCCTTCAAAATATTTTAGGTTCACAATGTTTCTCCTTGATAGGTGGGTACTCAAGGTATAACCAAGTGTTGGTGAAGAAAGAACACCAACATAAGACTACCTTCACAACTAAGTGGGGCACCTATGCCTATAAAAAGATGCCTTTTAGGATATCTAATGTAGGAGCCACCTTCTAAAGGGAAATGGATGTATTTTTTTTAGAGTTACTATCACTGAGAGGGGGGTAAATCATTGAGATCAAATATTAAAATTACAATTAAAACCCCTTTAGACTATTAAACAATCAACATATATCAACTTAATCAAGCAACATTAACAAGAGAGATCATTCATTTAATGCATACACAAGATCAAACACATAACACATAGTTCCTATGGGAAACCCTCATGGGGAATAAAACCCACTCTCAAGCTTGAAACACAAATGGACTACTATCCTCTAATAAATTACAAACAAGAGACTGATCAACTCTTTTAGACCAACAAAACTTTATCATATCCTCCTGACCAAAGGTATTTAGTGAAACACCTATTTCATAAGGAACAACTACCCCTAAGGAAGATCAATTCCTTTAGACCCTCCTTTGAACACCTACACCTTAAAAATGATGTATTCAAAACCTAATTATGGTCTCTATTTATCTAACCCCTACACAAACTCTCTCTTTATCTCAAATAAGCCTCATATGCACACTCAAACCTCTTTGCATATCCTCAATTTACAAGATCACTTTTATGACATAAAAAATATGACCTATGGGTCATACACATAGTCATAAATATAGTATAGTCATCAATTCATTAATTGGATGCTCTACCTCTCCTTTGCTCCACAACCCTCACATCCTCCTTACACAAGTCTCTCTTACAAGTCTTCTTGCAAGCCTAGAAACCATCTCATTTGGTTCCATAATTTATAAATAAATCATGAATTAACAAGATCACAATATTTCCTTATCATCAAAAAAATATGCATTCACCTGTAAGGCATCTCACATTTGTCACACTTAAGCACAGTCCACTTTCAAATAGGCCTAAGTTACAGTTAGGTCCTATGGAGACCCATCTAGCTCTTTGACACTTATTCAAGCAAAATTAAAACATAGGAACACTTTAAAAATGCATGGAGCCATTACACATGAACTGTTTGTCCTCATTAAGTGTCCATATCCATCACATTACCCTTTTGCCTAATCAAAAATCACTTAAATAATATTTTGTGTACACAGTCACCATAAACGAATATATAGTCGACTCAAAAACCTTTGTTCATATTTCATATGATTAAACAAACATTAAAAATGCACATAGATCATAATTATGGAGTATATAACATTATCTAATAGCTAATTCATCATAAAAAATGAAAACAACATCAATACAAGCTTGAACATCCTTCTAGAGTCGCTTACATAACATAGTCGAATAAACAATAAACTTTGGACCTTCATAAATTTGACTATAACAATAATTAAACCTTAAAATTCATATTACCAGATGCATCTTGAGTCCTCCACCATTTTAATTTTTACTCCATGAGAAAATTCTCTTGGATCAAAATATATAGCCAAAATATAGAGCACTATTTTTTTCCTTTTTAAATTAAAATATTCAAATGAAAACGGTCACAGTTAAAATTTGAACACTAATTTCGCATCTTATGTCCTCTCAACTTTAGATCAATCTTTCACCTTTGATCTTCTTCTAAATTTAGCACATAGGTGCTAATGCTCAAATGTTAAACCTTGAACATGTTGACCTCATCTCATACTATCTAGAAACTTTAACTCAATGCACTTTGTCAATCTCTTGTATGTAGTTTAGTCTTTAACAATGCTAAACAACTATCACTTTGACCTCTTGAATTTAATACACATTATTTATCTCTATCTATATGATCACCCACTCACCATTGATCCTTGGAAGAAGCTCAATCTTTATCTCTACTCAGTGTTAAACATCATGGACCTATCCTCATCACACTGCTTCCTGACTTCTTGGAGTAATGCACTCTATCAATGTTGCTCAAACTTTAACTTGTACAAATTTGCCTATGGGAACCTTACTTATCTGCCTAGAAGGACAACTTTGCATAGATATATCTTTTATCTCACTCACTTTCATGTTCTCAAATTTTGATCATATGATCTCCTCACATAATAGAATATAACCATGTGTCAAGATACTCCTAAAACATTTGCATGTGTGAGATATAACTCCATTAAAATGCCTCCTAAATTTATCTATCATAGAGCCAACTATGTCAAGAATTATCTGGAAAGACCAACTTTTCACATGTATATCTTTTGATGCACTTCAATGCATGATCTAAAATTTAGCATAATAGACTAGGCTCAAAATTGAATAAATCCATATGATCATAATATTATAAAACATCCATACGTGTGAGATATTCCATCACCAAAATGCTTACTCAACACTTTCTTAACTCATGCAAAATTTGGCAATGGGAAAATAATGTCAAACTACTTAGGAGCCCAACTTTGAACTTGCATATCTTTTGATGCACTTAGGTATATGACCTGATATTTAGCATATAATAACTAGGAAAAATAATCAATAAATTCATGTGACCATTTCCTCCTGAAACCTTCATGCATGCAAGTGTTGACATCATCAACATGCTTACTCGACTTTATTTAAACATATAAAATACTGTCAAAATGGCCAAGAGACCAAATTTGCACCCTTATATCTTTGAATACATTTAGGTGTATGACCTAAGACTTATTTCATAGAAAATAATTACTAATGTGATCACAACCTTATGACCAACTACCCTTGACTCATTCACATGTGGCAATGGTGATGTCAGTAAACTGCCTACTCAAATTTTCTACCATTAGACCCAGAATATCAAGAGAACAATGATGATGTAGGTGAATTCCACTTATGCACACAAGCTATAAAACCATTCTTGACCATTGATAACACCATTTACACATGATAAAAACTCCATACTCTTTCATTAACATCTCTAACCATGCCAAAATTCAAGATCAACCCAACCAACTTCAAGCACACTTTGACAAGCGCATTGCACACTTTGTCATTATTACTTAGGCTATCAAATCACATCATAAACTCAATAAGACACCTCCATGACATCATTTACAACCCTCTATCATTCTTCCCCTTTGTCATTTATGTAAAAAAACATCATGCATCTCACCTTCTCTCTTTTAAGCACTCCATAATAGGAACATTCTCCCCATTTGACACAATGACAAAGTGGGCACCAATTGATATTGAGGAAATAAAAAGACTATCAATAGGAAAGGACCATATTATAAATATGATACAAACTCCCCCTTACCTTGAGCCTTCTTCTTCTTGCCTTGACACCTTCCTCTTGCTCCATGTCAACACTCTCTTCAACCAATCACTACAATAAATGAATAAAAGGACACACAAAAAAACTACAATCTGACGTAACTTACCAAGAAACATATGAAAGGGATTCCCCATAATATCTCTGATCCATTACACCACTTAAGCATCTTCAGATCTCCATACACCATGAAGAACTAACATACAAGATAACTATCCTTCTTTCTCAAACCAACAAAATAAATTCATGCCACACATTAAACAATAAAAATGATTTCAAACAACTTGAAAACTTGCCTTGAAATATGCATGCCTTTCTCTTTTTGGAGAAATTGAATAAAAAACACTCTCATTCTCATTAGGCCTATATAGTCTCCTTATAGCCCTACCTAGAACTTGAAAATCCCACAAATGTTATAAGACACATAATAAAGACATAAAAATTCATATCTAGAGCACTCTCATATGTCCCCTCAAGCACACCAATATTCAACAACTAGCTCATCTTCTGTAATGTGCATCCTTCACAAACCAACTTGCTAATTAGGCTTCCATCTTGACAAAACATGAATAATTTGAGAATAAAAAATCTTAAAATATATATGAATATTTATTTAACAACCCATTTTTCCCATTAAACATATTAATAATCCTTTGACCATAATTCATAAGGCTAACCACTTTTCTAGTAGAACCCAAAACCCTAGAATCTCAAAACAAGTGAGGTTAACAAAGCACATTCTAATCAATGCACACTCATAAAAATTATTACACACCTAGAGACAACCATTAGACACTTATAAAATAATATTTGAGCTTCCACACCTTTTGGAATCCATACATCCTATAACCCATTTTTAAGCTTGCATACTCTTAAGCACAAATTGGGAAACCTGAGAGCAACCAAAAATCTCCAATTTGAATTCAACATCTTCTTTAGACCACAAAACCACTTGAATCATGATATAATAAGATCAATAGACTTTTATATTTAAAAATATCATCTTGAAATTTCATCAATCTCATTATGCCACCTAGAAACACCCATTTTGACCTTATAAACTGACCATATATAGATATCAACATCATGAGATTAGCACAACATATCTTATACCTAGACATACCTGCTCCAATTGAAAACTCATCTCTATCCTTCTAGGATCTTCTAAACAACATCACAATAACACTTTCTTCTCCACTAAAAGGAGTCTCTTAAGAAGCATAGATAGAGACATCTCTTGCATTACAATGCTCTAAAACAAAATGAAGGTAGGATTGGCCCACATTTACTCAATAACCACAAGAATCCTCTTATATCTATAAGATTCCTTTCTCTCATTATTATTATTCTTAGTTTTAAGAGAAAAAACTTGTTCCTTGACTATAACATTCTCCTTCTTTTTTATGATAGAATTGATAACACATGGAGATAACATAGATTCATGACATACCTTTTCAACTAGAGAATCTTCCTTACAGTTTGGAACCTCAAAACTAGCATCAACCAGTACCTTTGTCTTCTCCCTAAGCTTGGTCTCTTAATTCTTAAAATGAGTAGACAATGAAATCCCTTGGCATTATTTAGATTTTGTAGCATTTTCCACCATAAAAAATAGATTACTTGGACCTACAGTCTCATCATGACTCATACTTACCACCTTTGGTTTCCATGTATTAATTTATATTTTCCCTTACACTCTTGGAGCCTGATTGAACCTATTTTGACTTGTATGCCTTTACTTGTATAATCTATTAATGTGTCCTCTCTTTTGATAGTTTAATCACATCATACCTTTTACTAGAAGTTCATTCTATTTTACCAAATTTGGACAAAATATTACAATGTGTCCTAGTTCATAACAGCTATAGCACTCAATATTTATTGAAGGAAACTAGACTTTCCTTACCTTAAATAAAAAATGTTTTTCAAAGTGTCCCACATCATGCTATTTGAAGTACTCAACATTTATAACTTTTGACTAATTATCCCCATCATAATTTCAAGCAAATTCATTTCTAACAGGGCTTCTATATTCACTAGCTCTACGCCCAAACTAATTACAAGTATAACAGTAACCATTGAAATTTGTATGCCTCATATAATTTGGTTGTCTGATCTAATTTGTCTTTGTTATGCCAATACCTTCATTCTTTGTATGATGATTTGTATTCAAATACTGATCCACCTTGTTCTTATTGACATTCATGTCAACTTGAGAAGTAACTTTTGGATATTCATTAAAACCTAATCCAGATCTATCACTAGATAACTTTTGACTCTTTAGGAGATAAACTAGATCATTATAAATTTTATCAAACTTGATAAATAATTTCACCTTGCTTTCAGACTTCTCTAACTCATCTTTCAAAGATACAATCTCAGAAGCATACCATGAGAAATCACCTTCTTTATTTTCCAGGCTTGAAAATAGGATTTTCAATTGATGACTGAGATGTTTGACCATATATTCATACTCCTTTGCATCTTCATTCATTCTTTCCTTAAAAATAATAAATTGTTCCTCATAGTCTTTGAGTTGAGACTTTATCTGCTTGTTAATATTTTTTTCAATCTTCAATTCTTCAAGAGTGTTTATCAGAGTAGTCTCATATTCCACCTCATTTTCATCATCATCTAAATCACTACAAATAGACTCCTTTTGATGTGAGAGACTCCTTTCCTTAACCATGAACATAGCTTCATCTCTAGTAGGACCATCATCTTCATGATCATAGTCTGAGTCACTGACTTCACTCTCATCTAATGGGTTGTCATCTTCTTTAGTTTAGAGACTCTTCTTGTCCTTAAAGTACTTATTATTGTTGCCAAACATTCTAAATCCCTTTTTTCTTTTATTAGACCTAAATTATCTCTTTCCATCATCATGACATTGATCACACTCTTCATCATCATCTTTCTTATTCTTATGAGGTCACTTATTAGTAAAATGTCCTATCTCACCATAATTGAAGATTTTGAGGGGTAGTTTACCTTTATACTTTCCTAAAGCTATTCTCAATTTTATTGAAATCAAAGAAATTAGTTCATCCTCATTTATATCATAAATTTCATCCTCCTTGGATTTATTACCTTGGAACTTCTTCTTTGGCTTCAAATTGATCTTGAATGCTACTTCCTTCTTTGGTGGTACATCATCAATATTCCTCATCTCATAGGCAGTAAGGGTTTCATTAAATTAATCCATATTAAAATGAGTAAGGTCATGAATTTTTTCTATAGAAAATACTTTCAAATCAAACTTGGGGGATAAATACATTAATACCTTTTGAACAACAATAACTTATTCCAAGTTCTCTCCTAGTCCTCTGATGATGTTCACAATCTCATCAACTCTCTACAGAAAAGATGCCATAAAATATTCTTCCTTCATCTTGAGGCTTTCAAATTACCTTATGTGAGTCTACATCTTGGAAATATATACCTTTGACTCTCCTTCATAAATGATCTACATTTTTTCCCGTATCTCTTTAATATATTTATAATTGATTACCTTGGTGTATTTAGTCTCTAAAAGACCACAAGTGATAGCATTCATTGCCTTATATTTTTTCTCAAATAACTTCTTATCTACAACACTATATGGAGGATTAGTAGGAGCAAAATAAGCATCCAAAAGAGATTGACATACATCAAAGACTAGATACATAATGTATGTCCTCATCCTCACACTCCAAAAAGCATAATTGGATCCATCGAACATCAATGCTTTCTTAATAAAGAAACCTCCTTCATGACTAACCATATTGTATCTTAGATCACCTTCAAGATGTTAAGCCTTTACCAAAGGACTCAATCTGATACCAATTATTAAAGGTAAAATCACTGAGACAGGGGGTGAATCAGTGAGCCCAAATATTAAAATTATAATTGTAACCCTTTCAAACTATTAAACAATCAACATATATCAACTTGATCAACTAACATTAACACGAGATCTCATTTATTTAATACATACACAAGATCAAACATATAACACATAGTTATTGTGGGAAACCCTCATGGTGATTAAAACCCACTCCCAAGCCTACAACAAAATGGGCATACTTTCTTATAAGAAATTACAAATAAGAGACTGATCAACTCCTTTAGACCAGTAAACCTTGATCATATCCTCTTGACCAAAGGTATTTAGTGAAACACCTATTTCACAAGGAATAACTACCCCTAAGGTAGACCAAGTACTTTAAACCCTCCTTTGAACACCTCCACCTTATAAATGATGTATTCAACACTTGATGATGGATTTTTGTTTATTTAGCACTTGCACAAACTCTTTCTTTATCTCAAACAAGCCTCATATGCACACTCATTCCTTTTTTCATATATTTAATCTACAAGAGCACTTTCTAAAATCATAAATATGACCTATAGATCATACACATAGTCATTAATTTATTCTACTCATTAATTTATCAACTGGGCACTCCACCTCTCCTTCAGTCCATAACCCTCACATCCACCTTGCACAAGTATCTTTTATAAGTCTTTTAATAAGCCTAGAAACCATCTCATTGGGTTCCATAATTTCTATATAAATCATGAATTAACAAAATCACAATCTTTCCTTTTTGGCCATAAAACATACCTTCACCCTTAAGGCATCTCACATGGATCACACTTAAGCATAATCCACTTTCAAATAGGCCTAAGTCACTTTTAGGTCCTATGGAGATCCATCCATCTATTTGACACTTTTATAAGCAAAATAAAAACATAGGAACACTTTAAAAATTCATGGACCCATTCCACATGATCTATAGGTCCTCCTTAAGTGTCGATATCCATCACAGTATCCTTCTACTTAAGTACAAATTGCTTAAATAATATTTTGTGTACATAGTCACCATGATCAAATATACAGTCAACTTGAAAACTTTTTTTCATGTTATATCCGATTAAAAAAACCTTAAAAATGCATACATATCATCCTTATATTGTATACAACATGATCCAATATCTTATTCATCATAAAACATCGAAACAATATCAACACAAGCTCAAACATCCTTCTTGAGTCATCTATAGAACATAGTCAAACACACAATCAGCTTTGGACCTTCATAACTTTGACTATAATAACAATTAGACCTTAAAATTCATATTACCAATTGTGCCTTGGATTCCTCTATCACTTTAAATTTTACACCATGACTAAATTTATCTTGGATCAAAAGATATAGCTAAAATATATAGCACTAGTGTTTTCCTTTGTAAATTCAAATATTTAAATGAAAACAGTCACAATTAAACTTTGAACACTAATCTCGCATCTTGTGTCCTCTTAGATTTAGATCAATATCACACTATCAATGTTCTTCAAACTTGAACACATAGGTGTTAATGCTCAAATGTTAAACCTTGAACATGTTGACCTCATCTTGTGCAATCTATAAACTTTGATTTAATGTGCTCCATCGATCACCTGTACATATCTCAATCTTTATCAATGCTAAATAACTATCACTTTGACCTTTTTACTTTAATACACACCATTTATCTCTATTTTTATGATTAGTTTCTCGCCATTGATCCTTAAAATAAGATCGATCTTTATCTTTGCTCAGCATTAAACATCATGCACCTATCCTCATCTCATTGCTACCTAATTTATTGGATCAAAGCACTCCATCAATGTTGATTGAACTTTAACTTGTGAAAATTTGACTATGGGAACCTCACTTATTTTCCTATAAGGCCAACTTTGTATAGTCATATCTTTTATCTCGCTCACTTGCATGTTCTCAAATTTGGACCATATGATCTCCTCACATAGGAGAATCCAAATATGTGTCAAACTTCTCCTAAAACATTCACATGTGAAAGATATAATTCCATTAAAATTCTTCCTCAGATTTATCTATCACAAAGCCAACTATGTCAATAATTATTTGAAAAGACCAACTTTGCACATGTATATCTTTTGACGTGCTTTAGCGCATGATCAAAAATTTAGTGAAAATAAACTAAGATCAAAACTGAACAAACCCATATGATCATATTTGTATTAAACATCCACATGTGTGAGATATGCCATCACCAAAATTCATACTCGGCTCTTTTTTTCCTCATGCAAAATTTGGCTAAGTATGGGAAAACAATGTCAAACTACCTAGGAACCCAACTTTGTACTTGCATATATTTTGATGCACTTAGGCACATGAATTAAAATTTAGCACATAAGGACTAGGAAAAATAATAAACAAATCCATATGACCATTTCCTCTTGAAACATTCATGTGTGCAAATTTTGATATCATCAACATGCTTACTCAGCTTTATTTGAACCTAGAAAAGACTATCAAAGTGCTTGAGAACCCAAGTTTGCACCCACATATGTTTGAATATACTTAAGCACATGACCCAAGACTTAGTGTATATAAATTAGGGACTAATTTTATCACAACCATATGACTAAATCCCCCTAACTAATCCACATGTGTAATGGTAATGTTATCAAAATACCTACTCAAATTGTCTACCAATAGACCCAAAATGTCTAGATGAGAATAATGATGAATTCAACTTATACACACAAGATATCCAATCATTCTTGACCATTGATAAGACCCTTTTCACATTCTCAAAACTCCATACTCATCCTTGAACATCTCTAATCATGCCAAAACTAAAGATCAACCTAGCCAACTTCAAACACACTTTGACAAGCATATTGGACACTTTGTCATTGTTGCTTAGGTTATCAAAGCACATCATCCACTCACCAGGACACCTCCATGACATCAAAATCATTGACAACTCTCCAACAAGATTTCTAGGGACTAGTTAATGAAATGTTACTCATATACCTTGATGACATTAAAGTATTCTCAAATGATGGTAAGGATAATTTGACACACCTAAGGCTGATTTTTGAGAGGTGAAGGTAGTATGGGGTCTCTTTAAACCCCCAAAAGTGTATTTTTATAGTCTATGAGGGAATAATTTTATACCACATTATGTATAAGGGAGGCCTCTCCATATACCCTAAGAGAGTAAGTGCAATTATATCCCTATCATTACCCAAACATAAGAAAGGACTGTAGAGTTTTCTAGGTAAAATCAATTTCATTAGAAGGTTAATTATTGGATTTGCTGAGTTTATTAGACCCCTAAATTTTATGTTCAAGAAACATCAAAACTTTACTTGGACTAAGGAATGAAATAGGAGTTTTGAAGTAATAAAATAGGTTATTTCTCAATCACCCACTCTCCTTAACCTTGATTTCTCAAAAGACTTTTTATTAACTGCCTTCTCAACTAATGACACCATGTCTACCATGCTAATGCAACAAAATAATGAAGGCCTTGAGTATCTGATATGATTTTTTATCCAAGGATTAGAGGGTTATGAGGATAGGTACACTTATGTATAAAATCATGTGCTTGCATTCATGATGAGCCTTAAAAAATTTAGACACATGGTGTCCAAAAATAAGATCTATGTCATGGTGCTCCACCCTAACATCAAAGACTTATTTCGTAACTAGGATCTGAGTGAGAAAAGAGTAGGTTAGGTGACTAGATGTATGGAGTATGACATAGAGGTGAAGGTCAATAAGCTATTAAGGGGTAGAGGGTTATGCGAGCACTTGGCAGTAGAAGCTAATGAGAACAAAGAGGTAGTTTTAGCAATCCATAATGATCCCTAAGAAACTACACCTACACCATCTTCTAGTTGGACTCAAGACATAATAATATTACTACAATTAAGAGAATGTCCTATAGGTTTAGATAGGATAAGAAGAAGGCATTATAGGGTGTAATTAATCCCCTATGTTGTGATAGATGGATTCTTATTTAAGAATTATCTTGATGTAATTATTTTAATATGTGTGGAGACTAACCAAATTGATTTTATTGTATTAGTTTCATGATGGGCATGTAGGAGGCCACTTTGTAGCTAGGACTACATCATCAAGGATAATGAGAGTAGGTTACTTTTGGCCAAGCCAATTTAAAGACTCCTATGATTGGGTTAGGAGATGTTAGAAGTGTTTCATGTTTACTAGAAAATATAATATATTTGCCTTGCCCCTCAAGCCCATCCAAGTAGAATAACTGTTCATGAAACAAAGCTTAGATTTTATAGGCATGATACATCCTCAATCTAGTGTAGGCCAAAAATGGGTCGTGATTACCACATACTACTTCACCAGGTGGGTAGAAGTAGTGGCCCTTAAGGAGGCTAATGAAAACTCAATCATGGAGTTCTATGATAACCTAGTGACCAAGTTTAGGTCCCCTCCACAATAATATTAGATAATGCATTAGCTTTTAGTGGTGCCAGGATAAGTGAATGGGATCTAAATTATGGAATCTACCTTAGTACTTCATCAAACTATTATCCTTAGGGTAATGTACTTGAATATTACATTAAAAATAACTTAATCAAGATCACACAGAGGACTATGGAAGATAATTAGAGAATGTGGCATACCAAACTGAGGATAGCCTTATGGATAGATAGGATCACCCCCAAGAGGTATACTGGTCATTCTCCCTATCTTCTTGTCTATGGAAGGGAGGCAAGGTTACCCATATCACTTGAGTTTCCAACTTTAGAACTCACACATCAGCTTGAGATCATGGAGATTGATGCTATGTAAGTGAAGATGAATGAGTTGAGAGAGATAAAAGAGACAAGAGATGATGTTATGTATTCGACATGGTTTCATCAATATCAAGTTAAGAGTTTTATTTGATAAGAGATATGTCTCAAGGACTTTCCAAGAAGGCGATATTATGATTAAGTGGCATGAAAACTAAGCTAAACAAAGTAAGAATATAAAATTTGATATCTTATAGAGAGGACCCAACATTATCACCAACTATAAGGAGCATAATGCACTCCAACTATCAAAATTTAATGGTGAGGAACTCTCTATCCTAGTTAATGGGGTGTTCTTTAAGTAATATTATTTAAGATCATATATGTTCCTTGTACATATTAGTTTAGGTGTTTTTTTCATTTAAGTGATGTTTCATGATTGATTTTTTAGTTTGTTTCCTTGTTGTATTATTGATTTTCTAGGTGTTTAGGTGTTTTTGTTCTTTCTTATGTCCTTATTGTTTGAGTGGTGAGATTGTTTCCAATCCTTGAAGGCTTATATAGTGTTGAGTCAGATTGTAATTTAAAATAAAGGGATAATATTAGTTTACTCATGATTTTCATGTGTGACTACCATACCCAAAGGATGAGACAACTAGTTCTCTTGACCAGTAGGTAGGTTAACCTCTAGAATTCACTAGTGATGTTGATATATTTCTACCCTTGGACTTAGAAAGAATTAACTCTTGATCAAAACACTAGATTAGTGTTTTTGGCATATTACTGATTCTTTAGGATGTCATAATAGTCTAAAAGAGTGTTAATTGTCATTAGGTTCATAATCAACATTTCTATATGGTGCACTTATGCCAGAAAGTGTTGTGGTAGTCATCATCTCATTTTGTTTGGATTTATGTCAAGGTTTCACCTTATGTTGACTATGTCTAAGGGTCTACACCAATTATTAGTGTGACCTTAATTACCTAAATCCATGCATAATGGGATGACCTATAATGTTACAACCTGTGATCAATCATGTGTTCATTAAATCATGCTAGGGACCTGGAGAATGTGGTAAAATTGGGGGGATTGGAGATAATATGAGGGAAGAATGGTAACCTTGTTTAGAGCCTTTAGAATTATTTAAGGTTTTTTTTAATCAAATATTAAGGTAAATACTTCAATTTTTGTTTTATTTCATATATGTGTATATTGCCTTCCAAGAATGTTCACACCATGTGAATAGTGTTAATAGGCCCCTAGGACATCATTCAACCACCAAAGTCATCATAAAGGGTAAAATGTTCCAAAAATGTCTCATAGTCATTATAGAGTCATAACAAGGTGGTCTTATATGTAAAAAAGGGTCTTTTTAGAGGTCAAACATCCTTCATTCACCATAAAAGGTCCCCAAATGCTTGAAAAGTGACTTTTTAACTTTCCTCAATTTGTACCCTCTAATTTGAAAGTGCATTTGACCTCTCATTTCCCTCTTTTTGGACTCCAATGGATTCTCAAGATCTCAAATATGAAAAAATGCAAAGAAAAGAGGTTTTGAAAGTGCTTTCAGGACATGTACAAGCAAGTATGATTAGGTCAGAGTTAAATAATATCATATATCTCATGAGGTATTCCTTGTAGTCATCATACAAGAGAATCCATGTTAATAAATCCAAAGAGAAGGTAAAAAATGTAATAGAACCTCCATTGAGTTCTTGGAAAGCTAACAAGAGCCATTTTCATATGGATGGTATAGTTCATACATGTTGAGTCAAATCCCAAGCTCTTGGTTAGAGCTATATTCCCTAGTGGGCTTGTAATTAGTGGCATTAGTTTGCATATCAAATCCCTAGGCTTTATGAACAATTATTAAAACCCCCATGTGGTCTTAATCCCTAAAATCAACTCAATGGGAGTAATGCTATATACCTAGGGATATGATATGTTAATGTATATGGGTTGATGGAGATGTCGACATATGGCACACATCCCCTTAGTTAGTTATATGGGTAAAATATATTAGGATAATGTAGTAACTTGTGGAATTAGTATATTGGGTAATGGTCAGCCTACATTGGGATTAGGAGGTTACCCATCCATGGGTTAGATAGATGTCTATATATAGGAGATGATTATCATGGTAAAGATATCAAGTAAGCATTGAGTCTTCTATTGTAAGAGGATATTGGAGGTTGTCCCCTCGAAGAGACATTGTGGAGTTATTCCTTCCTAAAGGAGTATTATATGGTGTTACCCTACCTTAAGAGTATCTCTACATATATTGAATATCAAGATCTTATCAAGTGGTATCAGAGCTTCAATTTGGGCAATTTGTGTGGGGCAAAACCCTAGTTTTTTGAATCACCAATAACCTTTTATTAGTTGCAATTTTTTTTACTAGATATGGAAAATATTTCAAATAATTCACAGTAAAAAAATTGAGAATTTTTTTATTAGTTTTGAAGGAGTTATTGCTATTGGGTAATGGTCAGCCTACATTGGGATTAGGAGGTTACCCATCCATGGGTTAGATAGATGTCTATATATATGAGATGATTATCATGGTAAATATATCAAGTAAGAATTTAGTCTTATATTGTAAGAGGATATTGGAGGTTGTCCCCTCGAAGAGACATTGTGAAGTTATTCCTTCCTAAAGGAGTATTATATGGTGTTGCCCTACCTTAAGGGTATTTCTACATATATTGAATATCAAGATATTATCAAGTAAAATTGAAATAAATGACTCCAAATGCATTAAATTTCCATAGAAGCACTTGGTTCATATCCCACACTCCATGAAGAGTCTCTACACATAGTTTGATTGTATGGTCACCTGTACAGATATGAGAAATACTAGGTTTTATAGAGGTTTGAAATTTTAAAAAAATAGGTTTTTAAGTATGTGAATGGTTAAATATCATGGATTAAATTTTTTTGGATTCTTTAAAAACCCCATAGTTCCAAAATTCCACTCATCTCCCCCTGAAGGTGCTTTTACAAACTTGAAATGCAAGATAATCATAAGGTGCTATGAGATAAAGAGCAGTATGGTCAGTGAAAAAGGATAAAACCATCCTATTTAGTCTAAAAAATAGCATAACATGGATTATATATCATAAAAAATGTTCATCAATATGGTTTTAGAGTTATAATAAGGTTTCATGGTTATTCTAATGGCTAGTAACAAGTAGAATAAGTTTAACTACCTTAGAGGCCTAGTTGGCCAAAGTGAGAGGATCATAAGGAGTTTTGAGATCTATAGGGTATATGAAAAGGCTTGTTTGAAACCAATAAATATACCTAATATATAAAATTCAAAAATATTGTGATAAATATGTCATATCTTCTAAGGACACCTATAAACCTACCAACACAGACCCAATGTAAACACTCAAACTTTCTAATATTGTCTTAAGGGTATAGAGGGTCTAAGACCATTTACTTAATGTCTAAAATAGTTTGGATTTGATTAGAATAAATTTAAAAAAATTTAAGGCTTTTTTTTATCATAAGTTAAGATTATTTAGCATTTTTTAAATTTTAAGGTATTGGGACAACTTCACAAAGTCTCAATATGCAAGTTTCTTAAATGGTTTGAACTAAAAAGGATGTCTTAACAGGTTTGTGGATAGTGTGATATTTGTATATAAGTGTTCCATGATATAATGAAAGGAAAAATCAGTTATTATATCATTCATATACCCTAACACCATCAAGTAAATTTCCATGTCAAAGGAGAAGACTATGAAGTATGCACATGCATACAAAGAAAAGATAGATTCTAGAGGGTTTACCTTGCATCTTAATGCTTCTAAAGGCATATTGTGGCTTAATACATTGTTTAGAGGGTTGTAAAAGGTATAGGAATTATCTAAGTCCTCCAAATTAGGTTCCATGACAAAAAAATTTAGGACTCCCAGTCTTATTAAGAGGCATGATAATTCTAAGTTGTGGTGGAAAGATGGTCAAAATCCTTGATTCTTAAAGTTGAATCGTAGGGCCTTCATGGAGGTAGGATGGTATTGGGATGGTGAAAAGTTGTTTTAGGAAGGTAAGATAGAGGTGTTGAATAATATAGGATTCATGAGGTTCATGATATGTATTGGATATTGAAGGATTAGGGATCAATGAAAATTAGATCACTCAAGGTGATAAGCAATAAGGACACCTCAATTGCCACCTACAAGCCAATTATGAAAAGGCTGGGAAGTTAAGTGGTGAATGCATATTGAAAAGGATCTCAAAGGTATGTTAATGGTCTTAAAATCATGGATATAATGTTAAAATAATTGTTAAATAATAAAAGTGCCAATAAAGGAAGATATTTATACTTCTTGTAGACATTCCTATTAGGCTCCTACAGGTAGAGTTTTGGAGAAGATGAAGTATGCATGAGTGAGAGATGTTTGTTGAATTTGAATAAAATAGGTAATAAAGAAGAATTAAATCATATTTTAATTATGTTATAATATTATTAAAATCTCTATGCATTCCCCATAGTCAGTGAGAAAGGGTGGAAAATATGATAATCTTGTTTAAGTATGCTAAATCTAAGAGCCAACACAGAAACATGTGTGTGTATAGTTATAAGTGTATGTTTGATTGAAAGTAAGAGGGAGAAATAAGTATTAAAAATGTGTTGATATTTTTATAGATACATTCTATGAGGGTTCCAACACCCTTGGAAGTGATAAAAGGGGCAAGCATAGGTCGTTAAAGTCATTTTCATTAATTAGTTTGAGAACCCTAGCATAAACTAATGATGGTCATAACGGGTCTAAAGGAGAGGATTGGTATATAAAAATATATAAACCAATATGATATGTTATATAAGATTTAATTTGAATATGAAATATATTAATAAGGATTTGAGATCACAATAATCACCTATAGGTGGTCTTGTGCTTTGAAGATCACTTTAGGCCTATAAGGCCTAAAACCTTTCATATGCCCTCAAAATTCAAACTCCACTCTTATGACAAGATGATTTCCTTAGGATGATGTAGATTTATAAGAGGTTTAATATTGATAATATATGTCTTAAAAAATGTGTGATAGGGAGGGGAAGATAGGAAAAAATGATAATTTTGGCCTAAATCCCTCATCGAGCTCTCCCAGCACAGTCTACCAACTCAAGTTTTAGATTAAGAGACTCATATATTACATGAATAATTACATGGGGAAAAATTATATTAGGTTAATTTTAGGAACCCTATTCACTTTACATCCATGGTATATAGATTTGGATTCAGGGGGACAACTTTATGAATGATATTTAAGACTGTAGGTATACCTAGGCTTCCTAGAAGAAGCTTGAGAGGTGCCAAATTTTTCTCAAATATCATCAAATAAGTGCATAGGATCAAGATAAATTTGGTAAATTTTAGGTATTATATACACTAAATATTCATGGCCTTAAGTTTCCAATCCAAGGTCTGTGCTTTACGAACCATCATTAAGATGGTAGGCCACTCCAAACCCTCCAAAACCCTCATATAAAACCCAATGGCCAAGAAACTAATATTAATGACTCAAATTTCATAAAAAACCTTGATAACATCAAGAGGACACCTATAGCCCCCATGTTCACCTTTTTGAATAGGAATTTGGAAAGTGTGATGCAAAATATATAGGGAAAAGGCTTGCAGTGTCTTATTTTGGGTCTATTTTCATGATTCCTAAACATGTTTGAGATCTTGAGCGAGTTGAAAGGCCTCTTAGACATATGAAAAGATGAAATAGTATTCAAAAAATAATTCTTGAATCCCTATAGTGACACAAGTGAGCCTAATGAGTAGACTTGAAATCAAATGGAGAGGTAACCCTCATTTGCATTGAGAAAGGAGTGTTATAGGTTTACTCACATGGTGAAAAGTATCTCTAAGGTAGAATAATCCATATATCAACCTCTCCAAGTCAATATTAAGGTCAAAACTAAATTTAAAGTATATAAGTCTCAAGTATCTTGCTCACTAAGGTGAAAAATGCATTGTATGGGCTATAAATGGCATGAAGGGTGGTCGGTAGGCAAGTAATGGCCATGTTTAAACATGTAACTTCCTTCCCAAATATATGTATTATCTCTATTAAATATCAAGGAGTAATGGACTATTTTAAAGGATCATGGTGCCTTCATGGAGTCAATTATGACCAGAAATAGATCATCCACAACACCTCTATGCCCAAAAGGCTCATTCAAGACCTCAATCATGCCACTAAATCAATGTGTGGGGAGAATTATGAGATTATTTTATTATTCTCATTCATGTTTATAACTATTTGGATGGGTAATGGTCATTATTTACTCTCTACTCCATATCTGTGCCATAATCTCCCCCTCTCTCATATTCTATAAATTGGGTTTAGAAAACCATTGTACACATCCCTCCACTGGGTATGAAGAAACTCTACCCATTTATATCTTGAAGCCTTTGAATCAATAAAAGGATTGATTTAGCCTTATCAATACTAGTTTCTAGTGTGTTCTATACTTTTTTATTTGAATTAGTGGTTGAACTCTTTCTCCCTTTATAGGTCCTTATCTCTCACCTAGATGCTAGTGGATTGGTCTTATGAAAGTCACATGGTGTGTTAAGGTGTTTAGACTTATTTTTGTAGTGTAAATTGATTGATAGTGTCGTTTATTAGACCTTCAATCATCACCCATAGGTTATAGACATTTGGCATGGCCTCCATGTGAAGTAATGATGTGTAGGAGTCCTTTTGGAGATATTATATTAGCAATTAATCTTTATTTTATCCATAAGTGTTGTTGAAGGATCAAGTAGAGGAGACCTAATACATTGGTTTATCACCTCTTGAAGTTTAGAGTTTATTTTCAATCCTATTTTATCCCTTTTCTTTGCCAAGATAAGTAGTCTTAGCGATTTGAGCTTAGATGATGAATTAGGGGAGATAACCCCAAACCTATAGATTCACCTCATTTATTAGGCTACCCACACCTAGAGGTGATTCCATTGTATCAGTTAGATGAGGTAGGTTTGAAACTCCCTACCTCAAGGGTGCAATCCAGACTAATAATAGTAAGTATATGAACATATTTTGTAATGGAAGACCTATCAGAGCACATATATCCTCAAAATATAAAGTTTTAGTTTAATCAAAGAAAAAATGATTCTCTATTTCAAAAATTTCATCTTTTAACCAACATTTTCATAATCTTTTAATGTTTTTATAAAACCCTGGAAACTTTTAATGGTCGAAAGCCATCCCCATTGGCCTGTGGATGGAACTACATTCCATCCCAAGTCAATAGGGATGAAACCATGTTAGTTTTACATTTGGATTGATGTCACCCACATTATAATTCAAAAGGATATATATTTATTCAATCCATAACTAGGGATTCCTAATCTTGTTTTAACATGAAAACCCATCTTCAAAGCAAAATGAGAAAACATCAAGTATTTTTGATATTATTTAAACTCAGCGTGCTTGGTAGTTGTAATGCCTTTCCATTTGGGATTGTATTAAAGTCTCATTTTTTCTACCTACAAATTTTGTTCTTCAATATTCCTTCCCTTATTTTCCTTTTTTTCTCTCAATAATGATCTCAGCCTCTAAACCTCACACATAATTCCTTCATTAATGTATAAGTCCACTCCTCAATTCCACTTGCATGTCTTCCTTTATTACATGTATGGCCAATAGCCAAAAATCTCCATGAAAAAACACAAATCAACCTAATCATCATATAAAACCCTAACTCATTTCCTCTACTTTTGTCAAAACATACTAGTCACAAAAAGTGTTGAAACTTCCAATAATAGTTTTTTTTTTAACCCAGTCCTACTCAAATTAAAAGTTTTTGAATTAAAACAAGAAATAATTACCATAGGTGGGATATTTTTTCCTAGAATATTTTTTTATAACAATACATCTAAGGTGTAACATTTTAACAAGAACTTGCAAGTAAATAAGCTAGGCATTTTATACCATTTAACACATCATTCCTAGCACATTCTTAATTACATAAAGAAGTGTCACTACTAGCATATTCTAACCTAAATGATAGTTTTATTTCATTGATACCACCTAAAATATAACATACAAATCAATATCATATAAATTAATTTAAGCATGTATTACTAAATATAGTTATATAAATCAACTAGTTCCAAATTCACTCGACTTCCTCAATCAACAGTATATTTAGCAATAAAAGCAAACATTCATTCAGTCCTATTATGGTGTGTGCAGGTTCCTTGTATTTTATCTTTACCCCAAATGTAACCATATAACCCCCCCTCTCTGAGGATACTCCCCATCCAAACTATCAATTAGGGTGTAAAATATCCTACATCCAACTCACAAAATAGATCTGTAGCCAGTCCACATCATGATTGAAAAATCAGCATTAAATCATAACAACTGCTTAATATAATAAGTCAATAAAAATCATGACCATAATCTTAATATAATAACTCGTAAAAATTAATATATATCTATAATAAAAACAACATAACTAATCCAACTCACAATGAACATCAAATCTATTAATAAACAACACATAATACACTGAATAATGTCTCAAATAACCATAGGGAAAAACTAGATGTAACATTTTGTCCAAAGAATAGAGATAGTCAAATTAGAAGTTTTAATTAGTCAATTAATGTGTCTAAGCTACTTATAATGTGGAATAAGAAAAATTAGCACCATAGTATCCTTAAGATAGAGGGTCACTTATATATAAGTATAGGAATAATGGGTTTAAACTGTCAAATTAATCATAAGTTAAGTGTGTATAAGGGGTGGTCAAAAATACATTTTTAGCATTAAATATTAATTTGTGCCTATATTTATCCCATTTATTATAGTAATGAAACAAATTGAAAGGACTAGAGTAAAATTAAGAGTGTTATACCTGAGCTTACCTATGAAGAATGGTCTTGAATGTAGATCACATGAACTATACTTCATGTAAAACTTGAAATGAAATATTTATAAATTGGTCCTTACTTAGGATACACATATGAAAGAAAAGATAGAAAAATTATAGATCAAATAAAATCGAATGAATACACATTTTCATGTACATGAACCATTGTGTTTTCTAGTATAAAACTAGTAACTGACAAGGTGGAACCCCTAGAGAATTCTTTGTTTAAACATTTGTATTGGACTATACATTCCCCAATCCTCATTGGTAGGATAGTCTGTTTAAAAACTTAAGATGAATTTGAATTCATCATCACATAACTCAAAGTGGTAAAATAGATTTTAATCCTTGTATGAATTCTAATAGATAATTTTGGTACAAAATTGGTTCAAAAATATGATTCAACTACTATAGATAGAATAACATTCATCTTGATGCAAAACTAGTGAAATACATACAAAAAAAATTGTGCAAAATAATATGAACTAAATTTGATGTATTGAGAATAGAGAATGGCATGAATTATCATTATTTATGTGATTTTTCTATACAAAATAAGTTAAAAAGTGATCACATGTCATGCACATTCCCCCAGTATGATATTTAAGTCTATTAATTCTAATGAATAAGTAATACCAACTCAATATATAAGTAAAACATGTGTAAATTATCAATCACATGACACACATGATGTCCCAAATATAAGAAAAATCTATAATAACTTGTGTATAAATCTAACACTATTTTTGGATAGCCATTGAAAACTATTACATAGACTAAGTATGATTCTAAGGATTGTAGAAAATACTATTTCTAATTTATGGGATGAAAGAACACTACTTTGGGTAATCTTGTCTTGCACCATTGTCCCTAGGGTGTGATATTATTTGAATATAATTTTCAAGTAAAATATAAGTATGCACTATGATTAACTGAATAAATACTATTGTTTTAAATCCATGCAGTGACTTGTTGTAGCTTAGTCTCTAAGATAAGACATTGTGTATGTCCCCTATTTTGAGGTGAGTTATGAATCCTTTGCAATATCTTAGCTCAAAAGAAAAATTTATGTAAATTATGTTATATAAATATTGGAATCTTGAATAATAATGATAACATTAGAAATCATGGCATCATAGTGATGATCTAAGTAATGTAGTAATGTATTATACATGTAAATGCAAACATACATAGTGTCATATCTAGATAGATGTTGGTAATTAGGCAGGCAATGAACAATGATCATATACAAAATATATGAAACTAATATAGAACTACTTGGTGAAAATGCATGATATTTATCATTTCATCAGGAAATTGGGGAGATGAATGATATCCATCATGACATTAAAAAATTGAGCAAAACATAATAAACAAGAGTCATGGGTATGACACAGACACAAAAATTATATGTAAGAACATAAAAAAATAAGATGGCCAAGGGGAGACATACAAGGGACATATTCATGTTAGTTTCACCAAAATGGTTTATCAAATTTTAGATTATGGGTTAATATAATTAAAATAAACTATTGAGTAAATCAAAATACATAAGATATACAATCATCACGTATAACTGGTTTTAACTTAATATTTTTAGAAATGTAATAAAAATGGAAAGTACTAAAATATAAATGACTTAGTTAGACTTAGGTTTATAGCATTGTAGCAATGAATATAAACTGATTGTGTGATTGTGTGAGGGTGCTATGAATCAGAAACATGACTCTATGTTATCCTAGGATAAGGCCAAATTATCTAGACTTTATCTATGTGTATTATTATATATAGGAGTGGCTTCATCCTTTTGGTTTTTTTACCAATATTTAAATTATGATAGATGTGTCTACACCTATAGGTCCTATTGTCTATTCATATGCCTTTGTTTAGCTATAAGAGATGTTATGTGAATTCTTATTCACTTGAAACATTTGCTCAATGATAAGAGTGAACACAAATTAAGGAAATGCAAAAGGGGAAGGGGTTGTGCTTGACCTCAATAACCTATGTGTTGAGTATTGTCTACGTACTGATACTCTAAAGAGGAATCACACTTGATGTAGTTCTCCCATGCTATGGTGGTATGTGTACAATATTGGTAAAATGCTTTGTATTGGTGCAATCCTAGTGTGATTATATTATTAAACAAATGACTTGTGACCTTACAATTTTATTCAAACCTAGATCATGGATTATTGAAATATAGGGAATCGATTAAAAATAATAGGTACTTTGCTCTTAATGTGAAATTAGATATTCTAGTAATTACAATGATGGAAGCCTATTAGTCATCTACTTAATAAATGGGTATAAAATGTGCTTACATAGTGGATCTTTTTGTCTTTCCTCAAATTGGGATTTAAAAACATGTAAAATGACCTATTGATGTGGATTTTAACTTGGGAAACTAGGTGTTAGTTAGTGTGGATATGAAACTAACATATTTAGAAATGAACGGCATGTGGGATTGTCCTAAAAAAGTGGCTTCATTTGAGGAATAGAGACAATCAAAGAGGAAGTATGATTAAGTCAACTAATGATTCTAAGATAATTTTAATGAGAAATAGGGTCATTTATATATAATTATAAAAGTGGTTTGAAACTGTGGAATTGAGCATAGGTTAAGTGTGCATAAGGGGTTGTCACAAATGCATTATTTTGGTATAAAATATTAATTTGAGTGTGTATAGCTACAAATAACATCAAGTATAAGGAGAGAATAAAATAAGTGGTTAGAAATCCTAAACAAACATCCTCATGATAATAATATAGAATAAAAATGTGTAAGCATGTTTAATTTCCATCAAGGATCAAAGGAGATGCAGTTAGTAAGAAATCAAGTGTATTTAGATGAATCAAAGAGAAGTGTTGTAGAAGGGGTTATCTTCTAGGCAACCAACATATTTTATGAAAAGTAAGTGAGAAGGAAAGAAGAATGTATTTGAAGACATTCTTGTAGAAGATCAAAATAAGTGCCACCCAAGAATAATTTTTTTTTGTAAGAACATTGTTTAAATATTATCTAAATAGGAGAGATGTGCCCTCTAGAAGGAACATAAGTAAAGATGGGGAAGAAGAGTGATTTTTTTCATATAAGGCATGTGAATAATGCCTAAATGGAGAGAAATGAAGAGAATTAAACTTTCAGCCTAAGATTTATCCCATCAATGATTAAGTTTTATATTGATGGATACAAACATGAAAAAAAACATGTTGAAATAATGTGCAAGAGGAAAAGGTGTAGGTGGGCATGAATGAAAAGATGTACTATAATGTGTAGAGGAGAGATAAGTGAATTAGATATAGAGATAATTGCACAAAAAATTATAATCCACTAAATAGAGTAAAATAAAGAAGATGAAGAGGATCAATATTGGAATTCCTAATTCTCATAAGGAAAAATATTTTTGTAAAGTAGTGACAATAGAGGAGGAATAGAAGGTGCATATAAGGGAGGAGACAAAATGTACTAATACATTTTCTTGTAATTGGATGGAAATATGTGGTAGTAGATCCAAATGAGAAATAGGTGGGTGTAGACCCACATGAGAAGAAATAAGGTAGGAGTACATAAGGGTGTTGCATGGTATGCACTAAAAGGAAGAAGTGTTAAACACACTTGGTAGATGTGGACATATAGAGGTCAACACAAATGCACTAGAGGGAGGAAGATAATGAAATGGATGATAAGGAAAAAGTGAGGTATCAGAGCTAAGTGGAGGATGATGTTTCATGACCAAAGGAGGGTTTGAAGGAAAAAACATAGAGTAAGCATGCTTGGGTGACATACCAGGTGAAGGGAAACACCATCACCTTAGTAGCTAGAATAAAGGATGGTTCTACCACTGAACCCTAATTTTAAGTAGGGATTAAATTTTATTTAATATGATTTTTTTATTCAATATCATCCCAAGTGAATCCATAATGTTGCATTTCTAAAAAATATAGTTAGTTGGTCATTGAATAAAGAACCACTTTATTGTGTGTGATTGTATGATGCAAAATTTTGGACAAATTCTAGATGATGTAAGAATTTAATTTCATAGAGGACAGATGCTTGGGTGTGAAAAATGTTAAAGAATAAATATATACATGTATTGAAGTGAAAAGGTAATGCATGTGTGGATATAATAATGGAACCAAAGAGTAGTGTCCATAAGGACTTATCCAAAGCCTTGCAAAGGAGTCAGACATTCTAGAGGTGAAAAATGAGGTCCAATAAAGGTACACTACATGATTATAATCTAGCTTTATATGATTAAGGAATGGATTATAAGATAAGTGTAGAAGATATGAGAAGCATGTGGTTGTATAAAGAGTGAGACAAGTTAGCATGGGAATATTAGAAGCAGGAAAGTATAATAGTTCTACACAAAGTATAGGATCTGAGTTAGCGAGAGATTATTAGATGATGAACTAAATATATGGACTGACACCTGACCCTTTACAGTATTTTATAGTATTTTAGTTAATGCTATGACAAAATAATGAGATCCACTAGCAGAGATTTTATGTGATGAGTGCTAAAAACATAAGGCTTGAGGCATATCAAATTTTAAGTGACCCATAGGGTAACCTTACATGTTTTTTCCAAGCCCTATTATTTATAGCTACCCATTTAATTTAAAACATGTAAGTAGATGACTATAAAATGGGGAGTCAGGCCAACATTTGAGACAATTGGAAAGATTGAAGACCTTCAAAAATTCCTAAGACTAGAAGGGGAGACTTTGTTAAAAGGGAGTCTTGAACTCTAACCAATATATTAAAATAATTTTCTACCTTATTCATTAGGATTTATAATAATATTACCATACCTTATCCATGTCATAGTTGGTTCCAAGGGAATCCATTAGGCCTGTACTCAGTCAAACTCCATGAGAAACCATCAATAATTATATTTTAAGCCCTGTAACAGTCATTCCTAGGTTAAATTCCTTACAACCATAGATCCCAAATTCCAATAAATGGATCATATAGATTATCATGAGACCTAAAATGGATATATATATATATATACATATATATATATATATACATATATATATATACACATATATATATATATACATACATATATATACATATATATATATATATATACATATATATATATATATATACATATATATATATATATACATATATATATATATACATATATATATATATATATATATATATATATATATATATATATATATATATATATATATATATATACATACACACACACACACACACACACACACACACACACACACACACACACACACACACACACACACACACACACACACATATATTCTAAATTCAAATATATGCATTCAAATCACTTATAAACTAAAACTTAGTCATCGGGTCATTTGTAGGGTTAAAGGTGCTTGAATTGTTAACACTTGTCCATAAAGTTGAGGGCCTCAAATTATGAAATAATGATAAATTTTTTGAAGTATGGTAACCATATTAAAATTATTTAGATTCAATTTTTCCCATGAAAAACCTACTTCAAGTTTTGAGCAAAAGATTAGGTCTTCTCAAGCTCTGCACAAGGCAAAAATGAGGTTTGAAGTGGTTTCTTTTCTTAGTGATTGTTCATACTATATAGGATTATTGAGAAATAAAAAATATAATTAAATTTAATTGTGAATGTCTCCATAAAATATCACAACTCCATTAATTCCCATTCCTCTTCTCCCTGTACTTCACACATGAGGAAAGTTGACTTTCCTAGCTGTTTAGGCCTGTTGAGAAGGTTAAGAGAGTATGTTTAGGAAAAATAGGTATCAAGTTATTAATATTTTCTTGGTAATAGTTAAATTTGGTTTTAAAAACATCTATAAACTTTATAAAACACTTATATAAGCTATTTTACTTCTCACTAGACCTCAAACATGATTTATCCCACAACAAGGGTTTGTAAGTAGTCTTGGCATTTTGACACCAGCAGCTCTGCTTGGCACTTTATACTTTTATCAATGAGTTAAAAATTAATATAATATTATTTATACATATAAATCACATTTTTTTACTCTTAAACTAGTCAAATCTCTTCAAACAATTTTAAGTTTCTTCTTTTTTGCACACTCAAGCTTGTAGGTTCACATTAGGCCTAGATTACAACTTTGAGATGGAAACCTCTTAAACATGATTATTATCATTTTTATGATCTTTGAAAAGTTTTTTAGATTAATTTCATGATATTATTTACATTTTAAAGGTTTATTTATCCCTTGACCAGCATATTTCATGTGTTTCTATCCCTATACTAACTGTCACTTGCCTATAGGTGACCATTTGGACTTCCAGACTATTAAGTTCACTAGAATGAGCTTTCTTAGACAAATCTAGTATATTGATGATGAAAACATGATTTAAAAAAATTATATTCTTCTCAATTCACTTTATAACCCCTTTAACTTCTATCCACCACTACACAACTAGTCCTTTCTTCAATTAGGCCTATGACAAGCCTATAGGTCGGTATTTAAGCCTCATGACTACAAGTATGAAGGTTGTATTTTTCATGTGGAACTTTAGTTACCTAAATAATGTTTGAAAGTTTTAACATGTTCTTCTTACCTTTATAAAATCCTCTCAAAATCATTCCACATCATACAATAGGCATTTTTCCTCAAGTCTACCCATGACAGGCTTGTATGTCCGTGTTTAGGCTTTCTAGGTTGTAAGTCACCAAAGTGGACTCTCTATACCAACCAAACACTCTTTATGTGATTTTGATAATATAATTTTTTTTAAACATATATTTATAACCATAAAAAAAATTATCTTTCAAATTACTCATCACCAACATGCTCTTTTGCTCTTGTTGTGTGTTATAGGCATATAAGTAGTCCTTTAGACCTAGAATCTCCTTTTCTCTCAAACACCCTATTTTGAGCCTAATTTTCAAACTATATCATCATAATCAAATTTTAAAAAAATATTTATATCATTTAAATCATTCCATGGGCTCAAATCACCTTGAATTCTCTCTTAAGACCTTCACAGTCCTTCCTCTGGACTCATACAGTCCACTTGAGTTCTACACAGTCCATTTTAGACAAAGTGAAATGAAGTATGTGTTAAGTTATGGAGCTAAAAGATTCAATGATGTAGACATGGGGGAGGTTGCTGAGAGGTTGCTGAGTTGTAGAGCAACTGATGTTGATCTGATCAGCCAGCGTCGGTCATATACAGTGAGAAGAGCAACCGACGTCGATCAGGATTAGCCAACATCGGTCACCTCCAGGCAGACAGGGACCAATGTTGATCACCTGTGCAGTTCCAGAACTGCCAGTTCACGGACAGTTAGTTAACGAACCAATTTTTTACATGTTGAAGGCCAATTATAGACTTGAAGCTGTGGATCTAATTATTGTAATTAGGTGTCTAATTATTGTTTGCATGAGATCTATATAATAGACTCATGGGTTGTATTATAATTTGTGCTAGAGAGTAAAAGAGAAAAAATTAGCTCCTTCAGAGTGAAGAGAGCAAGGTGTGTTCCTCTTAGTGCCACAGTGCCAAGTGTGGGTGCTGGTTTGGAGAATTAGAAGGATTCTTCATCTATGTAGGATCTTGGTCAGCAGGTGTGCAAGGCCACGTTTGGAGATCTACATGGTAAGTAATATCATTGATTTGTAGGTGTATGTGTGTGCGAGATCCAAGTTTTAGGTGTGTAAAACCATATTGATTTGTAGGTGTGTAAGATTAGGGAGGACAGCAACACAACAGGTAGCAAGATCAGGAGAGATCTACTTGGAGTACGGTGTGTACTCAGTTTGAGAGCAAAGAGGAAGGCAAGGTAGATCCTTCCATAAGTAAGATCATTTGAGTTTCAGGTTGTTGGAAGTTCATGGGAGATCTACTTGGAGTGCGTTGTGTACTCGATTGAGTATGTGTGTATATTCAGTGTACTATTAGTAGTGGATACTGACTGGTTGGAGGTGAACACCAACTCTGTGTTTGAGTTATGTGTTGGGACCGTAAGAGAGAGAGTGAGCTCTTGAAGGTGAATTACTAAACACTTGGTGTGGTAAACCTGTAAGGTGGAAGAGTGTGGCATCTCTTTATTGTAATTCTTTTCTGGAAGAGTATTAATACAAGTTGTGTATTATCTCTCATATTCTGTGTTATTTTTGAATTCTAGTTACTTGTGATTCTGGTTATTTTCACATGTTTAGTTGCTTGGTAATCAATTGTGCTTCCTAGATCCTAACAAAGTGGTATCAGAGCATGTTTGTTGTTCTAGATTACCTGACAAGTGGTATCAGAGCTAAGGTTGCAGGAAGCAGGGTTTGTGTTTGATTACAGGGGTTTTTGATTGAGTGGGAGTATAGCAATGGTAGAAGAAAGTACACTAAGAATGGAGGAATTCAAAGGCACGAATGATCAATTACAGTGTTATGGAAAGAAAGAGTAGGTAAAAAAAGATTATTGGTTGGTAGCAGATCAGCATGAAGGAATTGAAGAAGCAGATGTTGCAGGTGTTGTTACACAAGATGCTTTGGGATGTTTCTTGGATAAAGTAGAATCTTGGTCTATAGATTTGTTGCCTCTTTCCATGCAGCCTCAATGAGAGGGGTTGGTGAGCCTTGTCAAAGTATTGGCAAAGGGGAATTGAAGCTGAAATTGCAGGTGGCCAACACATGGGTGTTGAAGGAGGTCATGCAGGTCCCAGTCTTGAAGATGTGGCTAATTTCTTCAGGAAAGTTGGGTGATGAGAGATGCACAGGAACTCTCACAGTGGATTCTTGGAATGTTATGAAGGATGCACTTGAATTAACATGTGGTAAGAAAGCAGGTACTCTTTATCTACTTGCTTGTATTACTGATTCCACTTCTATTACATAGGTGTGGCTTTGTAGGTTTGGTCACATAAGTGAGAAGGGAATGGATGTTCTTAAGTCATATGGTAAGAGTTTAAATTTGGAGAGCATAGACCGAGATTTTTGTGAGCAGTGGGATGCTACAAGAAAGGATTGGGTTTATTGTAGGAAAAGGAAGACTGATGCATTTGATAAACTTAAGAATTGGAAATCCTTGGTGTTCTTGGAGGAGATGATAGATAGAGATTAGTGGAGAAGGCTAGACATCTCTAAGCAGGGTGGTTTGGATAGGGTTTTGATCCATGGAGAGCTCTTGGGTAAAAAGTCATCACTCACAGGCGAACACAGTTATCGGCATCGATCAAGGGGAACCGGCATCAAACAGATAGGTGCTGATGTCGGTCATGTGCAAACCATAGCTGGTGTTGTCAGGCAGGGTGGCTGCTGGCATTGGTCATGAAATCAACGTCAGTGACTAGGTAAGAACAATTTTAGTCAAAAAATTGGTGTCGACAGAAAGGATAATCGCATGGGAACTGACATCAGTTAGATGCAGATTGTGTGGTGACCGAGGTCGGTCATTGTAACATATTTTAGGTGGACACCAAGCTGTCAAGGAGTCTCAGACACCCATGGGGAGGATTGAAAGTGTAAGTAAGACTCAAATTCATTGTTCCTCTTCTTTATACTCATTGCTCACTGTAGAGCAAGAAAGATCTAAGAAATAGTGGGAGCATGGCATGAACAAGATGTAGAACCAAACGAGAGATTTGGCAGGGTTGCCAGCCAGTATGAAAGCACTGAGAGATGAATGGATACCTTAGTTAAAGAATAGAGAGAATGGATACGTGAGATGGAAGGCTAGGTCATATGGTCTTGAGGAAGCTGTAGGATAGTGGTACAGATTTTGAAAGGTGGATGACAAAGCAGGGCTCTAGTCAATGTTAGTGTAACCATTGTGTTTGTCTTACCAGGTGGATGATGATTGCAACATTATCCTATTACTATATGTGGATGGTATACTTGTTGCAGGTTCAGACATATAGGGTTTTACTGAGCTAAGGGTAAGGTTAGTTCAGTGGCATGTCATGAGGAATTTGGAGCAGCAAAATTCTTTGGCATGAGAGACATGGAAGATCACAGGTTGATTTTGTCTCCAGTGGGAGCTAATGTGAATCAGGTGTTGGCAAGGTTCAATACGCAGGATGTAGAACTAGAGCACACCAAGGGCTAGATAGTTTAGTGTCTGAAATCACATGAGGTCTAGTATAGACCTGAGTTTTCCCCAGCAGTGGGAGTTATTAGAGAGTTAGGAGCCAATTCAGAGAAGTGGGTTCTTAGGTATTTGAGAGGGACCATAAGTAGGTATACATGCTATGCAGGGTCAAGACTTCACTACATGGGTTTGTAGGTTTATATGTGGTAGGTTACTTAGATGACAGGAGGTGCACCATAGGTTGTGTGGTGGTTGGTCTTTAGGGTTGAGCTTGAAGAGGGATACAAGCTAGGAAATAAATTAGACAGTGTATAGGTACAAGTATAGTGCAGCTATTTATCTCCAAGTGGGAGATTGTTAGGTTGTGGACCTAAAATCTTCACTGATGTAGACATGGAGGAGGTTGTTGAGAGGTTTCTAAGTTGTAGAGCAATCGATGTCAGTCTGATCAGCCGACGTCAGTCATATACAATGAGAAGAGCAACCGACATCGGTCAGGATCGGCTGGCATCGGTCACCTCCAGGTAGACAGGGACCGACGTCGATCGCTTGTGTAGTTCTAGAACTACCAGTTCACAGATAGTTAGTTAATGAACCAATTGTTTACATGTTGAAGGCCAATTATAGACTTGAAGCTATAGATCTAATTATTGTAATTAGGTGTCTAATTATTGTTTGCATGAGATCTATATAATAAACTCACGGACTGTATTATAATTTGTGTTAGAGAGTAAGAGAGCAAAAATTAGCTCCTTCAGAGTGAAGAGAGCAAGGTGTGTTCCTCTTAGTGCCACAGTGCCAAGTGTGGGTGCTAGTTTGAAGAATCAGAAGGATTCTTCATGTATGTAGGATCTTGGTCAGTAGGTGTGCAAGGCCACATTTGGAGATCTACATGGTAAGTAAGATCATTGATTTGTAGGTGTATGTGTGTGCGAGATCCAGGTTTACAGGTGTGTAGAACTAGATTGATTTGTAGGTGTGTAAGATTAGGGAGGATAGTAACACAATAGGTAGAAAGATCAGGAGAGATCTACTTGGAGTATGGTGTGTACTCAGTTTGAGAGCAAAGAGGAAGGCAAGGTAGATCCTTCCATAAGTAAGATCATTTGAGTTGCAGGTTGTTACAAGTTCATGGGAGATCTACTTGGAGTGTGTTGTGTACTCAGTTGAGTATGTGTGTATAATTGATGTAATGGAAATAGTGGATACTGACTGGTTGGAGGTGAACACCAACTCTGTGTTTGAGTTGTGTGTTGGGACCGTAAGAGAGAGAGTGAGCTCTTGAAGGTGAATTACTAAACACTTGGTGTGGCAAACCTGTAAGGTGGAAGTGTGTGGCATCTCTTTGTTGTAATTATTTTTTGGAAGAGTATTAATACAAGTTGTGTATTGTCTCTCATATTTTGTGTTATTTTTGAATTCTAGTTACTTGTGATTCTGGTTATTTTCGCATGTTTAGTTGCTTGGTAATCAATTATGCTTCCTAGATCCTGACAAAGTGGTATCAGAGCATGTTTGTTGTTCTAGATTACCTGACAGTATGAAGTATATTTCATAAATGATTAGATGATTATATACATATTATATATAATATTTATAATGTGGATTTTAATTCCCTTAAGACAACATAAATGTTGGATTTCTGTAAGACCATAGGTTGTCTTGCTTATTTTCTTTAAGTGCATTTAAACTTCATCTTTCACTGTTGGCCTGAGAAAGCTTGGGTTTCAAGTATTTTATTGATTTTTTATAATCAAATATGTAATTATATCATGCATTAAATAAGTAATATACAATATCTAATACAACCATTTTGTGTCAACATTGACTTATAGGTATGCAGACATGTAGGTTGATAATCTTCTCCTTGTTGCTTGAAGGAAGACACTACACAATAAACTAGGCCAATGACTCATCGTGTCCATACACAATAAACTAGGCCAATGACTCATCGTGTCCATACACAATAAACTAGGCCAATGACTCATATATAACTTAAACCATCAAAAATTTATAAAAGGAAAAAGTCAAACTCAAAAGAAGGCCAATGTCAAGGGAATTTTAGCCACCCCACATTCTTCCAATCTAGTAAATGTAGTGACTACAATAGACAAATAATAGTAATATCACAGTACTAATATTCAAATTAGGTCAAAAATTAATGTTCTTAATGAGATACCTATACTGAGAGTTTTCTAATAGAATTAATCTCAAATGTAAGATTGATTCTCATACTGATATAATATTTTAATATAATTATTAATGAGGTTTAAATAACAATCCATTAAATTCAAGAATAAACTTGAATTTAATGGATTGTTATTTAAACCTCATTAATAATTATATTAAAATATTATATTAATATTTTTCCTTCCTTAAATATTCATAGACAATGAAACATATCCCCATTTGACTAGGATTTCTCTACTATGGTTGTAAGTTCAAACAGTTCATCTTATACATACATAGTTGCATGCCTCTCTTGAATTTCATGCCTAAAATGGTTCCTACATAGGTATGAGGATATATACATAGTATTTTTTAAATTATTAATCATCTCATATTATCTATTTAATTCACTCAAAGCACCTCACAATTCCTACAACTTTATTGTCTTGTTCAAACTAGCAAAATAAGACTATTAGACACTACACCAATCATGAACATGAAGAAACCTAAAATAACATGGTATTTTATGGTATAGGATTGTTATAGGGACCCTATAAAAACATAATAGTTTATTAATTCAACTTAAAAACCCTACATTTGGATAAAATTACCCTGATGGGGTTTTGAGTCCTTTTTATGCACCTTAACTTCTTAACAATTGTTCATAAAGTTAATGAGCCTAAAAAAAGGAAAAATTCCACAAAGTGAAATGGAATTACGGTCCCATGCTATGTAAAATATCTTTGGATCTAAATTTATCTCTCCTTAATGTATCATTCACAAATTGATTGCCCTTTTCTTGTTACCAATAATCTTGATGGAGGAAGGGATAGGTTTTCTACATTATTTGACTCTACACCACTTTTTGCATGGATTTAAGTATAAGAAGACCATGGGGACATTTTAAAGATTTTTTACCTTTTCAACGAAAATAAAACCTCTACAAAAGACTTCCAAAAACATGATTTTTCCAAGATTCTACCCGTTCTAACCTTTGGAATTGTTGGAGATGGTGAACCAAGTGAATCTTCATCTTCCCCTAACTTATACGGATATGGAAAAGAGTGACATAATGTTTCCCATATTATTTTAACTTTAAAACTTCTCATTATCTCCTTTTGAACATTAAAAAATTATGGTTGAGTAGTTACAAATAGCTTCTAACATTGGAAAAGTAGTGTCAAGACATTTTGGAGGAGATGTATGGCCACATACACATATTATGACATTACACAAGTGTTAAATGACATAAATGACCATTTTTAATATTTGAACATAACAATAGATCTTAATTTTTTATGATCCTTTTATATAATGACCTTACAAACTTGGAATAAACATTATAAGACAAAACAAAGAAACCTTAGACTTTACAAAATACATTAATCTTGTCAAAATTCTTGAAAGTCCAATGTCCCTATCTTATTGGCTTTGTTAATTGATCCACTTTATTATCTTATAACACATTATTCCTTTAATGTTCACCACCTTACTTCTTATTTAAACATGATTCAAAATAAACCTCAACCTCATACACAAACCTTAACTTTATAAAACCTACCTTAAATAATGTTAAATACATAATGAAGACCATGAAGAATGACCAATAAATGATAAGACAAAGTGACTTGACTCAACTACCAACTAGACCCTCCTAATTTACCTTATAATTTTCCAAGGAAAAAACACTACATATCATAATATATCATTAATTGACTAATACAAGATCTTCATAATGGCTATAAACAAATTTAAGATCAAGTACATCAAAGTTTTGAATAATCCTAATTCATGGCAGCCAAATTTTGGATAGGTTAAATAGAATGGCTAAGAGGCCTAAGGAAGACACTAATGATTTAAATCCACTTAAAAACTATGCAAGGCTATCTAAACTCACCATGTGACCTTCAATAAGATAATACATTTTTAAAGAGGTAGGAGAGGACAAATGAGATAGAGTGAAGGCACTACTACTAACATTCATCAACAATCACATAAGTACACTAATTACAAGCATTTAAAAAGGTAAGAAACAAAATTATTCAACATTAAAAGGCATAGTAAAAGTTTTTAATTAATCATAGATTTTACATATTTTTCCAAATTATCCATAAAAACTCATTCAACGCAGAATATATAGGAGAAAGTGAAAAACAAAGAGAGGAGAGGCGTAGGAGATCCATATGACAAGTGATATCTCATGAGGAACAAGTTACAAGTTAGAAACATGTTAATGAGTATTATATAAACATCCTCCACATAATTTTAAACATGGTTTGATCTTCTTCTTCATCAAGGGTGGCATAGAGTGACTCTTCACCTTCTAGGATGACTTATCAACCTCATTTGAAATTACCCATTCTTGGTCAAGAAGGAGTTAAAAGTATTTGTCTTACCATGTGTCACCCTTGGTCATGATCATTAGATTCCTATAATTCCATCCTATTCCAATTAAATGTCTCTCTCAACTTGGTGAGGTTGAGGGTCAAGAATCAAATGTCTTCAAACTGATAAGAACCTATAATTTGATTGAGAAACCTGTTTGATTCAAGAGAAGACCACAATAAAAAGTCTATCCTTCCATTTTAGGCCTAGTTATTGAATGAGGAATGATATCATATATTTAATAAATTTAAATTATATTTAAGGATTCATTCCACCCCTATTAAATCTCAAAAACATCTTCAAGATTGAGGTACATGTGCATTACGTCTGATAGGAACTCTTGATAACATGTTTGCTAAAAACTAGGTGTCTTAAACTCTCCAAAAACTATAAAAATCACTATAACAATACCTCATGATTATTAATAAAAATAATTCACTAAATTTTCCATGTCATAGGTGGTTATATGGGACTCCATTAGTCATGTACTCAATCAAATTTCATGAGAAACCATCAAAAACTACATTTTTAGGCTTGTAATAATCATTCCCGGGCTAAATTATGTACAACCATACCTCATATGTGCTAACCAATGGCTCAAATAAATTATAATGAGACATAAAAATGTATATATATGTTTTTAAAAATTTATATATATGCATTTGAATCACTTAGCAACCAAAACTCAATCATCAGGTCATTTACAAGGTTTTAGGTGCTTAAATTGTTAACGATTATTCATAAAGTTGAGGTCATAAAATTATGAAATAATTATAAAATTTGGAGTAATGGTAACCATATTAAAATACCTTATATTAAATTGGTCCCGTTAAAAACCTCCTCCAAGTTCTTAGTAAACGACTAGGTCTTCTCGAGCTTTGCATGAGGCAAAAATGAGGTTTTGAAGTGGTTTCTTTTCTTAGTGATTTTTCATAATATATAGCATTATTGAGAAATAACCATTAAAATTAAATTTAATTTTTAAGTCCTATATAACATATCATATATCCATTAATTTCCACTACTCTTCTCCCTGAACTTCATACATGAGGAAAGTTGACTTTCTTGGTTGTTTAGGCCTGTTGAGAAGGTCAAGAGAGTATGCTTAGCGAAAATAGGTATTAAATTGTTAAAAATTGATTTTTAATAGATAAATTTGGTTTTAAACACATATATAAAGTTTATCCAACAATTATCTAATATATTTTACTTTTCACAAGATCTCAAACGTGATTTATCTCACCTCAAGGGTTTTTGAGCAATCTTGGCATTTTGACCCTAACAACTCTGTTTGGCACTTTTTCCTTTTCTAAGTGAGATTATAATTAATATAATATTAATAACATATATAAATCACATTTTGAGACTCTTAAACTCTTAAAAACTCTTCAAATAATTTTAATTTTCTTCATTTTTTGCACACTCAAGCTTGTAAGTTTACATTAGGCCTAGACTGTAATTTGAGACGGAAACCTATTCAACAAGCTTCTTAGAATTTTAATTATATTTGAAAAAAAATGAGATATAATTCATGATAATATTTAAATTTTACATGTTTATTTATCCCTTGACCAACATATTTCATGTGTTTCTATCCCAATACTAACTGCCACTAGCCTGTAGGTGACCATTTGGACTTCTACACTGTTAAGTTCACTAGAATGAGATTCCTTAAAATAGTATAGTCTCTTGATAATTAAAATGGGAGTAAATTTTTTTATATTCTTATAAATTACATTTTTAACCCCTTGGACTTACATCCAACACTTCAAAACTAGTCCTTTATTCAATTAGGCCTATTGCAGGCTTATAGCCCTGTATTTAAGCCTCATGACTACAAGTATGAAGGTTATCTTCTTCATATGGAACTATATTACTATAAAAAATGTTTTATAGTTGAATAATATTCTTATTAAATTTATATATTCCTCCCAACCTCATTCCACATCATAAAATTGGCCTTTCCCCTCAAGTCTACCCATGATAAGCCTAAAGGTTTGTGTTTGGGATTTCTAAGTTGTAAATCACCAAAGTGGAATCTCTATAGAAACCAAACACTCTTGATGTTATTTGGATAAGATTAATTTTTATAACACCTCTCTCTAACCCATAAAAAAAAATTATCTTTCAACTCACTCGTCACCAATATGCTCTTTTGCTCTTGTTCCCTGTTATAGGCCTGTAGGCAATCCTTTATGCATAGAATCTCCTTTTCTCTCAAGCACCTTGTTTTGAGCCTAATTGGAAAAATAAATAATCATGATAAAATTGAAACATTTTATTGAGATAATTTTATTCATTATGTGGGCTTAAATCACCTTGAATTCTCTCTTAAGACCTTCACAGTCCTTCTTTTGGACTCACACGGTCCACTTGAGTTCTACATAGTCCATTTTGAGACAAAGTGAAATGAAGTCTAAAAGATATTTCATTGATGTTTTGATGATTATATATATCTTATATAAGATGTATAATGTGTATTTTAATTCCCTTAATATAACATAGATGTTGGATTCCTGTAGGACCATAGGTTGTCCTACTTGCTTTGCTTTGAGTGCACTTGAACTTCGTCTCTCCCTGCTAGCATGATAAAGCTTGGGTTTCAAGTATTTTGGTGATTTTGTATAATTAAATATTTAATTATATAATGAATTAAAAAATTCATATACACTCTCTCCTAAAACCATTTGGTGTCAACATGGACCTATAAGTCTGCAGACTTGTAGGTTCACAATCTTCTCCTTGTCCTAAGCTTGAAGGAAGACACTAGAGATTTGAATCTAATAATGTAAAGTTCTTGAAACCTCATTGATAATGATATTAAATTATTATATTAATATTTTTACTTCCTTAAAGAGTCATATAAAATGTAAAATATCCCCATTTGATTAGGATTTCTCCACTATGGTTGCAAGTTCAAACAGTTCAGCTTATGCATCCATAGTTACCTGCCTCTCTTAAAGTTAATGATTATAATGGTGAATATATAATTTTAAGGATATATTAATGGTATTTTTAAAAATATTATTCATATAATTTCATCCATTCAATTCATTCAAAACACCTCACATCTCCTACAACTTGATTGTCTTGTTCAAACTAGTAAAATAAGACTATTGCACACCACACCAATCATGAACATGAAGAAACCTTAAATAAAATGGTATTTTAGGGGTAGATGAGTGTTCCAAGGAACATATAAAAACATGATCATGCATTTATTAAATTTCATATCCCTGAATTTGGAGAAAATTGGCCCTGATGGGGTTTTGAGTCCTTTTTCTACAACTTAACTTCTTAATGGTTGTTCATAAAGTTAAGGAGCCTAACTAGAGGATAAATGTCACAAAGTGAAAGGTAATTAAGGTCCCATAATATGGAAAATATATTTGTCTCTAAATTTCACTCTCCTCAAGGTACCATTCAAAAATTGATTACTCTTTTTTTGCTTCTAATAAGCTTGATGGAGGATGGGATAGATTTTCTACATTATTTAACTTTGCAACTCCACTTTTTGCATAGATTTGGGTCTAAAATGACCATGGGGACCTCTGGAATATTTTTTACCTCACAAACCATTAGAAACCATTCATAAAAGACCTATAAAAATATATTTTTTCCAATATTCATCCTATTCTAACCTTTGGAACTATTGGAAATGGTGAACCAAGTGACTCTTCATCTTCCCCTAACTTGTATGGACATGGAAAAGAATGCCAAAACATTTACCATCTTTTTTTACCCTAAAAATTTCTTATTATCTCTTTTTAAACATTATAAAATTATGGTTAAGTAGTTACAAATAGGTTCCAACATTAGAAAAGTAGTGTCAAGACATTTTAGAGATGTATGGCCAAGTACACATATTAAGGTATTACACAATTATTAAATGACATAAAGGAACGTTTTTCATCTTTGGACTTAACATTAGACCTTGATTTTTATGATCCTTTTAAATACTGATCTTAAAACATTTGAATAATCATTATAAGACAAAACAAATAAACCTTATTAAACTTTACAATATACCTTAACCTTGTCAAAATGATTGAAAGTTTAATGTCCCCATCTTATTGGCTTTGTTCATTGGTCCACTTGCTCAGCTTAGAACACATTATTACTTGAAGGGTAACCACCTTACTTATTATTTTACCATGATTAAAACTTGACCTTGACGTCATACACAAACCTTAACTTTATCAAACCTACCTTAACCAATGTTAAACACATAATGAAGACTATGAAGAATGACCAATACATGACAAGACAAAGTGACTTGACTCAACTACCAACTAAACCATTCTAAATGACCTTGTAAGTTTCCAAGGAGGACACACTACCTATAATCTTATATCATTAAATTATTATTATAAGACCTTCATAATGGCTATACACAAAGTTAAGATTAAGTACATCAAAGTTTTGAGTGATCCTCATTCATGTTATCTATTGACCAAATTTGACTTTTAGGTCAAACTGGGGCACCCCTAGGTAAAAAATTGGTCTTTATATGTTTTAGGTGTCTAATAAATATGTAAAAATGTGTTTTATATGTTAATTAATTTCATTTTATGTTGAACTAACCTTGGTCTTTAGTCATTTTAGTCATTTTGGGTCATTTTGAGGTCAAAAAGGGTGCATTTAATGAGTTTTAAAGATTAATTTGGAATTTTGGAGGTTATAAAATATTATTTTACATCCTATGTGTCCCAAGAGGTCTTAATAAATTGAAATAACTTAAAGATGGTAGTTTTTTCAAAAGAAAGGGTAGTTTTCTTGAGGAAAAGGGTGAATTTGGCACTTGTATAGCTCATGGGGAAGTGTGTCACATGGGAGAAGGTTTTAATATGACTCTTAAAATTTATTATATCCATATAAGTGATTTAAATTCTTTGGAAGTGAAATTTTTGGCCCAAAACCATTCTACTCCTTTTTCACCCTTCTTGGCAAGCAAAATTAGTCTTCAGGTTTATACTTGGTATGGCTAGCAGAGAAGGTTTCAAATCAAATACCTTGCGGAGGATAAATTAAACTCATATATATTAATTTACATATAAATATTTTGAATAATTCTAGCATTTTATTCATGAACCATCCTCATGAAGTTGACTATATTTTTTTTCTTATTATTTCATGCACCCTATAAGTTTTGCCTTGGTTTGAGAAATTACGTATGAACCAATCACTGAGTTTGAATATATATTATTTTTAAATCCTCCTAAAATTATTCTAATTCTTTTTTTCACACTTAAAGTTTATTTTATGAGTCAATCACTTCAAGTTTGCAAATTGGTCTCATATGGATGATAGATAAGCTTCCACCATTTTTTGGTTGTTCATGATTTGTTAATGGCTCCAAGGTATTTTGATGGTTTAATTTAAATGATTATAACATTATTTTTATTACATACCTTAATTTTTTATCTCACTACATCATGCTTAGAATAAATTGCAGTCCACTATCATATTCAGTCAAATTCTTGCTCATTCTCACATACAACTATGTTGAATCACATGTGAAGAGCCTATTTAGTATGTTCATGGAGCTATATTGGGGGTTTCATATTTTTTTAATGTGTATATAAATATAAAAAATATGTAAAATCCTCCTAGGAGTGTGAAATAAGACTATGATAATCATATTGAACATCTTCATTAGTCAGCCATGGACACATACACCTACAGGTACTCTCATAGAGATTTTCTTTATGAAAGGGATATTTTAAGCCAAAAATGGTTTTTATTAAGAAATTAGTAAATTTTTAAGTTTTTATATTAGTTTATAGCTCATAAAGGGTCAAAATAACACACATTTCCCATACCCACTTTGTTGCATGTATATGGAATATATACCTACAAGGGTATTGGCAGAGATTTAGAACCATCTGTATGGAAAACATGAGATTGGTTGAAAGCATATTTTATGACCTATCATGTTATGTAGATCATTAAAATAATATTTTAGGTGTTAATTGGTAAATTTAATTTGAAAACCATGCTCAAAGATCTAAATAACTATTTCAGGTCCATTTTCCCTAAAATGGCAAAACATTGATCCTTGGGGTTTTGTTGATACCTCATAATAGGGATGTATATACATTTTATGCATCTTGATGATAATATATTGTATCCTCAATCTATTAAAATTACCTTTCAAGGTTTGAGGGGAAGATGAGCACTGTAGGATGGTAATTGAGAGGCCTAAAGTTGCCTAAAAAGACACTAAACTTAGGTTGTGATGTCTATAGGGTTTGAACTATAGAGTGACCTTATATTTTCAAAGTGATAAAAAGGCATAAATATATGGTTTTAATGGAATTAATGAGTGAAATATAAACTAATTAACATGAATATCATTAGGTTTTTTTGGTATAAATGTTATAGACCCTCATAAGCACTTCTAGTTTGTACACAATCCATGAATGCAAGCACCTACAACCACTATATTGACTGAGACAGGTAGTGGGATAAAAATGACACCCAAGAGGTTGGAAAGTTTATATTAAGGCAATTAAATATTTTAAAATATTATATTTGACCCTCTGACTTCAAAAAAAAATCTCTATCATCATGATCAAAGTCATCAGGTAAAATATTCACTTACAGTCAACTTTGAGTGACTAAGACAAATAGTAACTTGAGCATGTGTTTTGATGGTATTTTAGCCATAAAAAGTGAATATAAGGTGAATTATAATGAAAAAAAATATTTTTTACCTAAGGGGGGTTAGGAGAGATCCTTAATATAGCATGACTAGGTTCAAATGAGCTGAGACATACCTACAAGGGTTAGTTAGGTAGCGTGTCTTAGTCTAGGAGGGAAGGACTCATTTGAGAAGCTCAAGTGCATATAAAGTTTTTAATAATGATGAGAAATGACATTATATATATATATATATATATATATATATATATATATATATATATATATCACCATATAGGGATTCAAAGAGATTCTTTACCCATTATTATTAGGTCTAAGGCATGCAATATACACCTATAAGTGTGATTTTTGGAGGTCAACACAATCACAGTTGAAACTCAGTTTTGATTGAGTAAGGAAGTATCAGGGGTATATGTTAAGCTAAAATGATAAAATATTTTAAAACATATCCAACATAATTTTATTACTCTAAATTTTTCTCTCTAACACAAACCATGCAAATAATAGGGTTTCAACGAGCAATGCACAATCATTTCTGACTGTCATATACACAGTCCTTTACCTAAAAGTCTATCTTGCATTTCTAGTGATTTTGAGAGGTCAAATAACCAAACCAAGATCTTTTTTTTGTGTGGGACATAATTTTCAATTTAGGATGACATTTAAATATTCAATTTTTTTAAGGAAATAGGGGAAGTGCCCTCTATTTTATCTCATAAAGAGGGTACTTCCCCTTGTGCATGAACCTACAGTTTTGGGAATTAGAGATGAAAAGGGAGATCTAAAGTTGTTTTAACCTTTTAAGAGGGTATATAAATCCAAAAAAAATATATGAAATCATTATAAACCAAACACAAAATATTTAAATGTAACAAAATGACCTAGGTAGCTAAAGTTGCATACATGCTCATGAGGCAAGGGTATGCCTAGAGGCCAAACAAGAGGTCACTTTCAATTATAGATCTAAGTGAACTTTATAATGGGATAAAAAATTTATGGTTAATCACATTATATGTTTATAATCTATTTTAATGTAGGGAAAACCAAAAAAAGTCATTCTAAGCTCTAAGGTGCAGTCAAGCCTGTTAGGCAAGGTTCAAGCCTAAAGCCAAATGAAGGGTCATTCACAATTCTAGCATGAGATGACCATTACCATAAATTATAACATGTTTTTAGGGATAATAAAGAGGTGACCAAGCTTTTTTAAGGTAGATAAAACACAAAGAATCCACTTTTTGGATCTTAGACAACATTAGGCTTGTTAGAATGGAGAAAAGATCTCAATAAGAGAAGTTTGGAAGCTCACACCACTTTTGATGCTATGTATGGGAGTATTATAAGTTATATTATGTTTATTAAGGTCTTTAGATATGAATTTTTGTAATTTTTTTGCAAACTAGATGTCCCATATTTATGAATGAACCTTAAGAGTCAAAATAGGCCTAAAACCCTTGCAAACCCTTAATTAAGACTAGTTTGGAGAAATGGAGTTGGATCACTGATATAATGGAATATTTTGACCATTAAAAATATTTTAACTTGGAAATTACTCTCTCAATATACTCCCAATTCTTTTTATCTATATGGATTTGTATGGACAGAGTATAAATAGGCTTTTCTTCATAGTTTTGTGCATTGTGTAGAATAAAGGAGGATTTTGAAGATGAAACCAAGTTTGGATGTAATATTAGGAATTTTAATAACTCAATATGGTCATTTAATTTCAATTAAAAACTCCTAATTTTCCTAACTATGTGCTTCATCTCATCTAGTCAAAACTGGAAAATTAAACAAGCTAGTGAGAAGGGTGGAAAACTTCAAGTGGGGTGATTTTAAGGTGTTCCTAATGATTATAAGGACATGTATGGTATTTAAAATTTTAATAAATACCTACCATATATTTTAATGGAAAAATAAATCCAAAATTGAGGCCAAGTGTGCAAGGTACATGAATGAAGAGTTTTTTAGCCTATAAATGATGATGGCTCCCTTCCAGATGAATCTAGATGAGAAGGCATACAAAAAATGCATGGAGAGGCATGAATGAAACCCTTAAAATTAATTAAAATTATCATACCTATCCCTAATTAGTTTTTGGATGTTCAAATAGGGCTAATCATGAAGGTAGTTTTCTGAGCCAAAATGAGGAGTTTCAAGCCACTTTGTAAGAGTTTGATGACTTGTATTGGCACTTAGGTTTCTTGAACTTACATGGTTAATACCATATAATCTTATCATGCACAAGTAACTAATTCTCTAAGCTTCAAAATTGTCCTTGTGACCCTTGAACTTCTCTCTTCTCCTCTCTCTCTCAAGTTCTATAAGAACTAGCCATTTTGGCCATTGTAACTTATGCTCCACCTAAATATGGTGAAGCCCTACTCATTTTCATACCATTTTATCAATAATACTAATAATTTTTACCTCTTCATAACTATTATTAATTTTTTTTACTTGAATTATGACTTGTAAGATTTTGATGACTTGTATGGATATTCATGCACAACCTCATAATGTAACATTGATGTGAGAAGACGCAGATTGGGGAAGTGTATGTTTAGTTTATCCCTTGATTTCATGTGTAACATACAGATGATTGGAATTAATCATGTTATTTTATGTATCACCTCCCTTATATTAGTTTTTTTCATTTCTCTCTCCTTTTTTGCCCCCAAAATTTAGGTGTATTTGCAATCCAAAGTGGTACATCAAGGGAGCTAGCCCTATCTAGAGATTCACCTCATCCTTAGGATACTCACAAGCCTATAGGTGTTTATATTGTGCCACTTGCATGAAGAGATATTAATAATATCCTAAAATGGTTAATATCCAAGTGACAATATTTTTTGTCATGCTTGGTAGGAGTCTTGGTCCAAGAGGTTGAAAGAACTTTGGCATTATCTTTCAACAATCAGCCTTTAGAGGCATCTATCTGAGCATCAACGGTGATTCCAAAGTTATATTAACTGGTAAATCAGCCCAGGTTATCCTTTAAATATATTTTTTAACATTTTTATTTATTTTCTTGATTTCAATGAGGTTTTATGGATAATTTTGATGTTGAGATTTGTCTTACACAAGTTGGTGAGACATTTAAAGCTTGTGCCATTCCATATCAACAAGAAGAAGTTCTTAATCAACCTTGGTATGATTCTTACCAGTATTTTAATGACCATTTACAACCCCATCATGATCCTTATCATCACTATATCTATCTTTATCATGAGTTGTATCGGTCCTATAGCCAGCCTCCTCAATATCATGCTTCTCCTAGTCAACCTAGCCACTTCTCAACTCCATGCATTTCCACCTTCAAGCAAACACTTTTGGGATATGAGAGGTTTATCTTGGAGCTTGATAATCTAATGGGATGTGGTAAATATGTTTTTATTCATCTTATTCATAAGGTGAGAGATGCATTAGAGTTGGTAAAAATAGAGTGGGTACTTATTGAGAGAGCCAATTAGCAAAGGCTCATAAGTAAGATGTTTGATGTGAGTGGCCTAGTTTTTTCCTTAGAGGATAGGATAGGAGTTCATGAAAGGAAACCTCACCAAACCTATCAACCTTCATATCCACTTCCAAAATTTTCTTATCAGCCATATTTGATCCCTACTCATGATCACAATCAAAGATATAAAAGTCATCTTTTTCCTAATTAGTTGGAAGAGAGAATTGCAGGGAGAAACATTATTTTTGAAGCTAATCTTGATAGGCAAATTGAGTTGGATAATATGCATATACAGTAATCCATGTTATCAGTAAAGGAAGTGAAATTTAATCCATCATTTCCCTCTCACATTGTATCCTCACCACTTAAAAAAGAGACTTATAATCATAACATTCTAAGCGGGAATAAGATAGTGGAATCATAGGGAAAGAAAGAAGATAGAAGAATTGTTAAGGAGTGTAAAGTTGAGAATGAATTTGATCCTTTTAAAGTATCTCCCACCCTTCCTCAAAAGTATTATTATGTTTCATGTCATCCCTCATGTATTCCTCATACTCATGATGATTCCTATGAGCTCCAAGAAATACTTTTCCTAGAAAACTTGCCAAGCACATTGAAGAGTTAGAGGCAAAGATGAAATTGCTAAGTCAAGGTGTGATGGAAAGTTTAGACCCAAAAGAAGATCCTATGTCTAAACACACCCCATCCACCCTTACTCAAGAGAGTCCTAAAGATAAATTAGATGTGAATAATGTTGGTTGATCCCTTGGGGATCAACCAACAAACTTGATTAATTTCATGTAAGCAATTAAACATGAAATTAAACCAAAATAATAAGTAACTAGAATCAGAAATAGAAAATAATAAGAGATACAAGAAACCACCCTAAAAACTTGTATTAAACTCTTCCAGAAGGAAATATAATGAAGAAGATCACACTTTCTCCTCACACCTCTCAGATGTACAGATCTCTTTCCCTCAAGAGTTTACAATCAATTCCAACAACCTAGATTGATACACACATATACAGTATGTCTTGTACTGTTCTCATACATACACACAAGCTATGAAGATCTATCCCTATTATATAAGATTAGGGATCATGAGCAATGCAATATCAACCATTAGATACACCTCCTAATCAAAGGCTTAAAATAGTCCTGCCAAAAATAGAAATGCAGAGTTACAACTAACAGCTAAACTTATCATGCAAACAATCTATTCCATCCATGAAAATAGACTTTCTAGACACACAGGTGACCGACGTCGGTCCCTATTTGCCTGCACATGACCGATGTCAACTGATATATAACTGACATTGATAGCTATTGGTCGACTCCTTGCCATCGTTGGTGACTATGTAAATCTAGCAACTTTAGCATCTGCTCATTGGTGAAGCTTTTAGCTCCACACCTTAACAATCTCCCACTTGGAGATAAAAAACTACACCAGTACCTGTACAACAACATCTTCTAGCTTCTCCATCTTCAAACTCAATCTTGAAGACCAACAAAATTTGAATGAAGATTCAACTTCTCCTTTGTTACTGGCTTTGTTAGCATATCCACAGGGTTCTCATCCGTATGGATCTTCTCCAGCTTCAACTCACCATCCTCCAATACTTGTCTAATGAAGTGGTACCTAAGTTGTATATGTTTGGTTCTTGAATGAAAGGATTAATTCTTAGCCAAATGAATTGCACTTTAACTATCACTATATAATCTACAACTCTCTTTCTCCTTTCCCAACTCTTCCATGAATCATGTCATCCATATCATCTCTTTGCTAGCCTCTGTGACTGCAATATATTTTTCCTCTGTAGTAGGCAAGGCAACAACCTTTTGCAACTTTGAAATCCAGCTAACCACCATTCCACCAATAGTGAAAACATATCTTGTGGTGCTCCTTCTGCCATCCAAATCACCTGCCATATCTGAATCTACATATCCATGTAGAGAAGTGTTTGACCCTCCATAACACAAATGCCTACTACTGGTCCCTCTCAGATATCTGAGAATCCACTAGACTGCTTTCTAGTGCTCCTTCCCTGGATTGGCCATATACTTATTGACAACTCCCATTTCTTGAACAATATCCAGTCTAGTACATACCATTGCAAACATTAAGCTCCCAACTACAGAAGCATATGGAACTCTACTCATGTAATCTACCTCATCATGTGAATTAGGACACTATTCTTTACTCAACTTAAAGTGTCCAGCCATAGGTGTACTTACCGGTTTTACATCCTGCATATTGAACCTCTCCAACACCTTGTTCACATAATCCTCTTGAGAAAAAATCAACCTGTGATTTTTCCTGTCTCTCTTAATACTCATGCTAAGGATTTTCTTTGCTGCTCCCAAATCCTTCATGGAAAATGTGTGAGCTAATTTCACCTTAAGCTCAGAGATATCCTGCATGTGTGAACCTGCAACCAGCATATCATCTACATACAACAACAGAATAATATATCTACCATTATCCAATCTCTTGAAATAAACACAATGGTCAGATTGACATCTACTGTAGCCATGCTCAGTCATAAACCTGTCAAATCTAAAATACCATTGTCTAGGAGCTTGCTTGAGACCATACAAGTTTTTCTTTAATCTGCACACAAGTTTCTCCTTACCTTTGACCTCAAACCATTCCGACTGATCCATATATATTTCTTCATCCAAATCTCCATGAAGAAATGTTGTCTTAACATCAAGCTGCTCAAGATGCAAATCCTCAATAACAACTAAAGACAATACAGTCTGAATAGAAGTCATTTTTACTACAGGAGAAAAAATTTCACCAAAATCAATACCTAGTTTTTGTGTAAATCCTTTCACTACCAACCTAGCTTTATATCTCATCTATCCATTCTCACCTTCCTTTAACCTATAGATCCATCTATTCTTCAGTGTCTTCTTTCTCGCTGGCAACTCAACCAAATCCTATGTTTGGTTCTCTTTCAAGGAATCAATTTCCTCATTCATGCCAAGCTTCCACTGATTCCTGGATTCCACCTGTATTGCTTCATCAAAACTTTCTAGTTCTCCATTATCAGTAAGCAATAAATAAAATAATGAAGGGGAATATCGAATTGGAGGTTTACTTACCATTTCTAACCTCCTGATGGGTGTCTGAGACTCATTCTCAACACACTGTCCACCCAAATTCTCTGTCAGTGACCAACCTTGATCACCTCCAAGCCTGTAATTGACCGATGTTGGTTCTACATGACTGACACTGGTTCCTTCCTGACCGACATCGGTCACTATCTGACTGACATCGGTTCCTGTATTACCGACGTCAGTTCCTACCTATCTAACATTGGTCTCTATGTTTTCTTGTCTGTGATTATTCTTTCCCACGAGATCATTTTGGATCGTCACCTTGTCCAAATCTTCATGGCCTTGCTCAGAATTCTTCAGCTTCTTGAGCTGATCACTATATGTCACTTTTTCATTGAAAACAACATCATAGATCCTAATTATTTTGTTAGTTTCTAGATTCCAAAACTAGAATCCAAAATCTCCAGATCCATAACCAATAAATGTGCACCTCATAGACTTAGCATCCAGCTTCTTTTTATTTTCCTTATCAACGTGCACAAAAGCTTCAGAACCAAAAACTCTAAGAAATGAAAGATCTACCTTTTTACCTGTCCAAACCTCTTCTGGAATTCCACCATCTAGAGCAGTAGAGGGTCCTCTATTAATCAGGTAAACTGTAGTATCTACAGCTTCTACCCAAAATTGTAAGGGCAAACTAGCATGCAATCTCATACTCCAAGCACACTCCAATATTGTTCAGTTCATCCTTTCAGCAACTCCATTTTGCTGAGGTGTCCTTGGAACCATCCTTTGCCTATGTATTCCATTCATATAACAATAATTTTTGAACTTATTGCTGCACTACTCACCACCATTGTCAGATCTAAGGCACTTCAATCTCCTGCCTGTTTCATTCTCAACTAAAGCTTTCCAAATCTTAAAAGTGTCAAAAACATCAGATTTCTTCCTTATAAAATAGACCCATACCTTTCTTGTAGCATCATCAATGAAAGTAACATAATAATATGATCCTCTAATAGAATCTACCTGAGCTAGTCCCCACACGTCTATGTGAACAAGCTCCAACCTGTGCTTCCTCTTTATTGACCCAGTTTTGATAAAACTTACTCTCTTCTGTTTTCCAAAAACACAATGCTCATAGAAATCTAGATCTATGCTTTTCAAATCTGAAAGCTTACCTTTTGAATTAAGAATATTCATTCCCTTCTCACTCATGTGGCCGAGCCTACAATGCCACAACTTTGCATCCACATATGAAGTAGATAATACAGAAGGAGAATAATCAATATTACAATTACATAAATAGAGAGTACCTACTCTCTTACCTCTGACTAATACAAGTGCTCCCTTGGTAACCTTCCAAGATTCAGCTGTGAGAGTTACTGTACAACCCTCATCACCCAACTTTCCTACAGAAATCAAATTCCGCTTTAGGGCTAGGACATGCATGACATCTTTCAACACCCATGTGTTGCCATTCTGCAATTTCAGTTGCACTTTTCCTTTTCCAACAATTTTACAAGGCTCATCATCCCCTAAATAAACTTTTCCAAAATCTCCCTGGACATAATCATTGAAAAATTATCTATTTGGGGTAGCATGGAAAGAGGCCCCAGAATCTAAAACCCAAGATTCTATTTTATTATGCAAAGAAAGTGAAATAACATCTTGTGCAACAATACCTACAAATTTTGCTTCTTCATTACCTTTATGCTGATTCTCTTCATTAACCTTCAAACAACAATCTTTCTTTGCATGTCCTCTCTTTCCATAATTCTAGCATGTTATCTTTCTTTTTCCATTTCTGGATTTGGATCTATTTCTCATCTTTGACTTAGACCTTGATCTCCCTTGCTTGCTCTTCTCTCTTTGCCTTCCCCTACTTTCAATACTTAAATCATTCCCTGATGATTCCCCTATGCTTTTCTTGTGAGTTTCTTCATTCAGGATTACACTAACAACATCATCTACTTTCAAGATATTTGTAGCAGATGTAGTATTACTAACTGCCATTACTAAACTATGCCAACTTTTAGGCAAAGAGCATAAAATTAAAAGAGCTTTAATTTCATCATCAAAAACTATTTTGATTGAATTTAATTGATTTACAATTCCATGGAAATCATTAAGATGATTAGATACAGATCCACCTTCCTACATTTGCAAATTAAATAATTGCTTCATAAGATATACCTTATTTGAAGCTAAGGGCTTTTCATATAAATTTGCTAAAGTATCCATTAACTCTACCATTGTCTTTGCCTGTGAAAAGTTAGAAATCACAGTAGATCCCAGACTCAATCTTATAGATCCAAGAGCCTTTCTATCAAGATCTTCCCATTCTTCATCTTCCATATCTGTGGGCGTTCTATCAACCCCACCCAATGGTAAGTACATATCTTTTTGATACAGATAATCCTCTATTTGCATTCTCCATAATTGGTAATTCTTGCCATTAAACTTTTCCATTCTCAGTTTACTTTCTTCTACCATTGCTTCTCCCACTCAAACAGAAACCCCTGTGAGTGACCTATAATCAACAAACACTAACCAGATCTAAAACACCTGTTAGTCAACCTGAGCTCTGATACCACTTATTGGGGATCAACCAACAAACTTGATTACTTTCATGTAAGCAATTAAACATGGAATTAAACCAAAATAATAAGTAACTAGAATCAAAAATAGCAAAGAATAAGAGATACAAGAAACCACCTTGAAAACTTGTATTAAACTCTTCTAGAAGGAAATACAATGAAGAAGATCACACTTTCTCCTCACACCTCTCAGATGTATAGATCTCTTTCCCTCAAGAGTTTATAATCAATTCCAACAACCTGGATTGATACATACATATAAAATATGTATTATACTGTTCTCATACATACACACAAGCTATGAAGATCTATCCCTATTATATAAGATTAGGGATCATGAGCAATGTAATATCAACCATTAGATACACCTCCTAATCAAAGGCTTAAAACAGTCCTGCCAAAAATAGAAATGCGGACTTACAACTAACAGTTAAACTTATCATGCAAACAATCTATTACATCCACAAAAATAGACTTTTTGGATGCATAGGTGACCGACGTCGGTCCCTATTTGCCTGCACATGACCAATGTCGGCCGATATATAACCGACGCCGGCAGCTACTGGTCAACTCCTTGTCATCGTTGGCGACTGTGTAAATCCAACAACTTCAGCATCCACTCATTGGTGAAGCTTTTAGCTCCACACCTTAACAAATAAAGTGTTTTTCAATTGTAAGGAATAAAATCAAGTTGTTTTATCCCAAGGTCTACCTCCCCTTCCTCAAGAGCTTCCAAAAGAATCTGCTACACTTCACTCTCAATCTGATTTTGAGTTCTATGTGCCACCTTTACAAACTATTTCATCTTGTCCTCACCCCATCACAATTTTCCTTGATAGACATATGGTATGGGAACCTAAAGAATAGCCTTTGGTTGAGTAAAATTAAGAACTCTTTCTTGAATAAAGTTCAACTCCTTGGCAACCTCATTGGACTAAGTCACATGACTTTAAAATGCCTAGTCTTGGAATCACAAAGAAGGAGATGGAAGATCTTACTGCCCTTGAGAACCAAATTAATGTTGTGGTAGTTTATATGAAACTTGAGATACCTCAAGATGTCCTAAATGATGAATAATATTTGGTCTCTTGTGTTGAAATTTTTGATTGGGTTGATGAGGAATAAAGTCTTCCTTTTGCCAAAGATGAATAAATGGTCATTGATTCTTCCATAATTATGCAAGATACCATGGATAAAAAAGGAAAAATTATTAATAAGTCTTTGGATGATATTTTTATATTAATTGGAGTAGGTTATACTCCTCTTCAAGGAGGCTATGATCTAGTCAAAGATGGAGAAGGCAGCTTTGGCACTCAAGTAAGTATGCAAAGGAAAAACAACCTTTCAAATATGTCTTTTAAAGAAGCATATAAATTTCATGATGACATGTTTCAAGTAATAAATATTGTCTATCATCATCTCAATAATTTATAAGAAACACATCATCTATTGAAGGATGGAACAAGCTCCTATTGGCCTCAATCTTCTAAGGAATAAGAAGTGAATCCTCTTGAAGCCATGCCTACTAAGGAGATACAAATTGACCATGAAATGAAGAGTGGGCAGAAGTATGAAGTATGTAAACATATTAAAGAGGAATATGTATACACTGAAGACATATTTTAATATTATCTACTTGAGGTCAAGTCAAGTGAAGTGCCAAGGAATAGGTTTGATCTATAAAACATCCAATTCAAAGAGAACATGCTTGGAACAATGATCCATATCATCAAGAGGATGATTCAAGAAGTTTTAATTTTGATCATATAAAGGAGGTATGTTTAGTTTATATTTTTTCATAATATTTTTTTCTCTTATTCCCCTAAGTGCCTTGATCTCATGTGTGTGTGTGTGTGTGTGTGTGTGTGTGTGTAGTTAGTTTGTTGCCTTGTTTTTTGTATGTCCTTTATTTTGTGTGGTTGTGGTAATTAGTGGTGTTGTCTTGATGGTCAATGTTCAAAGGTTTACTTATTTTTACTAGACTTCAAATGACTCCCTAATCCCAATGGACTGATAAGGCTACTATTTTACTTAGCATAACATTCATGCTACCCCTCTAAGTCACCAATTTGAGTAAATTTGATTTTTAGGTCAAATTGGGGCACCCCTAGGTAAAAAATTAGTATTTATATATTTTATGTGTCTAATAAATATGTGAAAATGTGTTTTATATGTTAATTAATGTCATTTGATGTTATACTAGCCTTGGTCTTTAGTCATTTTAGTCATTTTGGGTCATTTTGAGGTTAAAATGGGTAAATTTAATGAGTTATACATATTTATTAGAAAGTGTTAAAGTTATAACATATTATTTCACATCCCATTTGTCCTAATAGGTCTTAATCAATCGACATAACTGAAATGTGGTAGATTCTTCAGAAGAAAGGGTAGGTGTCTTAAGGAAAAAGGTGAGTTTTGCACTTGTATGGATCATGGGGAAGTGTACCACATGGGAAAAGGTTTTAATATGACTATTAAAATTATTTAGATCTATATCAGTCTTTGACATGCTTTGGAAGTTCCATTTTTTCCCAAAACCATTATACTCCTTTTTCACCTTTCTTGGCAAGCAAAAATAATCTTTAGGTTTGTACTTGGTATGACCAGCAAAGGAGGTTTTAGATAAAACACCTTGGGGAGGTTAAATTAATCTTATATACCTTCATTTCAATATAAATATTTTGAATAATGGTGGCCTATGCTTCATAAACCATCCTCATGAAGTTGACTATACCTTTCTACTTGTTATTTCATGTAACCTATAGGATTTGCCTTAGTTTGATAAATTTCATACGAACCAGTTGCTGAGTTTGAATCTAGATGATTTTTAACTCATCCTAAAATTATTACCATGATTTTATTCATGTTTAAATTTTATTTGATGATCCAATCGCTTTAGGTTTGCAAATTGGACTCATATAGGATGACAGATAGGCTTCCACCATTTTTATTTTTATTTTTCATGATTTGTTAATATCTCCAAAGTATTGTGATGTTTTCATTTCAATTATTATAATTTTATATTTATTACCTCCCTTCATGCTTGATCTCATTACATCATTCTTAGAATAACTTGTAGTCCACTATCATATTCAGTCAAATTCTTGCTCATTACCACTTATAGCTATGTTGAATCACGTGTGAAGAGCCTATTTAGTATGTTCATGGAGATGTATTTGGGGTTTAATAAGGTTTTAATTGTATATAATTAGTAAAAAATAGATAAAATCCTCCAATTAGTGTGAAATTTGACTATGATAGTCATATTGAACATCTTCATATAGTCAGTCATGGACACATACATCTGTAAGTACTCTCATGGAGATTTTCTTGATGAAAGGGATATTTTGAGCCAATCATGGTTTTTATTGAGAAATTATTAAATTTTATATTGTTTATATGAGTATATAACTCATAAATGGTCAAAACAATACACACTACCCATACTCACTTTGTTGCCTGTATATGGAATATGTACCTATAGGGGTATTGGTAGAGATTTAAAACCATATGTATGAAGAACATGAGACTTGTTAAAAACATATTTGATGACCTAGCATGTTATGTATATAATTTAAAGCATATTTTAGGTGTGAATTGGTAAATGGAAGTTTAAAACCATGCTCAAAGATCCAAATGATTGTTTCAGGTCCATTTTCCCTAAAATGTCAAAACAATGATCCTTGGGGTTTTGTTGATACCTCATAATAGGGATGCATAGACCTTTTATAAATATTTATAACCATATATCATATATTACATATAGTATAATTACCTTGCAATGTTTTATTGGAATATGAGCAGTGGAGGATGGTAATTGAGAGGCCTAAAGTTGCCTAAAAAAACACTAAACTTAGGCTTTGATATCTATAGGTTTTGAATTACATAGTGACCTTAGATTTTCAAGGTGATAATAAGTCATAAATCAATGTTTTTAATGGCCTTATTGAGTTAAATATGCACTAATGAACATGAATATCATCAGGTTTGGTTTGGTATACAAATTTCTAGACCCTCATAAGCACTTCTAGTTCGTACACAGGCCATGAAAACAAGCACCTACAACCATTATGTTGACTGAGATAGATAGTGGGATAAACATAACAACCAAGAGGTTGTGGATTTTATCTTAAGGAAATTAATGATTCCAAAATATTCTATTTTACCCTCTAAATTAAAAAAATGTTTTTATCATCATGATCAAAGTCATTTAGGTAAAATATTCACTTACAGTCAACTTTGAGTGATTGAGACAAACAGTAACCTAAGCATGTGTTTTGATGGTATTTTAGCCATCCTAAGTGAATATAAGGTTAATTATAGTGTAAATATGTATTTTTGACATAAGGGTGTTTCAATATATATCCTCAATATATCATGACTAGGTTCAAATGAGTTGATGCATACCTACATGGGTCAGTTAGGCAGGGTGTCTCAGTCTAGCAGGGAAGGACTCATTTGAGAAGATAAAGTACATATAAAGGGTATAATAATAATGATAAATGACCTATATTATATCTATATCACATATAGGTATTCAAAGAGAGTCTTTACACATTATTATTAGGTCTAAATCATGCAATGTACACCTATAAGTGTGAATTTTGGAGGTTAACACAGTCACAGTTGAAACTCAGTTTTGACTGAGTAAGGAAGTATCAGGGGTATATGGTAAGATGGAATGATAAAAGAGTTTAAAAAAAATCCAACATAATTTTATTCCTATAAATTTTTCTCTACAACACAAACCATTCAAATAAGAGGGTTTCAAAGATCAAAATGCACAATCATTTTTTACTATCGTATACACAGTCCTTTGCCTAGAAGTTCATCTTGAGTTTCTAGTGCTTTTGAGAGGTTAAATCACAAAAAAAAGAGATGATTTTTTGTGTAGGGAATACTTGTAAATTTATTAGGACATTTCAATATTAAAATTTTCTAAGGAAATAGGGGAAGTACCCTCTATTTTATCTCAGATCGAGGTTACTTCCCCTTGTGCATGAACCCACAGTTTTGGGAATTAGAGATGAAAAGGGAGATATGAAGTTGTTTGGAACTTTAAAGATAGTATATAAATATTAAAAACATATATTAAAACATTATAAACTAATAAAAAATAGTGAAATGCAAAACAATGACATAGGTAGCTAAAGTTTCAGATAGGCTCATGAGGCAAAGGTATGCCTAAAGGCCAAACAAGAGGTCAATTTCAATTATAGATATAAGTGAAATTTATAATGCAAAAAATAATGTCTAGGGAATCACATTAGATTTTTACAATCTATTTTAATGTAGGTAAAACCATCAAAAGTCATTTTGAGGTCTAAGGTGTAGTCAAGCCTGCTAGGCAAGGTTCAAACTTAAGGCTAAATAAGGGATCATTCATAAATATAGCATGAGATGAGAATTAAAATTAATTGGAAATTTTTTGTGGTGATAATATAGAGGTGAAAAATATTTTGGAATGTAGATAAAACACAAATAAGCCACTTTTTAGACCTTAGACAATATTAGGCTTTTTGGAATGGAGAAAATAGCTCGATACGAGAAGTTTGGAAGCTCACACCTCTTCTGATAAGTATAGGGATTTTTATTAAGGTCTTGAACTATGAATTTGTGTAATTTTTTGTCAAATTTTATGTCCCATATTTATAAATGAACCTTAAGAGTCAAAATAGGCCTAAAACCCCTGTAAACCCTCAGTCAAGACCAGTTTGGATAAATGGAGTTGGATAGCTGATATAATGAAACATTTTAACCATGAAACCTATTGAAATTTATAAGTTAATCCCTCAAGTTACTCCCAATAATTTTTTTTGTACAGACTCGTATGAACAAGGTATAAAATAGGATTTTCTTGATAGTTTTATCTATTATGCTTGATACAAAAGGAGTCTAAAGATGAAACCAAGTTTTTATGGAATATTAATAATTTTAATAAATCCCAATGTTATTTTAATTTCAATTAAAAAATCTAAAGTGTCCAAACTAGGTGCTTCATCTCAGCTAATCAAAACTAGCATATTGGACAAGCTAGTGAGAAGGGGTGGAAAACTTTAAGTGGGGTGATTTTAAGGTGTTTCTGGTAATTATAAGGCCATGGAAGGTATTTAATCCTATCATCCACTCCCTCCCATAGATTTTCATAAAAAATTGAATCTAAATTCAAGGCCAAGTGTGTAAGGTACATGAATAAAGTGTTTTTTGGACTGCAGATGATGATAGCTCCCTTCCAAATGATTCCAAATGAGAAGGAATAAAAACAATGCATGGAGAGGCATGCATAAAACCATTAACCTTCATTAAAATCATTATAATTGTCCATAATTATTTTTGGGATGTTCAAACAGGGCTAATCGTGAAGGCAATTTTTCTAATCCAGAATGAGGAGTTTCATGCCACTTTGCAAGAGTTTGACGACTTGTATGGACACTTGGGCTTCTTAACCATTCATGGTTCATCCCATATCCTATTCTCATGCATAAGTAACTGATTCTCTTAGATTTAAAAGTGTCCTTATAACCTTTTAACTTCTCTCTTCTCTTCTCTCTCTCAAGTTCTATAAAAACTAGCCATTTTGTCTATTGTAACTTATGCTCCACCTAAGTATGTTGAATCCTTTCTCATTTGAATACAATTTGATCAATAATAATAATACTAATTTTTACCTCTTCATGATGTTTCTTAGTGTGTTTTACTTGAATTTTTGATCTTACTTAATAAAGACTATGGATTCCTTAGCATGTTATCTCATTCTTACATCCTATTTGTAGTTAGAAAGACTCTTATTATAGGGCATGTGAAGTTTTATAGGAAATTTCAAGGATTTAGTGATTTATTATATTCATTAGTTCCATCATATTCCTCTTGTATAGTCCTCTTAGCTTTGCACATTCATCCATAACCTCATATTGTAACATTGATGGGAGGAGAGGTAGATTGGGGAAGTGTATGTTTAGTTTTTCCCTTAATTTCATGTGTAACATGTAGCTAGTTGGAATTTATCATGCTATTTGGTATATCACCTCCCTTAGATTAGTTTTCTTTCATTTATCTCTCTCCCTTTTCACCTCAAAAGTTTAGGTGTAGTTACAATCTATAGTACATCAAGGGAACTAGCCCTATCTAGAGATTCAAATCATCCTTAGGCTACCCACAAGCCTAGAGGTATTTCCATTGTGCCACTTGGATGAGGAGAGCTTAGGAATCTCCTACAAGGGTGAAAATCCAAGTGATAGTAGTATCCAAATTTTTCCTAACAATTTTATTTGATATTTTATTTTGTTCATGTTATTCCCATGGGTTTTTTTTTTGTCCTCTATTTTTGTGTCTATTTATTCTTTTAAAATGGAAATGTCAATCTCATCTATTTTTTCCTAGGTAGAAATGGTGGTCCTACCATTTTTATCCTTTTATTTGTAGGCCTTGTTGCTTCTTATTGATGTATTTTATGTTTAGATTAATTTGTTAGTTATTCACCCTTTTCTTTGTTTGAATTTATATATAAATAAGTAATTATTTAAAACATAAGGATCCTATATATAAAAATTGTCAATGATAATTTTAAAATAGGAAGAATTTCCCATACAAGTTTCCAGAAAGGTTTCCAAGGAAGTGTCAAGTAATTCTATTTTCAAGTCTAGGCACACTCTACATTGATTTATCACTTCTCAAGTACTTATGTTAATTTTTCTATTTCTTTTTTTTACCAAAATAAGGCCTGGGTGAATGTGGTTATAGTTTCATTTAAATTTAAGGAAAAGGGGATTGAAGGTCTCCCTCAATTTATGTATTCACACTGCACATGAACTATATCAGGTTTGATTTGGGCATGCAAGATACACAATGTAACTCGTTTATGGTTTATTAACCCAAATAATTATTTCTTTTTCCTTTTCATTATGTTTATTGTGGAAAAAATGATCAATATTATTAAAAATTTAAATTAGGCACTTGTACCCATAAATTTTGTAAAGTACATGTAGAGATAAGCATGACATCAAGATGTAAAAAAAAATAGGAAATTTAGATTATAAAAATGAGCATTGAACAAAAATAATTTAGGAGAAAAAAATGTTGGTACAAAATAGTCAACATAATTCATTTGCTATGCACAAATGGTGGTTAGAAAATAAAGTGTATATCATATTCCTATGGAATCAAAAATTAAATTTTAACACACAGTTAACTACAAGCTTACACATTATAGATCCATATTTATAAATTAAAAATTTGTATTAGGTGTGATTATTCCCTTAAATTTAATTTTATTTCACATTCAATTAGAAATTTAATGTTTTCATTTTACATGTTTGTTATTTTAGCCATTAGGATAAATGTCAAAATATTATTTTAAATTGGTAAATAGTAGACTCTATTTGTGAAATTAGTTTACCTTTTTGTTAATAGTGATTCACAGAAAATAAAAAATATAGTAAAATAATATGTCATGTCAGCAATTTTAATGCACCTCAAAAAATCCAAATATATTTGACATAGGCAAGATCATCGGCAATATTGTACTCCTTAGTTGTGGTCATATTTTAACTTTGAATGAATACAAAATGAAGGGTTTTGTTGGAAGTAAATGCTTATTTTATGTCCTTATAAATTTTTATTGAAATATTGAGTAAAGTCACTTGTGTTGTATAAAATAGATACATATTCATGTTTATAAAATACTAGTAATGGGGGTTTGTGTTTTTTGTATTTTTGTTAAAAAATGTTGTGAGATAGATATATTTTTTATTTATATTTTAAATAGAGCATGCACATATGTAATAAATAAATGTTTGTGTATGTTTGAGGCAAATTTAAAAGCAAAGTTTTTTATAGTATTCTACCATTCTAGCCATTTTTCACCCCTGAATGTGTGTAACGTGCAAGTTTTTCTAGTAATAAATACTTCTTTTTAATCATATACATTATTTCATTTAATTAATGCTATAAGAAGGATATAGTCAATGCATATATGTAATAAATGTGATCAAATAAATGTGTGCTTTCCTAAATAGACATGAATTTCTATTTATAGAATAGTTACAATGGAAATATTGTGTTTTCTTTTTTTTTTTAAGAAAAATTATGTCTTAGATATGCATTGTTTGTGTTATGAACTAATCAAGTGTTTTTTTAGCAACATGTGGTCATATATGTTCAAATTAGACTCAAAATAAATTTTATGTGCTATTTATTTTTTATACTTTTTTATAGAGTTTATGATATGGAATTGATGTATTTAATGTGTGTGTGTGGGTGGGTGGGTGGGTGGGTGTGATTGTGGGTGTGTGTGTGAAAATGGGATCTACTAGGGTTTGTGATGAGTGTGAGACTGTAATCATTTACATGAAGATAGTGGTGACTATGTGGGAAAAGAGGCACTTATAAAATGTCACATACTCTAGGGGATCTGAGGAGGGGTTAGGCGATATTATCATGTTGGGACAAAGAAATATTTTATGCAAACTAAATTAGGATTGAATGGAAATACATAAAAAGAAGCAAGGGAGATGCTTGGACTGGATGACATAGGGTCTTATTCGACTAGGGTTGGAGTATCCCAATCCAACATTACATAATATCACTAGTCTCCTTGGGAAAACATCAAATGTGCCCAATACCATAATAGAAGTGGATGCATGGAAAAGGTATGACATTTTGTATCAAATAAATGCTTTCAAATACCATGTAAAATATGATCATACAAAGTAGACAAGTTTCCATATGATGGTTATTTCTCTTACTGGTAAAAATATGTCTTTTGGAACATTCACATGACCTCATGATAGCCTTAAAAGGAAAGATTGAACATATTCTAAGGTTTTCATTAGGTAAGCAATGATTTTTTTACAAGGGATGATAACTAGAGGATCAAAATCCTTTTATATTTTACAACATTGGAAAAGATTTCACCATCCAGTTGTTGCTTCAACAAAGGGGAGGAGGTTTTGACCTAAGGAAGTCATCATCATTAAAACCATCTTTCAAAGAAGCTCTGAAGAATTCAACCAATACACAAAATTTAAGTATTCTCCCTCTGCCCCATGCATATGTTTTGGATCACACTGAAGAGGTGAAGACTATAGAAATCACTATAGAAAAGATGTTCTTATATCTAAAAGATCTCAAAGACCAAGCAGACATATGTAGATTCAATAGAATTTTTCCATCCATGAAAGCACTGCACCATTGGATATACACCTCAAGGACTGGTCATTGTGAGATCATGCTTTGTTTAAAAGGATTTTTCATTTTTCACTTTGATGAAATGGTAGATTATCAAAGATGCCTTATAGAGGGTCCTTGGTTTTGGGGTACTGTTGGGCTCTTCATCACTCCATGGTTCCCAAATTTTGATCCTACCACAAACTCTATCACAAAAGGACCAGTTTGGGTTAGATTACCCAACCTAACTCTACACTTCAACTGCACATTTGTATAAATAGGTAACTCTTTGGGATTATCCATCAGGAGTGTTTCTAAGAAAATTATTTCAAGTTTGCACACTTATTACCACATTTGTATAGAAATTGATTTGAGTAAAGGACTACCAGATCAAATCATTCTCAAATATGGGAACTCATAACATATTTAGATGGTAGATTATGAGAACACAAACTTACACTGTAGAAACTATTATATGCCTAGTCATCTACATGCTTCATGCCCCAGGCTTGTACACACCCATATAAGATAAAGGGGGGGAAAATAACCATAAAGAGTTTGAATTATCCAAAGTAAGAGGATTTTTATGGTGAAGGAGTAGTGCTAGATAACCAACAACATGCTAAGCCAAAAATGGACTAGAATGCTAAAACTAATCCAATTAATGAGGCATATGTCCTTTTTGAGAGGAGCAGAGGGGTATAACCTCACATAACAAAGAATATAGATACAAATGGGATGTTAGGAGGATAAAAGTGAACACATGAATTAGAGAGTTCAAAATTTGATAAAGAACCAATGGGAACTCTTCCTCTTCTTGATAACTATATTTTAAAATTATAGATAGTCACAGTGGAGCCTTCTCTAGGGGAGTGGTTGGAGGAAAAAAAGAAGGGTAAAAATTGGAAGTTTGGAGAAGCAAATGATTATATCGAACCTTTTCATTCAATCTAAATTTAACTTTTGACACACATTACCCTATTTTCCTTGGGGGTTGTTTGTACACACCTTGAGGGGTATGGCTATTGTCCTTCCCATTTTTAGGTATTTTTCTACAAGGTGATCACATCCCATGTTTATGTCTTGGAGCCTTGTTAGGTTCACTTTTACTTTGCCAAAAAAATTTGGCATACTGGATGTATCTTTTCACCATTTTATTTGAATAAAAGGTACCAAGGTGCTATATAATCATAAAATAGTTTCTACATTCCCCCCTTTAATCTAGTAATGAAATTATTATTTTAACAAAAATGAATGTGTACTTGGGTGTGTATGCACACCTTGTCTTTACATGTGCCCAACTTGAGTTCTTTATAGTGACTGACCTAAAACTAGGAACATGTTATAGTATATAGTTAGTGCACATAATCTAGGTTAAAAGTACTTGAAATATATTGAAATTGAAAGAGTAAGGTTTAGTAGTACAATTGTGTGTCGATGTAACCACCTTGTATATTGACAAGTTGATATGAAAAAGATGTATCATTGTAAGGCTTTAAAACTAAGATTAAGAAAAATATATTTGATATTTAAAGTACATATATCCAAAGATATATATATATATATATATATATATATAGAGAGAGAGAGAGAGAGAGAGAGAGAGAGAGAGGTACATGCCCCAGCCTTAGATAAAATGTGAGTTGCCACCTGATAGTTGAGATTAGCTCAACTGTGAAAATCAATGATATTTATAACCTGGTGAGGATGGATGATACAATAAAGTCCAAATTAAAAACTTGGAAAGATTTTTAATCACCTCAACCATACCAAAAATTAAACTAACTACTACATTAAAATACACAAATGATATTTTATAAGTTTGCCTAGAAAGCATCTCATGGTCGAAGGACCACTTAGAGTCAATAATCTATAATCCATGATCATCTCCTACAAATTTTGTGCCTTCATGCCTTTTCTATCTTAATATGAAAGCCTTGAAATTTAAACAAGTAATGTGATGGTCACATGAACGTCATTAATGATAGCACAAATGTCAAAATAAAGCTCATAAATTAACCATTTAGTGTTCAAAGTGTGATGGTCATGTAGAAATAATTGATGATCATGAAGATGTTAAAGTAAAGCTCAACAATTAACCGTTTGGTGTTCAAAGTGTGACAGTCATGCAGACGTTATTGATGGTCATGCAGATGTCAAAATAAATCTTAGTAATTATCCATTGCATTTCAAAGATTGATGATCATATGGACATTAATGATAATCACATAGATGTCAAATGATGAATGTGTAGACATCAAATTTAAGACATAGTAAATAGTCATTTGGATTTAAATAATCCAAATATCAATGGTTAGCATTCTATCATACATCAAGATCTAGTAGAGTGAGAGCAAAGATAGTGTTAGTGGGTCCAGGTGGATTGATAAACTACATTTGATCATACAAATTGAGATCAATGGTGCAATATGAGTCGAAATGTCAATGGGTTAGAGTCAGATAATGAAAAATCAATGAGTACATGTAAGCCCAAAGGACTTCTAATGGAGTTTGAGGAAGTAGTTTTCAAACCAAGGCAAGCAGATACATGGAATCAAGATTGAATATGATCCAAGTGGAGCCAAATGAATATTTCGATCCCAAGGCTACCATCAAAGCTCAATCAAGCTCTTATTTCAAGGTTTTTTGAACCTATATAACTAATTTTCTAAGGTTTTAGTATCTTTTTGTGAATGTGTTCTCCATTCTTTAAAGGAGAGCCATGCATATAATAATTTATTGGATTCTATGAATGCTCAAAGGAAAAATAATTCTTTCTAGGCCTAATAAGGATCAAGGATAGACAACTAGCTATTGCAATAAGATCAAGGAGTCTATAGGTTTTCATCAATATTCTTGCTATATGAAAACCAATAAATGAATTGGTTTTCATCTATCATGGACCTATGATCATGTTTTAAAGTAGGGGAAGACAATGTGATTATTATGGAGAAGTGTCTCATCTTTTGATATGGTCACATTTTTGACAAACAAGTACCTATGACTACCCAAAAAAGATATGGCACATTTCTATTAGTTCCAAGATATGAGAATTTTATCCTCATTAGTAGATAATGTAGAAAATGGCATAGAGTCTCAAGAAGGAGACCTGATGCTTAGATAAGGACAATGGAGAATTTAATTCTTTTATAGAGCTTTTAAAATTTAGTTCCTTTTTATAAGATCATGACTCATCATGCTCGAATTAATGCTAATCTATCACATCTCCCTTTCTCTCCTCCTTTTTTTCTATATATGTCCCATCTTCTTCCACATTGTGCCTCTCTTTGGAAATTTATAGAAAAGAAATCTCTGATATTTTTAGAAAAAAGACTCTTATGCCTTTGGCTTGCTCAAGCTATGCTAATATTTGTATTATAACACCTATTTGATGAAATAAAGACTAAATTCTTTCATTTTTACAAGATGAATTTAAGTGTGTTCTATGAATATATGTGTTTTGGTTAAGTGAGTGTATGCTTTCCTTACCTCTATCTAATTGTCCTCACCTTCATGAAGTGTTTTATAGTTCTCACAAGTCATTTAAGTGAAATATATAGTTTGTTATTTAGTTTGGAAGTGGACAACTACCCTCCTATGCTAAGTTGATAGCCAATCAATGACTTTTTGTGAAATAATTATGTGAGGATTGATCTTATTTAGTTTTACATGTGTCTTATAGTGTGTCTTGTGAAAAGTGTAAGTGTTCAAATTACTAGGTCATCACCTAATTTTACATGCATTCATAGATTATTGTTAATCTCTCCTTTTCCAACTAATTATTAATTTAGGTCTATTTTAAGTGATAGATCTAGAAGGAAATTGACCTTTTATGGAGGTTTTACCCAAGATTAGATGACCCAAAGCCTAAGGTCATTCCCATGTTAGACTAGATTTGAGTAGGAGGACCTAAACAATCCCCTTACTCAAATTGAGTGCAATCTATGACACCAACAGTTCTGGCATGCTCAATAGGATCGAGTTTTCTTTGGCATAGCTAAAGTTTGGGATTGAAAATAAATATTTGTAGTAGTAGGAGATATTTATCATCATCAAAAGCTAAATATTCTTTAAGTTTTAGAGTTTATAGCATCATCTAGATAGTGTTTTCATGCCAAAGGTTACTACATGGTCAATAAGTAAAGGTATTCTTTTTGAATTCATAGAGATACCTTCTACTTCTTATAAAAAATAAATATTCAATAGGACAAGTCCTTAACCTCAAAATAAATTTTCATCTCTTGGTCCTCATATTATTTTAGTCCAAGTTATTATCCCCATTACCCAAATTCTAATTACCCAAATGGTCATCATGAATCAAGTGTTTGTTCTATTCAATAGGGGTATTACCCTAAATTTAGCCCAGTATGATGATATTCCTATGTCTTCCCTTAAGAGTATCCCTTTCTTCTTAGGATAATGGGATAAAATAATTTCTATTGAGCATATCCAAGATGTTTCCAACCTTTGTTCCATTCACAATGTTATTCAATATAATGTGGCTATCAAACTGTTAGTTGCTTCCTTAAAAAAACATTGCAATGGTATAGAATATTCCTTTAATCTCCATTGATACCTAGGATGACTTAAGTGCAGCCTTAATCAAATAATTTGAAGACAAGTTTGATCACCTATCCTTAGTTGAATAGTTGACTACCATTGAAAGATACCCCCATGAGTTCATGTCTAATTTTAACCTCAGATTCCAAAAGACATAGACTAGGATACTTGCATTGATTCAACCATCCCTAGAGTATGACTTCTTGTACTATATTAAATCCCTTAATTCTAATATTAGTGTGATGATAATGTCCATAGGTGGTAACACCTTGTCAAATGCCTATGAGGTTGCAATAAGAGCAGTGAATAATTTGATACAAACTGGTAAGCTTTTTCCAAGGCCCCTAATTCCTATATTCCCAAAGTTTAAACCTATCCCACCCCATCAAGTTCCTCAAATCCCATCTATATCCCCTATTATATCTCACAAAGCCCAAGTTATAGCCCCTTCTAATCATGCTAGTGAGATTGGAGATTTGAAAAGTATATTACAAGATTTTATAAATGAAATAGTTCAACTCAAGAGACATCAGTACCAAGGTAGGCCTTATCAATAATAGAATCATACCTCTTATCAACCTTTTAGAGATCAAAGTCCTCCTTATCAAGGTTTTAGAGAAAATAGAACACCTTACTAATCCTAAGGAGCCATAACTCAAGTTAAGCCATATGCAACCCTTGACCATGATGTACCCTCTAATTCAAGAGTTATTATTCCCACACCTCCTTAAAATAACTTGATGTAAGATTTAGGTTGGAAACATTTTAATCCAAATGATACTCAAAACCAAGCCTTAGTATCATAAGATATTACTATGCCACAAATGACACAAGAAGAGTTTTTTCTTCAGAAGGGTCAGTATCAAGAGACAAATTTGGTACCCAAAAGAGAGACTTAAAAATTTCAAGGTCATATAGATGCCATTAATTTGAATTGGCAAATGGATGATCATGTTGCATTCAATCAAATTGGTGAGACTAGAAACATAAGTGATTAAGTTGCAGCTTTGACTAGAGTTAAAAAAGATATATTGAGGAAGCTCAAGGTTTTAGCAATGTTTCTAGTTGTCCTGATATTGTTTCTAAGAGTATCAAGGATAAAATTTCTAACCCTATAACACAAAAAAATCAGAATGTAGAGGTTGGGAAGGTCCCTCAAATACCTCTGATTATAGAATAACTAGTGGTTCACAAGGTGCAACCAAAGGTTAGTGGATCCTTATTTAACATAATAGATCAGATGAAGAAATCAAATGTTAGTATTATCATGTGGGATTCTCTTTTTATTCTAGGGAAAAAATACGTGCTTATCCAAGAACCTTCAACCCTCAAATTATCTCAAGAACCAATTGAGAAACAAGGTGTTATCTTGGCTAAGTTAGACCAACCAACCAAGCAACAAGATCAGTAGACATATAAAATGGTAAAGGTGGACAAAAAAAATATAAAATCACATAAAACTCCTCTTTTTTACCTCTTTTTGATAGTTGGTGACTATTTAGTTCATAATTGTATGGTAGATAGTGGAGCCAGTAACATTGTCATACCTAAATAAATTATAGATAAGCTTGGTCTTGTATATGAACCAAATATTAAAGGAGTATTACAACTAGATGGGTAAAAAAAAAAGATAGTAGGCATCATCTAATATCTAAATTTGACACTACATGATTATCCTAATGTTACCATTCAATAAGATGTGGTAGTGGTGGACTTGCTTCCCTATTTTGACATGTGTCTATCAAGGGACTTTACCTTAAAGATTAGACGATACTTATTAGATGATTGGACATATTTGATGTTTAAGACCAGATATGTTACTAAGGTAATAATACACTCTAAACTTATTGCATGTTTCCATTTGGATACATATATGCCAAGTACGGTGAACACTAATTATACTATCTCAAATAAGGTACTAGAAAATAGTGAAGTGGAAACTAAGTCACCTCTAGATGGAGTTACAGATCTATTCCTTGATGAATGTACCTTTGATTTGTATGAACATGATCCTTATAAGTTAATTAAATAATGACTTAGTGTTTATTACCTTCATGAAAAGGATACACCAATTTCAGTATTGATGAAGGATGATGAGTCTAGTGATGGCCTGTGGCAACTATAATTTGTTGGATCAAGGAAAAAACATGGCACCAGGGATGGATGATGTTGATTTATCTACCCAATCAAAGTTATTTATATTATCTCATGTTTTAGTTTGGTTTTTCAAATAATTTTGTTAAATATGAGGCACTAGTTCATGGTTTGAAATGGGAAAGAATGATGAAGGTCAATACCTTACAAGTATTTGATGATAGTGAACTGGTATTTGACTAAGTAAGAGATTTTAATGTATACAACAATACATTTCTTAAGATTTATAAGCATAAATTATGAGACTTACTTGAAGACTTTCAAACTTTTAATATTTCTACCATATCAAGAAATGAGAAAAAACATGCAGACAGGTTGGTTACCATTGGGTCATAATTTATTATCTCAAATGATATAAAGAGTGAAAAGGTTCAGTTACACAATAAGGTGGTTATAATACCTTATATTATAGACAAACATGACAATTGATAGGTGTTTGAAGATGATAATCAGATTGTTAGGTTCTTACAAAAAGAGGTTGAATTTTCCTCAAAGAACCAAGGCAAGTTCTTTTAGCAGTATGGTAACCAGATTGTGCAGCTAAAAAAAATAAGTTTACTAAAGAGTTGGTCACCCTTGAGAACATATTCATCAAAAATGATGAGTTGAGAAAATAAAATTATTCATTATTAATAAAGGAGGAACAATATACAAATTTGGAGATTGCAATTGGTAATAAATTGAACTTAGGTAAGGTTTTCACTCCTTTAGAGAAGGAAACTTTTATTAAGTTATGTTCAAGTTTTATGAAAATATTTGCAAGCAATATAGTGACCTAAAATAATTTGATCCAAGTCTAGTTCAACACACCATTGAGTTAGGAACTCGAACAAATCTAGTAAGACAAAGACAAAGACCTATCAATATAATGCTTGAGCCTTTGATAAAAGCTAAGTTTCATAAGCTCATTGAGTCAGCTATTATATTTTCAATCAAGCACTCAACTTGGGTGGCAAACCTTGTTCTAATATATAAAAAGAATGGTGAAATTAGACTATGTGTTGAATTTTGTGACTTAAAAAAGGCTTCCCTTAAAGACCACTATCCTTTGCCATTATGGAACAAATTTTAAATTAAGTTATAGGTTCAAAAAAATTCTCCTTTTTCGGTGTATATATTGGTTAAAATCATATTTTGGTCAAGAAAGAATACCAATTCAAAATAGCCTTCACCATAAATTTGGGAACATTTGCATATACAAAGATTCCCTTTGATTTATCCAATGTTGGAGAAACTTTTTAGAAATCCATGGATATGGCATTCTAGGGTCTTCTTAACAAGTTTATACTTGTTTATTTGGATGACATAACAGTGTTCTTTGATAATGCAAGTGAGCACATGATTCACCTCAAGAAAGTGTTTGAAAGGTGTAGGTAATTTGGGGTGTCTCTTAATCCCAAAAAGTGTTTTTTCTATATTCATGAAGGTAAGCTTCTTGGACATGTGATTTCAAAACATGGTATAAGTATAGATCTTGATAGGATAGATTCAATTCTTGCACTTTCCTTGCATAATCACAAGAAAGCTTTACAAATATTCTTAGGAAAAATCACTATTATAAGAAGGTATATTTTAGATTTTACCACTTTATTTAGGCCACTTATATCCATGCTAAAGAAGGGTTAGAGTTTTAACTAGTATAAGGAAGGAATAAGAAGATTTGAAGAGATCAAGAAAGCCATAGCTAGTTCTCCTACACTCCTTAACCTAGATTTCACAAAGTATTTTATCCTGTACACCTATGGTAACATTAAAAATATTTCAGGTATTCTTATGCAATAAAATAAAGCCTTAGAACAACCAATAGCCTTCTTAAGTCAAGGTTTTGAATAATATGAAACAAGGTACTCTTTTATTAAAAAGCATGTACTTTTACTTATAAGGTCTCTCAAGAAGTTTAGAAACTTATTGTATAATAATAAGATACACCTAATGGTTGCACATCTAAGTGTCAAGGATTTTCTCTTGAACAAGGATATAAATGATAAGAGAGCTAGTTATATAGCTAAGGTTATGGAGTATGATGTGGATATCAATGTCACAAAGCTGATTAGAGGCAAAAGACTTTGTGAACACCTAGTCCAAGACTTGCAAGAGGCAAATGAGATGGTTTTGATGTCAAATGATGAATAAGTTACAACTAATCATACTTCACCTTCTAGTGAGTCCAAATATTTGGTTAGATAACTCTAGGATAGTATTTATCCCTCTCACATAACTCCTTGAAAAAGAAGATATTCAGATTGCAATCCATTCCATTTCTTCTTGTTCATGGTGTTTTGTTTAAAAAGGATATCAATGGCATGTTGGTAAGATGCATTGAACAACATCAAAAAGAAAATTTTCTTATAGAGTTCCATGATGGACATGTTGGAGGGCATTATTCATCAAGGACCATAGCCCATAAGATCATGAGAGGTGGGTATTATTGGCTAAGCATATTTGGTGATTATCATGTATGGGTCAAGAGATGCAAATAGTGTGCTATATTTGTTGGAAAGGTGAAACTTGCAGCCTTACCTCTCCAACTAATTGTAGTGAATCAACCCTTTTTCTAATGGGGATTAGACTTTATTAGTTTCATTAACCCCCCTTCAATCTTAGGACATAAATGGATATTGACTACTACAAATTATTTTACTATATAGATAGAAGTAGTGGCATTGAAAGAAGCAAATGAGTCTTATATTCTAGATTTATATGAAGGTTTGCTTACTAGATTTAGAGTCTACTCACCATTATTTCTAACAATAATATGGCCTTTGTTAGATATAGAATCATCCAATGGGTAGTTCAACATAGTGTCTTTCTCAGTACTTCATCAAATTACTATCCACAAGGCAATGACCTTGTTGAGTCCACTAATAAGAACCTATTAAATATCATCAAAAGGACTATTGAAGACAATTAGAGGTCATGGCATCTCAATTTGAATTTAGATCTATTGGTTGATAAGATCACCTATAAAATATCAATGGCTAACTCTCCATACAAGCTGGTATATGGTAAGGAAGCAAGAATGCCTATTTATCTTAAATTACTTGCTTTAGAACTGATGCATCAAATTAAGTTATTATATAATGAGCCAATAGAAATCAAATATGATAAGATCATGGAGCTAGAAGATACAAGATGCTCATCTATGTTGGCCATGGAAGCCCATCAAGCACAGGTGAAGAGATCTTTTGACAAAGGAACTTATTCAATAAAATTTAAAGGAGATTTTATCCTTAAGTGGGATGAGAACAGGGATAAGCCAGGAAGGCACATAAAGTTTGACTCTCTTTAGAGTGGTCCATATACAATCTCTAGTTTCAAATCTCACAATGCCTTCCAACTTTCAAAGATGGATGGTGAGGAGCTTCCTATCCCAGTCAATGGGATACATCTAAAACACTATTATTGAGTAAGGTAAGTTCCCTGTACATAGTTAGTATTATTTTCATATAAGTGTTGTTTTGAAACATTAGTTTATTTTTATTTTTATCCCAAATAAGTGCTTTTTTTACATATCTATTTTGTTAAGATAGTTTCCCTTTAAATTTTATCACTTTCCCTGTTTGGTGGAATTCTTTGTCTTTGTAAGACAAAAATATTTTTTGTAGTCTTAGGATTAGATTAATAATTTTTGTGAGTCCAAGAATCATGTAAATGGTCTGAGTTCTTAAAGCATAATAGGCATGCTACTTAGCTAAGTCACCAAAGATGTTGGCAAAATTTGGCCTACATACCAAAATGTGCCTAGCCTTTGATGAGAAGCTGAGAAAGGTCTTGATTTAGGAGTGATCAAATGTCACAAGGAGTGTATGTAATTAAAGAGAAGATAACATATCATTTACAACCTTTTGAAACACTTTAAGTAGGCTTAAAGTGTAAATATGATGATCGTAAGGAACCAAACCATCATCAAACGTCATGCAGGATGGATTGGTCAGCTCATTTATGCATTTTATAAGTTTACCTAGAAAACATATCATGGTTAAAGGATCACATAGAGTCAATATTATGGATGCCTTGAACATATGCTACAAATTTGGTGCCTTCATATGTTTTCTATCTCAAGATACAAGCCTTTAAAGTTAAACAAGGAGTGTGATGGTCACATGGACGTCAAAGTAAAGCTCATAAATTAACCATTTGATATTCAAAGTGTGACAGTTGCATGGACATAATTTATGGTCACATAGATATCATTTATGTTCACACAAATGTTAAAATAAATCTCAATAATTAACCATTTGGTGTTTAAAGTGTGATGGTTGTATGAACATCATTGACGGTCATGTAGACATCATTGATGGTCACATGGATGTTAAAATAAATATTGGTAATTATCTATTACGGTTAAAATATTTATGGTTACATGGACATTAATGATAGATATGTATATGTCAAATTATGGATGTACAAACATCAAATTTAAGCCACATTAGATAGCTATTTAGATTTAAATAATCTAAAGATCAATGGTCAGCATTCCATCATACTTCGAGATCTAACAAAGTGAGAGCAAGGATAATTTTAGTGGGTCCAAATAGATTGATGAGCCATATTTGATTGTGTAAATCAAGATCAATGGTGTGAGAGGAGTCAAAAGGTCAATGGGCCCAAGTTAGATAGTCAACAACCAATGAGGGAAGTTGAGCCCAGAGGACTTCCAATAGAGGTCGAGGAATCAGTTTTTGACCAAGTCAAGTAGATACATAGAATCAAGATCAAATATGATCTAGGTGGAGCCAAATGAATATTTCAATCCCAAGGCCACCATAAAATCATAGTCAAGCTCATAGTTTAAGTTTTTTTGAACCTACAAACCCAATTTTCTAAGGTTATAATATATTTTCATGACTATGTTTACCATTATTCAAAGGAGAGCCATGCATATAATAAGTTATTGGCTTATATGAATGCTCAAAGGAAAAATAAGTCTTTGTAGGCCTAATGGGGATCAAAGACAAACAACTAGCTTTGAAATAAGATCAAGTAGTCTATAGGTTTTCATCAATATTCTTGTTATATGAAAACCAATAAATGAATTGGTTTTCATCTATCATAGACCTATGGTCATGTTTCAAAGTAGGGGCAAACTATGTGATTATTATGAAGAAGTGTCTCATCTTTTTATATGGTCACATTTTTTACAAACAAGTACCTATGGCTGCCCAAAGTAGATATGGCATGTTTTTATTAGTTTCAAGATATGAGAAGTTTGTCCTTATCAACAGATCAGGTAAAAATGGCATGGAGTCCTAAGAAGGAGACTTGTGGTTAGATAAGGACAATAAAGCATTTAATTATTTTACAAAGCTTTTAAAAGTTGGTTCCTTATTGATAAGATCATGACTCAACATCCTCAGATTAATGTTAATCCATCATATCTCCTTCTCTCTCCTCCCTTTTTTCTATATATGTCCCCTCTTCTTCCACAATGTGCCTCTCTCTAAAAATTTTTAGAAAAGAAATATCAGCTATTTTTAGAGAAAAGACTCTTATGCCTTTGGCTTGCTCAGACTATGCCAATATTTGTACTGTAACACCTATTTGATGTAATAAATATTGAATTCCTTCATTTTTGCAAGCTAAATTGAAGTGTGTTCTATGAATCTATGTGTTGAGGTTAAGTAAATGTATGTTTTCCTTGCCTTTGTCTAATTTTCCTCACCTTCATGAAGTGATTTTTAGTTCTCATAGGTCATTCTAAGTGCAATACATAGTTTTTTAATTATTTTGGAGTGGATAACTACCCTTCCATGCTAAGTTGATAGCTAATCAATGTCTTTTTGTGAAATACTTATGTGAGGATTGATCTTCTTTAGTCTTTCATGTGTCTTGTGAAAATTATAAGTGTTTAAATTACTATTGCATCACCTCATTTCACATGCTTTCATAGATTGTTGTTAATCTCTCTCTCCTTTTCCAAACAAGTATTAATTTAGGTCTAGTTTAGGTGATAGATCCAAAAAAACCGGCCTTCTCTAGAAGTCTGACCCAAGATTAGGTGACCCATAGCCTAGGTTCATTCCCATATTATAATAGATTTGAGTAGGAGGACCTTAATAATCCCCTTGATTAGATAAGGTGCAATCTAGGACACCAACAAGTACCACATACTGAATGAGTATGGATAACATGCTTCCAAAGCATGCCCCCATTGAATCTAAAATTGTGAAAGTGTGGAGAACATGCCTCTATGACATGCACCCAATAATATAGCTCCATTTGAGATGAGAAAAATATAAGAACTGGTAGTTACCCCACTTCAAAAGGATAAGATAATTGTATAATCTATGAATGTAACCATGTAGCATATAGAAGGAACATGTCTAGGTAGATATAACATTGAAGTGCATATAACCAATGTGATCACATGTAGACTTAAGATGCAAGATAAGGATCATGGTAATGTCTAGATAGTAATAGTACAATCTCAACAAGTAAACAAGCACACACATAAGAGCACTAAAAAATAAATCAAAATATAATAGTCCAAGGAGACTGTAAACAAGGGGCATGTTTAAATGATACACAATCAAAGAGACATGACTTAGTTAAATGTCTAAAAAAATAAATATGACATATTTAAATGTCTATATAGCAAAAAATAACATATTCAAATGTCAAAGGAATCATACATAAGCATGGGGGATGTAAGCAAATTAATATATTCAAATTCTCAAAAAAGGAATAAAATAGTTAAGGCAAGACTCTCAAGGAAGTGCATTAACTAAAGTTTAAGCACCAACATAAATATGTCATAATATCTCATGGATCAAATGTGCTATAAAAAAATTTGAAGTATATAGCATATCAAGTACCTTGTGTAAGATATAACCATGAATAAAGGCATATGTAAGTACATACACAATCTTAAACATGATAATGTAGAGTGATCATTGAATCATATAACCTATGTGTATCAAGATCCAAGCAGTGAATGCCCCTAATGTTTGTATGACATGAGTAGAGGGAAGACCCAACCTTCAAAATAATAATATATCATGTATCTATGTATGCATTTATCACACTAAAGTAGAAGTGTGACACACGTGTATGTATGATTAACTAAATATACCATCCATCAACATGGAACTAACACATAAATGCCAAAGAACTAGTAGAACATGTAGGTGTTGAAAATGTTTTTGTATTTTTGAATAATTTTTATTTTGTTTTTTGTATTTTTGGGATATTTGAAGAGGCTACTCTATGATCTCATCCATTGGATGGTCATAGATATCTATAATGCCCAAAAGTTACATCTCTCAGGCACACACAAAATCACACCAATTTTTCTTGTAAAACACTTCACTCAAACACACTACCATAAATAAAAATAGAATAATCAACATTCACATACAATTACATAAGGGATGATAATTGGTAAACAACACTTATTATAAATGAGTTTAATTTTTAAAAACACTTCTTAGTTACAACACACTAGAGTTATACCTCAACCTATTACAATAAATGGATCACACTAAAAGATAAGGATCATATTTAAATATATTGAATAACTACAAGCCAACACCAAAGGTCCACAACTCAGAATCATAACAAGAAAGATTATTTAAACTTGTTAAAACTGGGTTATGCTCTTCATGAGCCCATATATTAAGTAAAGAACTACTATCACATCTAAGATATATTAACATGATAAACATAAAATAACAAGATCATGGTAATGGAAATAGAGAAGGGATAATTCTGTGAGTGTAAAACTAAAAACCATGAAAGCACAAACACACCATAGGTTCACAAAATAAATTTGTATAAAATATCCTAGAAATATTACAAATTATACCCAAGTTATAAATCAATTATTTAAGCTAAGGACAACTCATATGAGTCATAAAATAGACCTAATGTAATAAAAATGTGAAACGAAAAGTCTAAATTAAAGTGGAATTAACAAGAAGAATTTGATTCTTCTAGGAAACTACTAATGAATAAGGTACAAGGAGGACTCACCAAAAATATCAAATAGAGTTGGTAGACAAAAAAGAAAGTTTAAATGTGAATAATAAACTCAAGGTAAAATATTGTAATTTTTATATTTAAAAAATGTTAACCTGAATGATTAATGCAACACCATTTTCATAGCAACATTGTAGATTAAAATTAAGAACAACAAAAAAATTTAAATAAAATTTGATTTAGAAACAGGTCACTAAAAAAAGCAAACAAATATAAAATTTAAAATTGAAGGATCCTATATAAATTTAAAGGTAAAAAGAATCACTAACTCTAGTTTCTCTATAAGACTCTTCAATCTATTTTTAACAACTCAATTTTGCATCATCTTCACAAGTTAAAAAAGAAAGTCAAGTGTAGAAAATTTTCAAATATCCCCATAACTAGATCCACCAAAGATCATCATAATGGGTTACAAAATTTATAGTTATAGAATCTGATTCATAAATGATAAATCAATAGCTTACAAGTTTTAACTTACAAAAAACTTAAGTTTGATTATTAATTAAAACCTATTTTTGAGCTGATTTGGTTGATTTTTTAGACAAAAAAATCCTTAGTGTAAACTTACACTAAATATTATAAGAGTGCACACAATCATCTAACGATCGATAAATAATCCCAAAGGATGATATATATATATATATATATATATATATATATATATATATATATATATATATATATATATATATATATATATATATATATTATAATATAATATATATATATATATATATATATATATATTTGTGATTTTAGGTAAGAATTGAAGTCTCAATTTAATTTCACTCTTTTAACAAGATTTCAAGGGATGCCAAAAGACTCACCATAATCAACCTATCCAAAATGGGTCCCTAAAATGATTAATTTATGTGAGTCAATATGTTTATGTCAAGATACTCAACAATAATTTCGGTTAGAATTAATTAGCTTTACTCATTAATTTCAACTAGACGTATTTTACCCAATGTTATTTGTATGACTAGTTCTTCATATTAATATTAATCAATGATTTCACATTTCTAAGGTAAGTTTAACTCACTATATTTCAATTTTAACATTACCAATATTTTCTTGCCATTTAATGTTCTTAACATTATTTTACTATTCAAATAATGTGTTCTAATCACAAACACTATTAGTCGATTATGAAACTCAGATATTACAACCTTTATTTATTAAAATGGATATTAATTTTCATCTAATTAAAATTTAATTGTCATAATCAATAAGGTTCTTGACTTATAGATAAAATGGTTTTGAAATCACTACTAGAAGTAACTCTAATTAGTCAAGCACTAGTTTCCACCTATTATCAATATAATAATTATTACAATCAAATCATTGACAAAATTAAAATAAAGGATAATATTATACTTTGATATCTTTAAATGATACAATCATTATTCACCAAGTACAAAATATCCAACATGAATCTTTCAAAGGCAAGTCAACTTAGGTATAAGACAATCTCTAAGGATCAAACTATATAAATGTCTCATTTGTATAATAAACGTATATTCACAATTTATCAAAAAATCAAATAGAATAACATATAAGATGTTACTAATTTTAAAATTAAAAAATATATATTTCTCAATAATTTATCTTCCTCTGAATACTCGCCAACCTGCACTATGAAAATAGTCAAATATAAGGGGTCAGCTTATATTGAGCAAAAGATTTCTACTCCCTAAACCAATTTGCTTTTATAAATTAATAAACAAGTTTAAATATTTAATTTAGTGACTAATAACAACATACATATGATAATTTAGTAATCTATCCAAATAAAATAAATAAATAATACGATTAACATCAACATGACATATAGCTTACTATCACCCAAAATCTACTCCAAACATCTAATAATTGCAATTATTATTACACTAGTAATAACAACTTACCAATACATATAACTACATAATCCCATCAGGTCAAATGAATAATCTGACAATCATATGCATTGTACAACTAGTTGCTCTCTAAACTCCCATTAGGTATGACGTTAATAAGAATAATATAAGATTATCTACTCAATTTTTGTTCGCAATATCCTTGGATTAAAAAATTATAATATCAAATCATTTATATATTTATTAGGGTGAGACCCAATTTTAACATCGTAATCTAGGTTCCCCCAATAAAACTAAACTGTCAAAACTTCAAACAAAGGTATTATTACTAAACTTTATGTACATCTATAGTTAGCAATCAAAATAAACTTTTAAGTTCCTTGCAGTTTAAATCCATTGTCAACAGTAATAGAGGAGGAACCAATCTCGATTCTTTACACATGGATAGGGTTTTCAATTCCATAATATGACCTCGTAACAAAATAATAATTCACCATTATATGACTATAGGCATGCTTCTAAAATTAAATCTCTGCTCCACATCAAAAAATTTACTATTTTATTTATACGTTTAAATACACTTTCAAATTTAAAACATGACAATATTAATGACATAGAAATGGCAACATAACCATAAGTATGAGCTTATCAAGTGTCATAGATTTATGAAAATAAACGTATGTATATATTTATCTATTTGATAAGGAATATATACCCAATCAATAAAATAATATTATACACACACACACACACACACACACACACACACACACACACACACACACACACACACACACACACACATATTCACAATCTAATAATGAATCCATAATTAATAGTAATGAAAAGAATAAGAAATTATTATTATTATTTTATTTTTTTATTTATTTATAAATAAAAAGGGGTAAAAATAATATTAATAAGTAGAGAAAAGCATTATAAGAAGAACGGGGGGCAAAAACCCCCAGAAAAAAGTAGCAAAAATAGAAAAACTAGGCACACACCCAACTAGACAATATTATGAACCTCCCTATCAGCCTCCAAAATTCTTTCCAAATTAGAACAGAATGTCGGGGAGAGAGACCCCCAATCCTCAATGTTTCCACCATCCAAATTGTCTGACGCCCATTTAGCCAAAAAATTCACTGCCCTGTTCCATTCACATAGAATGTGAGCAAAAGTAATGCTATCCATAAGCAAGCAAATCTATAAAATCTATTGCACAATCAAAGATAGTTGCCAATTGATGTCCACCACTTTCCTCTTAATGAGAAAACTAATCAAGACTTGAGAGTCTGATTCACAAATAATCCTATGCCAACCTAACACCTGGGCCTTCTCAAGGGCATAAAGAATGGCCTGGCCTTCCATCATGTTAATGGTTTGCAGCCCCTCAGGAACCACAAAAAGAAAAATCACCGTACCTTCAGAATCCCTTCCTATCCCTCTAGTACCCGTAGGTCCTGAATTACCTCTGGAAGAACCATCCATATTGATCTTGAGAATCCCCCTAAGGGGCGTTGCCACTGACCAGTCCTGAGAATCTGCTCCTTGACTTGCTTGCTCCTCTTGACACACGTTGACTTACCAGTTAACTGCTAGAATCCAAGTCATGCCACCACCTGATTATCCTGTTTGGTCAAAGGAATGTAGATCACACTCTTTCCTTAGATAGTTTCCTAGATCATCCCCACCACTTTCTACCATACTTATTGCACCATGACCCTCACCCCCCAAAAAATTTGCCTATTTCTCTCAAGCTAGATCTGCCAGAATAGAAAAATGGGGCTGCCCAGCCATATGTCCTACAAGAAGGGAATCTTTGAGGGGGGTTCTCCCATTCCATTCCAAAAATTGACCACAAATTGAGCATGAAAACATGGGTGTTGCCAAACATCCCACCAATAATGCTAGAGTTGCAAGGCAAAGAGGCATCGCAAAAAAAGATGTGATGAATCCTCCTTGGTCGCTCCGCACATAACACATACTGAAGGGCCTTAGAAACCTCTCTTCCAGAGATTGTCCCAGGTCAAGAAGCTGTTCCAAGCCAGCATCCAAGCAAAATAGTTGCATTTAGGCCATATGAATTTATTTCAGACCTGTCTCCACCAATGCACTTCCCCCTACCCAATCTTTGAAGAAGTAAAGCCTGATATCCAGATGAAACTATGTAAGCTCCCTTGGGATTGGGAGACCAAGCTAGCTCATCCTCCTCCTAAAGAGGACTATAGCGATGCCTGGAAAGGATGCTCAATAGCTCCTCATTCTCTTCCTATGTCCCATTAAAAGACCAAGTTTTGGGAGCTTTCTAGTGAGCTACCTCCACCTGTCCTTGTGTAATGTAAACTTTGAAGTCACTCACCTCAGACCAACCAGCATCAAGGAATATCTGACAAAGGTTCAACAAATTTGGAAACTAAGAAATGATGGGAGGATAACCATCCCAAGAGTCAGACCAAAAGAGAGCCTTGGATCCCTATTTATAAATCCAGAATAAGCCATCCTTGATGAGAGCAGCCCCTTTTTTGAGAGTACCCCATATTGCCAAACCTTTCCCAATAAGTGGATAGTGAGGAATGTCACTCTGAGTGGTTTTGAAGTAGTACTTTTATTAGAGAATTCTAGCCCAAGCCTTGTCTTATTCGGTGCACCATCACCAATAAAGTTTGGCCACCAAAGTAATACATTTAAGTCCATCTACCTCAGATTGAGCCCACCATATTGTTTGGGGTTGTAGACAATCTCCCATCTAATAAGGCTCTGTTTAGTGGAGTTCAGACTACCAACCCATAAGAATTGTCTGGTAACCGAATCAAACTCCTTAATGAATCCCATCGGGGCAACCTGGAGCATACACCTATAAATAGGTAAAGCCTGTACCACAAATTGGATAAGTTGAACCCAGCTCGCAAAGGATAACCACCTATGTCTCCAATGATTCACTTTCACTTAAAATTTCTCTAAAATAGTTTGCCAAGATTCTTTGGATGTATGGCCAATCGAGATAGGGATACCCAAGTAAATCAAGGGGGGAATCCCAATCTAAAAATGTAGAGTCCTCACTATCCGCTATTGAATAAGGCCCATAGTGTTGAAAAAGAAGATGGATGACTTATCTTCATTGACATTTTGTCCTGAGGCCATTAGATAAACATCTAACACCCTGCTTAAATTAGCAGCTTCAGACATTGTGGCCATGCCCATAAGGGCAGTGTCATCATCAAATTACAGGTGTGATTGTGATAGTAATTCCCCTCCCCATCACCATCCTTGGATATGTCCTTCCTCTCTATTCTTTCTGATCAACCTCCCCAAACCTTTAGCAAGGAGAAGAAAAAGGTATGGAGATAGAGGATCACCTTGTCACAGCCCTCTTGTAACACCAAAAAGCTCTGTGTGTTCTCCATTGATAAGCATTGAGAAGGAAGTTGAGGAAATGCAGCTCATGACCCATTGAGTCCATTCATTCACAAAGCCAAAATCACAAAGAACCTTCCATAGGAATGACCATTTGACCCTATCAAAGGCTTTGGCCATGTCTAATTTGATGAACATTGCGTTATCTTTTGAGCTGGCCATGGAGTGAATGGACTCAACAATAATAACAATACCATCCAGGATTTGCCTACCTTCCACAAAACCACTCTACTCTTCTGAGATCATAGCACTCAGCTCTCTTCTTAACCTATCTACAATGATTTTAGATATAATTTTGTAAACAACATTGTAAAGGGATATAGGGCAGAATTGACTTAGCCTATCAACACCTTCGCATTTGGGTATGATAGCAAGATAGGTCACATTTGTAGCCTTAAGCATTTGATTATTCTGCTGAGATTCTTGGACAATGGCTAAAAGGTCAAGTTTGATGATATCCCAAAATTCTTGGTAGAATTTAGTTGGGAAGCCATCAGGTCCATCCACTTTCCCTTTTTTCATCTGAACAATGGTTTCCTCAAGCTCTCCAAGTGTGATTGGTTTCATTAAATTTTCATTCATTTCACGTATCACCAATGACAGAATGTAGAAGAGAACCTGAGCTTCTTTTAGTGATTACCCATTAGCATCTTCCCTAAAGAGGGTAGAGAAGTACTGCACTACCTCCTCTAAAATTGCTGGAAAGGAGTTAAGTCGCTCACCTCTTTCATTGACCAGGGCTGAAATGAAATTGCCATGTCTCCTGGCTTTGGATGAATTGAAGAAAAAGGATGTATTTCTGTCCCCCTCCTAGAGCCATTCGACCTGAGATTTTTGCTTCCAAATAAATTCCTCTCGTAGCTCGCATTCCACCAGGTCTTCATAGCATGTGTTTCTTCTTGCAGTAAGTCTTTAGTCAGTCCTTCTTCCCTTATTATTCTTGTGATACCATCAAGCTTGGTTTGAGAAGCAACCTTAGCATGGAAAATGTTCCCAAAACTTTGGTGATTCCATCGCTTGAGCTTGTACTTCACATATTGTAGTGTTTTGGCAAAAATGTACATCATCATACCATGGGTAGGCCTACCCCAATGCCACCAATTAACAACACACTCATGTAGAGATTGATCCCATAGCCACATGAGTTGAAATTTGAAGGAAGGAGAGTGCGGGTGATACTGTGAGACACTATTAAGCTTGATAGGCCAATGGTCTGATCCTCTCTAGTCCAAAATTTTAGACCTCATAGACCACATACCTCCAACCCAAAAAGTTGAGACCAGAAAATGGTCAAGTCTCTCAGGTATGTAATGTTTCCCACTCCTGCGGTTGTTCCAAGTAAACTATCCATTATTGGGCCTGACATCAACTAAATTCAAATTTTCAATGTAGTTGCACATTAGCAAAGCAGATGGGTCCAGCCTTGATGTGCCACCACTCTTTTCAGTCAAATTAAGAATAGCATTAAAATCACCTGCCATAATCTAATGGTGGAAGGGGGGCAGGCTACGAATAAAACTTATGTCACCCCATAAGGAGTTTTTACCCGACAAATCATTGGTAGCATAGATATTGGAGAAGAGAATGGCTTCCCCTATCTCAAAGCTAGATGCACTCATAGTCATGGAGTACTTAGAAGTCAGCTAGCCTATGAGGCCAATCTTTTATGGGTTTCACAAATAAGCTAGTCCTGAGTATCCAGTAGTGCAAATGCATTGACATTCTCCTTGCCTCCACAACTTGGGTGCTAGTCTAGACATGTCTTCAACTAAAAGCTTAGTCTCCTGTAAGAAAAGGACATCCAGCCTATGACTTTTAATCAGGTTGTGAACATCATTTTATCTGGGGCTATTGTTTAGACCCCTTACATTCCAAGATATTATAATCATTTTAGAGGGTTCAAAAAGTGTGCATCCAGAGTCTTTACTGACCCCAACTCCACCAAAGTCTCTCCCATTAACTTGAGATTTTCCAGATCCTTTTTTCTACTAGGCTTGCCAAATTTCTCTCCCCCTCCTTTCTTAAGGTCTTTTTACAGAAGTCTAAGATGAGGAGAAGATTTACTGCTTCTTGCTGCCCCTGAGTCCCCAATTTTCTCAGTAAGGGGCATATTTTCATCTTCTTTAAGGGGAGCAACTGAGAAATTCATTCCTTCTAAAATTATTAGTTGTTGGTCCATATCCATATGACAATCTCTAGCAACCTGTGTTTCAATTAAAGCCCCTAAAGCATTGGTCTCCTGAGCTAGTCCCTCAATCCCCTAGTCCAAAATTATCAACCCAAGATTCACCTCCTGTTGATTAAGGTCATCTAATATTTCAAATCTATTGAGCGAGTCATCTAATTGTCTTTCCTTGAAGGACCATTTTTGGCCTCTATTTCTATATCGACCTTTAACCAACATAAAACCATCAGTTTTAGGCACCTCACCTAGAATCATATCCCTTTCCTTGTCAATACTAGATTGAGTGTGAGTATATTGAGCTGGTTGAGGTGTAATGGATTTCAAGGTGGGACACCATCACTACAAATTCCCATAAGCATGACATAGATGATAGTGGAAAGGGAGGGTTTCATAATCCAACTATTGTACCCATGAAAAAGGGCCCACACTCATTTCAATAACATCTGGTAATGGCTTGCTAAGATCAATTTCAACACAAATGTAGGCATAAGTCATTACCTTTTTCCCCAAGAGTGACATTGAGGAACCAACTGGTCTTCCCAGCAAGGATGCAAGCAATTGGAGAGTGTCTTCTTGATAACATTCCACTAAAAAGTGGGGTAGACGCACCCACACTGGGACACAGTTTGGTAGTTCCTTTGAAGGTATGAAACTGGCATGCCAGGGCTTGATAAACAGTCCCACTTGATTATGGAAGTAAGGACCTCTAGCAAAAACTCTTTGGCAATCTATTATATAGGTAAAAGTGACCATGAAATAGCTATTGACTAGCAATGTAATATCCATTTCTCCTTTTGATGCCCACGTCCTCTGAGCCCATGCTTCCAAGAATAAAAGTGACATCCTAAGCCCCAGAAACTTGCAGTATAGGAAGTGATTGGAATAGTATTCAATGTCTTTAGCAATTATTTCCATTGGTATAACCAGCTTAGGCCTCTCCTTGCATCTTTCCAAATAGCCGTTGACTTTGGGGATGCACATACTTGGTTACTCAAGAGCAGAAAAAGAACCTAAACCTTGCAAAAGTGGAGCCTTCCCACTGTTGCGCGTTCCCTGGGACACCTGCTGTAGTCCAAGCGCTTCCCTGTAGCTATGCCCTACTTTCTACCCTGTCGTGCCCTCCTGTTTGCCTTCATCCATCGTGACCCAAAAATTGACTATGAGCTACTTTGAAATAGAGTTACTAGAATTAGATCTAAGAAATTATTATTATACACACACACACACACACACACACACACACACACACACACACACACACACACACACACACACACACACACAATTTAATAACATAGAGAAATTATTTAATATGTTATATTTATATATAAATGTTGCATAATACAATATTTTCTTAATCTTTTTTATATAAAAAAATTAAAAGAACATAATCATATATATATATATATAAACCCTTAAGGTTTTGATCGTGACCAAGGCTAATGCTTGGGCCATGGCCATGGTTATTGGCATGGCTGTAATGAAGGGCTAGGGGAGTGGGTCGGCTAGCCGTCCCCCTCCCCTCTCTATTATGGGATGGGGCTGGGATGGCACAGCTTCCCCTCATCCACTCCCCCACCCTCCATACTGTTTAAAAAATATATATAATTCAATATATATAAATTTATTTATCTTTTTTTTCATTATTATTATTTTATATATATTTAAAAAAATAAATACCCATGTCACTTCATATATATATATATATATATATATATATATATATATATATATATTGTACATTATGTATTTTTTTATAGAAACAAGAACTCATTATGATCTCTTCAAGAAGGTAAATAGAGATCAATTAGTTGGTCTTTGGAGGCTAGGGTTTGTAGATAAATATATATATTTTATTCCATGTGCATGTGTGTGTGTGTGTGTGTGTGTGTGTGTGTGTGTGTGTGTGTGTGTGTGTGTGTGTGTGTGTGTGTGTGTGTGTGTGTGTGTGTGTGTGTGTGTGTGTGTGTGTGTGTGTGTGTGTGTGTGTGTGTGTGTGCGCGCGCGCGCGCGCATGTGCGTGCGCACGCGCGTGTGTGTGTGCGCGTGTGCATATATATGTATGTATGTATAAGAACAACACATTCTTAGACACTTTATTTTATTCATTATTTCACAAAATGGCATAGTTAAAGGGAGGAGAATCCATTGCCTATTTGAAGCTCCATTCCATTCTTCTTCCTCCATCTCTCTTCTTATTTCTCCTCCATATCTCTTCTTATTTATCCCTGTTCAATCTTCCAAATGACCCTCTCTTCTTTTTGGTTGACTTTTAAATGAAGAGACACTAGCATTATTTTATTATTTTCTTTTAAGGTTAGGATTTTAATCTCCCTTTTTATTATTATTTTCATTATTCATAAATGGGTTATCATCATTTTATTTTATTTTTAATTGATTATATTAGTTATTACATAGAAGGATAAAATAACTAGCTTTATTGAGTTTATTATGAAACCAAAGATATTATTTTAACTTTTATTAATACATAAATGCATAGATTAATATGTCTGCAACCAATTATTTATTTATTTAACCTACTACATTTATAAAAATACTATTTTAATGATTATGTATTAATATAAAATCTTATTTATTCCCATAATAGAATAAAACATGGGCTCAATCATAAATCTAACAATATTATTATTTCCATTTTAAAAACCATATATTGTTGTTGAAATACCTAGAAGATAAAAGTCAATTATTTGGGAATAAATTAACATAACATGACCACATGATAGGTTCAAGTAAGCTATTAGAATAAACACAAATCTAGTCCTAACATGATTAAACTGTCAAAATTAAAACATTAGCATGGAAAACCTTATAAAGAACAAGCAACACAATATGCAATAATATAAAATGTTGTAAATGTCAAATACACTCAGCCAAAGGCAGTCCTACATGAGACATGATGAACCAAATTCCAAGTCACTATGATGACATAATCCAATCAAGACTAAACATTAACCATAATACATCTCGCTCTCATATTGAGCACAATGACACACTTGACATATTGATCATGCACATGATGACACATCATCAAAAAACACTATCGAACTTCAAAAGGGTATTACATTATCTCCTTGATTGGTGTCTAACAATCCTAATGTGGATTTTTTACATTATTTGCATCACTGATTTGATAGGTTGAAAAGGTACATAGTATGTTCCTCCTCACATTTTTAATGTGTAGTATAATAATCAATGCTATCATTTGGAACATGTATTTATTTTCCTTCATAAGGAAAGGAAATATCTTGTTTATTTAGACCAATTTTTTCTTCAATTGGTATATCCAAATAATTCCTAGCGTAAGTGCATATGGAGATTTTTTGGGCCTAACCCAAACCCATTTTTGAATGACCTTAGGACCATAATTAATTGGTATTATTATGTTTCCCAAGGAGTATTTCCAACCTCCTTTACTTTTTAGGTTTCTTAGGTCAAAGATAATTTATTGTAAGCTTCTTACATTGAAATTAGTTTTTACTTGTGTAGGATTAATAGGGTTATGCCAAAAAAAATCACCACCCATGTATAAGGTAATTGTTAAATCTTGTTGGCATGGATACTTTTTGGTGTTGTTCAATTTGAGAATATTACATAAGATATGGTCCTTGGATTGGCCCCATGTAAATTAACATTTGTAAACTAGTCATATAAAGATTAGGAATACCACATTGTTATTTAGAATGTTTTTTAGGTAAGTTATCTTTATGATTTATGTGAGGGATAAAACTTTTGCATTTGGAAGAAGTATGTTAAGTCTCATTAAATGAATAATTATTAAGGAATCATATCTATGCACATCATTATATAAATGGGTATATGAATCATATTGTTTATTCAATGCTCTTTTCTTTAATAGGCAAAGAAAACCTCTACTGAAGATAAATTACAATTTTAAATCTAAGGGTCTAAATGCTAGCTCATATGATGTACTTTTTAATCAAACAATATAATATTGAAGGGATTCATCATCATGTTGTTTGAAATTGTGAAAATTTTATAATATAAGTGGTGTCACCTTGTGGATATTAAAGCCATGAATAATGCATATTCTAATTGTGAAAAAGTGGTTAAGGAACCCTTTGGTTAAAGATATAACCAATTTTGAGCCTCATCTAAAATTTTCATATGTAAAACTTTTAACAATAGTTTTTCATCTTGTGCCCATTGACCAAAATAATATACATAGCTAATCATGTGGTTTAATGGATCTTTGTGTCTCAAAAAGAGAGGTAAATCTAGTAATTCAAAATCTTGTGTATAAACATATTCAAGTATACATTTTGTAAGATATTGATTATCAAATGGCATTACATGTGCATTTTCACTATGGATATCCTTTTGCATTTTAAGTATATAAACTTGGTTTTGAAGATTCCCGATAGTGGTCATCATAGACATTAGATATTCTATGGGAATAGTGGTGTTTATCATGGGGGTTATCATTAGTTCCAACCTACCACCTTTTTTGATTCTAGGAATATGAGTATTTGTTAGGAATATAAAATGTAGAGCAATAATAATGAAATAAAGACAGAATTAAAATTTAGAAAACATAATAAAATAGAGACACAGATTTAACGTGGTTCACTCAAATTATTATTCAGTCCAACAAATGAAGGTAAAAACCTACAATACATCCACTAAAATATCCTCTTCACTCTCATATTTTCCACCTGATTACAATTCCCTCATAGCAAGGGAGGGTTACAAATTATGGAAAAAATGCACTAAATTAATTTATAACGTTAGATATAAAACTTAATAGTAAATAGTCTAGATTAACTACAAAATTACAATATTTTATAATGCATTTTTCACAAAAAAATTCTACAGGGAAATGCCCCCAAACCCCCACTAGATGGGGTTTCAAAATAAGTCACCACCCCCTGAACCACCATGGTGACCATAGTGGGGGGCGTTACCCCAACACACCCCCTATCAAGGACTGGGCATTAAAATAAGATCAAGCTCTACCATCCAACAATCTCCCACTTGGAGATTTATTTTTGCAACTCCATCACTACAACTCTTACTTGGAATTTTATTTGAACTTTGACCCTAACATGTTTCTCATCTTCCTTGTTATCCTTTAAGACCTATTGAAGCTAAAAAAACTCTCTAAATTATCTTTAGTGACTTCTTTTGTTAGCATATCTACATGATTTTGACTTGTATGGATATTTTCCAAATTCAATTGACCATCCTCCAAAACTGAATGAAAATATTGATACCTGAGTTGTATATGTTCGGTTCTTAAGTGGAATGCTAAGTTTTCTACAAAATGAATCACACTTTGGCTATCATTGTACAACCTAAAATCTTCCCACTTATGCCTCAAATATTCCATGAACCATTGCATCCATATTATCTCCTTGTTAGCTTCTATAGCTGCAACATATTCTTCCTCTATAATTGACAAAGCAACTATCTTCTATAGTTTTGAAATCCAACTAACTATTGTGTTAACAACTATGAATACATAACTTGTTTTTCTCCTCCTGCCATCTAAATCTCTATCCATGTTTACATCAACATATCCTTGTAAGGTGATAACTGATCCTTCATAGCATAAATGTCTATCAGTGGTCCCTCTCAAGTACCTAAAAATCCAGTTGATTGCATCCCAATGCTCTTTTCTTGGATTGTTCATAAACCTGCTGACAACTCCCATTGCATCAGCAATATCTAGTTCAGTACACACCATAGCATACATTAAACTTCCAACTACTAAAGCATATGGCACTTTGGTAATGTAATTAATTTATTCCTATGTTTTAGGACATTATTCCTTTCCTAATTTCAAGTGCCCTCCCAAAGGTGTACTCACAGGTTTTGCATCTTGCATATTGAACCTAACTAAAACCTTCTTGATATATTATTCTTGACACAATGTCAATTTCCTATTTTTCCTATCTCTTGTTATTCTCATATTAAGGATTTGCTTTACAGGACCCAAATCCTTCATTGCAAATGAATTTTCTAGTTTTCTATTCAGTTCATTTATATCATGCATGTTAGACCCTACAACAAACATTTCAAATACATACAAGAACAAGATAATATAGCTACCATTATCTAATCTCTTAAAGTAAACACAGTGGTTAGAATGACATTTTCTATAACCTTGTTCTATCATAAACATGTTAAATTTCAAATAACACTATTTTGGAGCTTGTTTTAGGCCATACAAACTCTTGTTTAACCTACACACCATTTTCTCCTTACCTTTGACTTTGTATCCTTGTGGTTGCTCCATATATATTTCCTCCTCCAAATGACCACAAAGGAATGTAGTTTTCACATCTAATTGTTCAATGTGTAAATATTTTACTACTACCAAACTTAAAACAATTCTTATAGAAGTCATTTTAACTACTGGAGAAAATATTTCATCAAAATCAATACCTTTCTTTTGTACAAACCCATTTACAATAAGTTTGGCCTTGTACCTCTTTTTGCTTCCATCTTCTTCTTTCAACCTATAAACCCATTTATTTTTCAATGTTATTTTACTTGCAGGCAACTAAACCAAATCCCAAGTTTGGTTATGTACCAAGGAGTGCATCTCCTCTTTCATGCCTTGCTCCCACTTCTTTTTGGTTTCTACTTGCATTGCTTCTTCATAACTTTTTAGCTCACCACCATCAGTCAATAATAAATAATAAAGTGAAGGAGAGTAACATTCATGGAGTCTACTTACTCTAGTATATCTTCTAACTAAACTTCCATGAGTTTGAGGTACTTTTTGTAGTTGTTGCACATTCTGATTTTTTGGTACTTTTGGAATTTTATTTTCAGTAATTTCATAAAGTAATGCATATTTTTTATTTGAATTTTTCTATTTCTTTTCCTGCAACTGATCTCTATACATGATCTTTTCATTAAATATCACACCTCTACTCCTAATGATTTTGTGATTTTGCCTCAAGCTTAGGTCTATTTTCTTTATCAATATGGATAAATGCTTCATAACCAATAGTCTTTAATAAAGAATAATATACATTTTTACCTATCTATGCTTCATCTGGAATGCCACCATCTAAAGGAATTGAAGGCCCTCTATTTATTGAGTAAATAATAGTATCCATAACATCTACCCAAAACTGTAAGGGTAACCTTGCATTTAATATCACGCTCCTTGCATGCTCCATGATTATCTTTTTCATCCTTTCTAACACACCATTCTGTTGTGGTGTTCTTGGAACCATCTTATCTCTATGAATCCAAAGAAATGAACAATAATTATCAAACTCCTTGCTACAATATTCATCTCCATTGTCTTATCTTTCGCACTTCAACTTATTTCCTATCTCATTCTCAACCAAAGCTTTTTATTTATTAAAAGTATCAAAAACATCATATTTATTTCATATGCAATAAACCCAAGTTTTTCTAGTTGTATCATTGATAAAAGTAACATAATAAGAAGAGCTACCAAGGGATGATACCTGAGTTGGTCCCCATACATCTGTATGTACAAGATCTAACTTTTCATTCTTCTTTATCCTCCCAACTTTGATTAATCCAACTCTCTTCTATTTTTCATATATGTAGTGCTCATATAAATCCAAATCCACCTTATTTAAATCTAGCAACAAATTCTTTGAATGGAGAACTTGCATCCCCTTCTCACTCATGTGTCTAATTTTATAGTGCCATAATTTTGTATCCACTTCTATAGAAGCTAGAGAAATAGAAGATTCAACATCACCATTAGATAAATACAATGTACCTACCTTCTCTCTTTTTGCTATTACTAGTGATCCTTTAGTGACCTTCCATGAATTTTCTATGAATGTAACTATGTAACCCTCACTTCCTAGTTACCTTGTTGAAATTAGATTTCTTCTCAACTCAGGAACATGTCTCACCTCCTTGAGAAACCATTTTTTTGTATTCTATAATTTTATCTATATATTACCCTTTCCTATAATTTTATAGGATTCACCATCACCCAAATAAACCTACCCAAAATCACCTTAAACATAGTCTTGAAAATATTTTTTATGGGGTGTAACATGAAATTAAACCCCTAAATCTAACCCAAAAATCATTAATATTATCTAAAGAAAAGATTAAAGCATCTTGTAACACAACACCAGCTACATTTTATTCCTAGTTTTTATCTTTTTGTCCATCTCCTTGTTTTGCTTTTTGAAACCAACAATCTTTCTTCAAGTGTTCTTTCTTCCCACAAATACAACACACCAATGTTCCTCTAGATTTATATGTACCCTTCTTAGACTTCCCACAATTCCCTTGGACCTTTCCTCTATCCTTTTGTCTTCCCTTGTTCTCCATAGTCAAAGCATTGTTTGATGTCTCATATGTGCTTTTTTGTCACATTTCCTCACTAAGGATAACACCAATAACATCATCAAACTTTAAAGTGTTTGAGCTAGAGATAGAATTGCTCACAGCCATGACCAAGCCATTCCAACTTTTTGGTAATGAGCATAGAATCAAAAGAGCTCTAACCTCATCATCAAAATTTAGTCCTACAGAGCTTAACTAATTTTTGACCATGTTAAATTCATTTAAATGGTCAGCAACAGACCCACCTTCTGACATTTCTAGATTAAATAAATGCTTCATAAGAAATACCTTGTTAGAGGTTGAGGGTTTTTCACACACACTATCTAATGCCTTTATCACATTAGCTATTATCTTTTCTTTTGAAATATTTAAGGCCATTGACCCTGCCAGGCACAGTCGTATTATTCCTAGTGTCTTTTTTATCAAGAACCTCCCAACCTTCATCCTTCATAGTCATCAGTTTCTTTGCTATTCCACCCAATGGTAGTAAAATATCCTTCTGATATATATTTAGTCCTTCATTTTCATCTTCCATAGTTGGTAGTTTTGTCCATTGAAATTCTCAATATTAAACTTTCCTTCTTTTTTGATTGTTCCCACTCAAACTAGAAAACCTCTTTTTTGTGAGTTTATCTACCAAATAAACCTTTGGCTCTGATACTAGTTGTTAGGAATATAAAATGTAGATCAATAATAATGAAATAAAGATAAAATTAAAATTTAGAAAACAAAATAAAATAAAGACATATTTAATGTGGTTCACCCAATATGGGCTACATCCACACAAAAACTATCAGTCTTTCTTATTCAATCTAACAAATGAAAGGAAAAACTTGTAATAAATCCACTATAATATCCTCTTCACTCTCTCACATTTTTTCCCTGATTACAATGCCCTCATATCAAAGGAGGGTTACAAATTATGGAAAAAATGCACTAACTTAATTTCTATCATTAGATCTAAAACCTAATAGTAAATGATCCAAATTAACTACAAAAATACAATATTTTATAATGTATTTTTCATGAAATTTTGCTTTAGAGGTGCTGCCCACAAACCCCCACTAGAGGGGGCTCCAAAATAGGTCACTTCCCCCTAGACCCCCATGATGACCATAGTAGGGGGATTTGCCCCCCCACACCCCCTTGTTAGCAACTGGGCATTAAAATAAGACTAGACTCCACCATTCAACAATCTCCCACTTGAAGACTGATTATTGTAACTCCACCGCTATAACTCTTACTTGAAATTTTCTTTGAACTTTGACCCTAGCATGTTTCTCATCTTCCTTATTATCCTTGAAGACCTATTGAAGTTGAATAATTCTCTAGCTTATATTTAGTTACTGCTTTGTTAGCATATCTACAGGATTTTGACTTGTATGGATCTTTTCCAACTTCAGTTGACCATCCTCCAAAATTGAATGAATGAAGTGATACATGAGTTGTATATGTTTGGTTCTTGAGTGGAATGTTGTGAATCTCACTTTGTATATCACTATACAACCTACATTTTTCTCACTTATGCCTCAACTTTTCCATAAACCAATGAATCCATATCATCTCCTTACTAGCTTTTGTATCTGCAACATATTCTACCTCTATAGTTGACAAAGAAACTATCTTATATAGTTTTGAAATCCAACTAATTGTTGTCACCAATAGTGAATACATAACCTATGGTGCTCCTCCTACCATCTAAATATCCAACCATGTTTACATCAACATATCCTTGTAAGGTAACATCTAACCCTTCATAGCATAAATGTCTATCAATGGTCCCTCTCAAGTACCTAAGAATCCACTTGACTTCATCCCAATTCTCTTTTCTTGTATTTTTCATAAACTTGCTAACAACTCCCACTACATGAGCAATATCTGATCTAGTGCACACCATAACATACATTAAACTTCCAACTACTAAATCATATCACACTTTAGTCATGTAATTGATTTCTTTCTATGTTTTAGGATATTATTCCTTGCTTAATTTGAAGTACCCTCCCAAATGTGTATTCATAGGTTTTGCATCTTTCATGTTGAACCTAATTGATGGATTCTTCTTGAGACAATGTCAATTTCCTATTTTTATTGTCTCTTGTTATTCTCATACTGAGGATTTGCTTTGCAACACCCAAATCCTTCATTGCAAATGAATCTTATAGTTTTATGTTTAGCTCATTTATACCATGCATGTTAGACCCTAAAACAAGCATGTCATCTACATAAAACAATAAGAGAATATAGCTACCATTATCTAATCACTTAAAGTAAACACAGTGGTCAGAATTACATCTACTATAACCTTGTTCTATCACAAACATGTCAAATTTCAAATACCACTATCTCAGAGCTTATTTTAGGCCATACAAACTCTTTTTTAACTTGCACACCATTTTATCCTTACCTTTGACTTCGTATCCTTATGGCTACTTGATATATATTTCCTCTTCCAAATCACCATGAAGGAATGTAGTCTTCACATCTAACTATTCAAATTGAAAATATTCTACTACTACCAAACTTAAAATAGTTCTTATAGAAGTCATTTTAACTACTGAAGAAAATATTTCATCAAAGTCAATACCTTTCTTTGTGCAAACCCCTTTATAATAAGTTTGTCCTTGTACCTCTTTTTGCCTCCATATTCTTTGTTCAACCTTTAAACCCATTTATTTTGCAATGCTATTTTACCTGCAGGCAACTAAACCAAATCCCAAGTTTGGTTATGTACCAAGGAGTCCATCTCCCCTTTCATGCTTTGCTCACACTTCCTTATGGTTTCTACCTACATTGCTTCTTCATATCTTTCTGTCTCACCACCATTAGTTAATAATAAATAACAAAGTGAAGGAAAGTAACATTTAGGGAATCTACTTACTCTAGTAAATATTCTAACTACACTTCCAAGAGTTTGAGGTACTTGTTGTATTTGCACATTCTAATTTTTTGGCACTTTTGGAATTTCATTTCTAGTAATTTCATCAAGTACTGCATATTTTGTATTTGACTTTTTTATTTCTTTTCCTACAACTGATCTCTATACATGACTTTTTCATTAAATATCACATCTCTACTCCTAATGATTTTGGAATTTTTAATATCCAATAAACAGTAACCAAAATCATTAACTCCATATCTAATAAAAGTACATTTCTTGTATTTTGCCTCAAGCTTGGTTCTATTTTCGTTATCAATATGGATAAATGCTTCACAACCAAAAGTCTTTAAAAAGGAATAATATACCTTTATACCTATCCATGCTTCCTCTGGAATGCCACCATATAAAGGACTTGAAGGCCCTCTATTTATTGAGTAAACAACAGTATCCATAACATTTGCCCAAAATTGTAAGTGCAACCCTGCATGCAATCTCATGCTCTTTGCACGCTTTATGATTGTCTTGTTCATCCTTTCTAACACACCATTTTGTTGTGGTGTTCTTGGAACCATCTTCTCTCTATTAATCCCATGGGATGAATATTAATTATCAAACTCCTTGGTACAGTATTCACCTCCATTATCTGATCTGACACACTTTAACTAATCTCCTATCTCATTCTCAACTAAATCTTTCCATTTTTTAAAAGTATCAAAAACATTAGATTTCTTTTGTATGCAATAAACCTAAGTTTTTATAGTTTCATCATCGATAAAAGTAACATAATAAGAAGAGCCACCAAGAGATGATACCTGAGCTGATCCCCATAATTTATATGCACAAGCTCTAACTTTCATCCTTTTTTGTCCTCGCAACTCTGAGAAATCTTACTCTCTTCTATTTTCCATATACACAATGCTCACAAAAATCTAAATCTACCTTCTTTAAATCTAGTAATAAATTCTTTGAGTGGAGAACTTGTATCCCCTTCTCACTCATGTGCCCAAGTCTGTGGTGTCATAATTTTATATCCACTTCTATAGAATCTAGAGAAATAGAAGAGTCAACATCACCATTAGATAAATACAATGTACCTACATTATCTCTTTTTTCTTTACTAGTGATCCTTTAGTGACCTTCCATGAAGTTTTTGTGAATGTAACTATGTAGCCCTCACTTCCTAGCTACCCTATTGAAATTAGATTTCTTCTCAACTTAGGAACATGCCTCACCTCTTTCAACAACCATTTTTTTTTTATTATATAATTTTTTCTATATCTTACCCTCTCTTATAATTTTATACAGTTCACCATCACCCAAATAAACATACCCAAAATCACCTTGAACATAGTCTTGAAAATATTTCTTATGGGGTGTAATATGAAATGAAACCCCTAAATCTAACACCCAATAATCATTAATATTATATAAATAAAGAATTAAATCATCTTGTAACACATAACCTACTACATTTGCTTCATGGTTTTTATCTTGTTATCCATCTCCTTGTTTTTCTTTTTGAAACCAATAAACTTTCTTTAGGTGTCCTTTCTTCTCACAAATCCATCACACCAATGTTGCTCTAGATTTAGATCTACCCTTCTTAGACATCCCACAATTCCCTAGGCCTATCCTCTATCCTTTTGTCTTCCCCTACTCTCCATAATCAAATCATTACCTAATGTCTCACCTGTGCTTTTATATCATATTTCCTTGCTCTGGATAACACCAATAACATCATCAAACTTTAAAGTGTTTGAGCTAGAGACAGAATTGCTTACAGGTATGACCAATCCATTCCATATTTTTAGGAATGAGGATAGAATAAAAATATCCCTAACCTCATCATCAAAATTTACTTTTACATATCTTAACTAATTTATGACCATGTTAAATTCATTTAAATGGTTAGCAACAGATCCACCTTCTAACATTTCAAGATTAAATAAATGCTTCATAAAAAATACCTTGTTGGAGGATGAGGTTTTTTCATACACTCTATCTAATGTCTTTATCACATCAACTATTATCTTTTCTTTTTAAATATTGAAGGCCACTGATACTATCATGCATAGCCATATTGTTCCTAGTGTCTTTCTATCAAGAACCTCCTAGTCTTCATCCTTCATAGTCACCAGCTTCTTTGCTATTTCACCCAATGGTAGGAAAAGATATTTATGATATAGATAGTCCTCCATTTTCATCTTCCATCGCTAGTAGTTTTGGTCATTGAAAACTTGCCTTCTTTCACCATTATTCCCACTTGAACCAGAAAACCTCTTTTTCTATGAGTTTATCTACCAAATAAACCTTTGGCTCTAATACCAGTTATTAGAAATATAAAATGTAGATAAATGATAATAAAATAAATATAGAATTAAAATTTAGAAAACAAAACAAAATAGAGACATATATTTAATGTGGTTCACCCAATATGGACTACGTCACACAAAAACTGCTAGTCCTTATTATTCAATCCAAAAAATGAAGGGAAAAACCTACAATACATCCACTACAATATCCTCTTCACTCTCTCACATTTTTTTCCTGATTACAATGCCCTCATATCAAAATAGGGTTAAAAATTAGGCCAAAAATGAACTAACTTAATTTATACCATTAAATTTAAAACATAATAGTAAATGGTCCAGATTAACTATGAAATTACAATATTTGATAATTCATTTTTCATAAATTTTTGCTTCAGGGGTACTAGCCCCAAACCCCCACTAAGGGGGGCTCCAAAATAGGTCATCAACCCCCTTTGACCCCCATGGAAACCATATTGGGGGGGTGTTTCCCCCCCACAATTCCTTATCAAGAACTGGGCATTAAAATAAGATCAAGTTCCACCATCCAATCGTATCATCATCCTCATATATAACAAGTGAAATTTCATGATCAAAGAATTTAGGACATTTTGGTAATGGTATGGTATCTTTGAACTTTGATACATTTTGTATATCATTTGGATAACTTGTATATCATTTGAATAATTGGTTTCATTTTCATTTGATGAGGGTATATTAATTTTATCTTGGGAAACCTTTGGTAAGGACACCTTTTTGATATGGGTAGAAAAAACTATCACCCTTAAATAGAGGATATTGTTTGGGAATATAACAATTTTGGGGGGTTTAATAAGTTTGATTGAATATGTGTCCCCCTTATTAGTTGTTTGTATATCAACCATAATCTCTTTATGTAATTGTCAGATTTTTGATGATCAAATGAAGGAACCTCTTAGTCATATATACCCACTTTTTTGGTAAAATGTAAATGTTAAGTTGAATTAAATGGTTGGTAACTCAAGGATGTTTTTGAAAATCCCAACCCTTACCTATTTCTATTATTATGTTTAAGAGATATAGGGTGGGTTATACCTTACTCAAGTTTTCCCCAAACCTTGGCCTTGGTATCCATACTTTTACAAGTATTGAATGCCAAAGTCATATAATGCTGGTGTATGAAGTATGGATAAATTAATTTTATCTTCCTTGAGATGGATCAACTCATCTCTTAAACTGGTGGGAACATGAACCTGATTAGAGGGATAACAACTACCACCATTCAAGGATTTTTATTAAATGCTTTAGCACTTAGAAGAATGTAAGAGTAGTCAATTTTTATTCCTTCTTTGAGGGAGAGTTGGATAGTTTCATAATAACATTCATCAAAGTAATCAATATCATCCATGATAAGAGATATGAAGTAAATAATTATTAAGATAAACTAGGTATGCTTAGGTAGAATAGCGTTTGAAGATCAGGTTCACCAAATGTTTAACCATAAAATAATCT